>OX578137.1:26829641-26831982 GCA_951213105.1 Amaurobius ferox
ATTTAAAGGGAATTCCATCAAATTTCTTATTTCGGAATGTGGTTATAAAATATTCTATAATTTGTTTGTTCTGTATTCTGGGATTTAATCTAATTTGAAATTTTCTGGCCCTTAATTTAATTAAGTCTAGCATAATGGCTATATATTTATGTGTTTCTTCAATCTGAAAGTCTATAGGTTCTTCCAACGTATAGTGCTGTAAAAAAGCCCATATACGAGGTAAATATTTGATTTTTATATTGTAAATGACATCCTTAATCCAACTGTACTTGATTCCGTCTTTAGTTTTAAATGATTCTATAAATATGGAGATTTTTTCTTCTGTGTCTTTATAGCTATAATGGTGTTTTCCTCTTCCTCTATGCCATCGCTGTGACTTCCTTGGTATCAATGAACTTGCTAATGGATAAAGTATCAACATTTCTACAATAATCTAAATTGTAACTTTCTTTAAAATTGAGGGAATTCAATCCATAAGGGAATGTCGTTGAGTACTGTTTAATATGTGTGGCCTCCCACCACAATCTTTCCATCAATTGAGGTACTATATCTAGAATGGTGATGATGGTTCTAGAAAAATCATGTTGTCTGAAATGCCTAATTTCCAAACTGCTTAAATGTCGATAGTTGTCTTTTGTTACATACTTGACTCCTGTGTAAATTGATTCTTATATTAAGTGGGTTCTGAGTCTGTCCAATATATTTTGTGTGACAAGTAAGACAAGTGATACAGTATATTGTGTTGTAAGATTTACAAAATATTCTGTTCGGATTAGCATGTTGCTTAATTTGAAGCGGGTTGGCCACAGGACACAGTTTGCATCTTTTTGATAGGCATTTTTGAAATCCACAATATCTTATATGACTGTGATGCATAAAATCATTTTTAAAAAATTGTGATTCTGTTTGAATCGTGTCATTATACATATCATCACTAATACGGACATTTTTTCTTGTTGTCGCTTGTTTTTCCTGGACTGTATAAAGAGGTTGGAAATAGCTTTTAATAGACTTCATCAATGTAGAGAGCAAAGGGTAATTGGTTATCGATGCCACAAATACCCTTATCTATTGTGCCACCGAGCAAATATTCCGTGAAGAATATTTTTGCCAGTCACTTTATATAATAAGCTGTATTCATTCATGTTTAGTTTCAACATTTTATGACTCATATTGAGGAGTATGAAAGTAATTCGCTAGCAGTCTTGTATTATACGCCTCATAAATATGAGGTTTCATTGCTTTAAGACTTACAAGTAGAACAGGAAATACTCATGAAGGTAGCAATAAAATACTCTTTCAATTCAATACGTCCACATATGATCTGTAACATTTCGTGTAACCATACAGTCCATTAATGGAATAAGTGACATTTTCAAAGATTTTAAACTTTTTTTGGAGTGATTTTTTATCTGATTTACAAGAAATGCGTCAAAAGGGCAGGTTAATTAACGAGTCCTGTTAGTTCCAATACATTAAAACATTAAAACATATAATTAATCCAATTTACTAAAATTGCGTCATAAGGGCAAGTAAATTAACGAGTCCTGTTAATTCTAAAACTTTAAAATACTAAAACATAAACGACATTAAAACCTAAACTACATAATGCATAAATTACTATATCATACTTTACATAAAGACGTCTATACTGACATATATACTATATAATGCAAAAATGGGCGATAACAGATATCATAAAAATCTCACCCTTATTCCATGTATCCACACTCCCGGCCATATCCTATGCATCCGCAAACGCATGCCTCAATATCCACAACACACGGAAGACCTAAGCTTCGCCCGCTCGGTCCGAGATGTACCCCGTAAATACGACGAAGGATAACTACTAAATCCGCGCACTGCAGCAGGACCAATAACATCCCTAATATCATATAAAAGCCAGTAAACAAATTCAATTAGAATTCCTATGCATATCCACAAAAATCAAAGGCACTACTCAGGAAAAGGCGCCAAGCCGCTCTATAATCCGAAGCAGAATGTAATCCAAGAAAAAGAAGAATTAAAGGAACTTGGGATAACCAAATGCTTTGCATTTAATGGTTGGGGAGGATTGCGACTCCCCCTCCCGTTTAAAGCTGCTTTTCCAGCCTAGGCAAACGCTCACGGTACCAATACAAAGCAAAGGTTGGTCCCCATTGCGTGCTAATACGAAGGCACCCGAATACGGAAGAACAAGACCAACCAAACAGAAGGAAACTGGACCAAAAGTGAATCCTGCCCAACTCGCTATCTTATATATGTTCATCTTACGCATGCGTGCAATCTTAGCAGGTACGCATAAACTTTATTTACTTGCAGATTGAAGAAGTAAACTGTC
>OX578137.1:26832182-26834682 GCA_951213105.1 Amaurobius ferox
ATATATATATATTATAATATATATATATATATATATATATATATATAATATATATAGTATATAATTTCTTTATAATAGTTTTATGTGACCTTTTGAATTGTGCTAGAATTATCTTCAAAAGTCTATGTAACTCCTTTTATTATATTATCTGTTTAATATATTTCATATTTTTAATGTTTGACATTAAAGGTTGAATATATCATAATTTTCTGCATGAAATACTTGTCTATCTGTGTTCTAATTACCTCTTAGCAATTTGCCTATTTGTAATTATACATGCTCTTTCTCTCCCCCCCCCCTCATTTTTTTTTTTAATTTATATATATATATATATGGATATGTATTCGTATTTATGTGTGTATATGTTTATATATAAGTGTGTATAGGTTTATACATCTTAATTTAGTTACTTTAATGTTCATATACTGTCTTTTGTTTCCTGTAATTAAATTTCATTATTTTATTTTAGTACTGTTCAAATACTGTAGTATCTCATACCCACTCTTTCCTTAGTTGTTGTCCCCCTTTTGGCATATCTTAGTGATAATTTGAATTTCATGTTAGTTTTGGATAAAAATGCACTTATCAGTGCAGCTCTCTCTCTTTATCTTTTAGTGCTCTTTGCCTCTAAGTAATTTGAGTGTATATATATTATAATAATCAAGTTTATATTTATATTAATATATATTAATATTTATATTTAGTTTTATATATATTCAAGAAATTATATATTCACATTTATTTATAATTAAATATTGGATTTAACCTTTGTACTTTGTACATTTATTAACTCTATGAAAATCTCTCTACTATGATTAGTTTTATTATTTTTTGTTAGCGCCTGGCAAAATAGTGTAATTGTTAATCAATACATTAGTGCCCGGTAACCTATATAAGTTGGGATATAGGGGATCGATATCAAGCAACCAATTGTTTATCTTTCATGTTTTGTAGACACTCTTCGATGCCAAGCCATCATTACTCACCAAAACTCATGTATTTTCGTTCTTGCCGGGGATAACGTTGTAAGACCTGTCCTTTAGCTTTACCCTCTCAGATTAATAATAATAACCCTAAATATTTAACTTTTTGTAAAGTGTATAACTGCATTTACAAATTAACTTGTGTATCTTGTAATATCTCATATATTGGACACACAAGCACCCCTCTTCACCTTCGTTTTAATGTTCATCGTAACCATATTAAGAAATTTAGTTCTCGAGCATCACTCAATACACATCTTCCTCCTCCTGCATATCATCACACTGGTAATAATTTTGAATATGCCCACTTTGACCATCATGGTATTGATAATATTTCAATTTCGATTCTAGATATGGTAAAGAATCCGGCTGATAGATTATACTTTGAAAATTCACTAATCAAACAGCATAAAACTATTTTTCCATATGGATTAAATCAAATGTATAATAATAAAAATGTAGTAAAAACTACCTATAAAAATCCAAATTTTGATATCTCTATATTTAACATCCTTAATTATAATTCGTTTAGTGCCTCATCAAAAAGATCTAAGCGAGGAAATTTACAACAACAAAAAGTGTCAAAATCTGAACATAAAAGCTAAAATTACTGAGTTAAGAAAAAACTTTAAATCTTCATGTAACATAAATTCTTTAAAAACCTGGGTATTCAATATTAAAAAACAAATATTAAATAAAGTTTATAATATATTCTTAAAGTCATTTAATCAGGATGAGCATTTTTCACCCTTTTTATATGATCTAATTATAACACGAGCTTATTTTATAAACCTCCATCTGTACATTCAACCCTTTCCTACCTCTAATTATCATCCAAATAAAACATATAATACTTATTGTGTAATTAATTACAAAAATTCACTTTACAATAATATAAATTTTAATTATTTATTTCAGCAGTATAAACACTGCTTTCCTGTTCCTAATACTCAAATTTTCAAAACATTTAAATATAATACCCCTTTAGGTAGGCAAATTTTCAATTACAATGATATATCTAAATCTATTATGAATCAAAATTCCTCTCCCAATTTACTATGTGTCTGTAACCAGCCAAACTATTCTAAATATATAGACAGCAATCATAAACACATAATTACTGGTGATCTCAATATTGTTCAAAATGTAGCACTTAAAAATCTTATGCTTTATGGTACCAAATTCCGAATCCAAAATACATTAAATCACTCTCTTTTAATTAAACAACTAAATATTGATATAGAAAAATTCATATACAAAATTTCTTGCAGTAAAAACTATCCTATTGAAGCTTTCGATATGTGGAAGGTTAGCATTCTGACAAACATCAAACATCTTTTAGGTAACTTGCCTAAAACTAAACCTACATTAAACTATACAAACTTGAAGCAGGAAATTAATGAACTAAAATCACAATTTGTCATCACATATGTGGATAAAGCTGCCAACAATTACGCCATCATATGTAAAAAATATTATGTACAAATCTTAAACGATTTCTTAAATCACAATGATAT
>OX578137.1:26839682-27302182 GCA_951213105.1 Amaurobius ferox
CGCGTGATCAATGAAACTGAACGTTGGAGGATGTCTCACTTGGTGAAGTAAAATCGGCGACAGCCAGTGGCTCAACTGACAACCGATTACAATGCAGGTCCCAGTAGAAGTGTTTCGGAGCATACTTCAGCCGATTCTGATGGATATGATACTACGCAGCAGACGCCTCTCTCATGTGCCTCTGTGAACCAAGCGACATCGCAATTTACGCCTCCAATGGGGCTGGGAACATCGTGACTGGATCGCGGAACAATGGAACAGAGTGGCCTGGTCAGATGAATCACGATATCTGGTTCATTACGTTGATGGTTACTTCAAAGTACGCTGTCTTCCAGGTGAACAGTTCCTCGACACATGTACTGCGGGTCATAAACTGGCCGGAAGTGGCGATATTATGACTTAGTAGACTTTCTTATGGGCGTCTCTGGGACCGTTGGTTGTGGTAGAACACACCTTGAAAGCTGTGGACTCTCTCAACATCATGCTGACCAGTTGCACCCTCAGTCTTCCCCAACGGGAATGGAGTCTTCCAGCAGGCCGGAATTGTACTACAGTGGTTCAAGGAGCATGCGGATGAATTTCAGTTGATGTCCTGGCCGCCTAACTCGCCGGACCTTAATCCCATAGAGCACATTTGGGATGTTATGGAACGACAGCTCATAGCTAAAACACCACCGCCCAGGAATATCCAGGAGTGGCGGTACGTACCGCTGCTTGCACAACTAGTGCTATCTGTCTCCGGCCACATACCAAGGACTTATAGCATCCATGCCACAGCCGTTTACATCTGTTTTGCGTGCCAAAGGTAGAACAACACGATATTAGGTTGGTGGTCATAATGTTTTGGCTCTTCAGTATATATATATATATATATATATATATATATATATATATATATATATATATATATATATATATATATATATATATATATATATATATATACAGAGTGAATTGCACCTAATCTGTCAAACAAAAGGGGGTGACAGAAGAGCCCATGTGCAGTATAAAACACGAAGCCCATGTGCAGTATATAGCAACCCTGTTCTATCTCTAACCGTTTCTGAGTTATGGTGGATAGAAGAAAATTGCGTCAAGTCTGAAGAAACCCAAATGTGTGAGGTTCCTAAATGGTGTACACGCAAAATAAGCACATAATTGGAAAGAGCAGAAAAAATCTTATAAGACGACATCCTTTCCATCAGGATATCTGGATTTAACGACGAGATACAAGCTCTGAAACATTAACGAAGTGCAAAATCGATATGTTGCCAAAATCTGTAACCGGCTATATCGCAAAAGCCCTTCTAGCTAAAATCGCACAAATTTACCAAAAACTTTTCCATTTTACTAGTTTTTGAATGAGCCTACAATAAACCATATCGGTGTTTAAGTTCAGCAGAAATGCAGCTGTTTGTTTGCAATACATCACTAAAATCGGCGTTCGTCGAAGTAGACATTCGACAAACATGCGGCAAACGAAATGATGGTGCATAAATGGAACATATGGAAATCCGTCACTATCTGCATATGAACTCTGTCGTAAATGCAGATGTTTTCTAACCATCCTGCGCGCACATTCCACTCGAAGGTTACAAAAGGCGAGTGAATGCACCAAGAGCTCATTTGCCTGTCAGCTTATTTTACGTTTGTTGCTATTCTTGCAATAACATAAAATTTTCGTTTTTATATTTTAAAATATAAGGATTATTCATAAAAGGAAAAAATTACGATTTTTTCTCTTGTTTAGTCTTTGAAAGTGAACAAACGCATCTAAAACAATGCTAAAAGTTTTTCTAACTATTGCCGTTTTGACATATAAAACCTGATGAAAATAATTTGCCTAATCATCCCTTACATGCTGACATAAATTTTATGAGTTAAACGATTACGATCATGGTGAATTAAACTAACGACTTTTGTTTCAGCTATATACAATCTTTGTGGATTATAAAAGATAGCAAACATTTCTGACGGCTCGAGTTGTCATGCGTGGAAACTTTACTTTTTTAGCTACATAGAACAATAACTTAATCCTAAATCTGGAAATAACAATGCTATACGTGGTAAACATGTATACATGCTGTTTCTTTAAATTTTTATTTTACAAAAAGGGAAGTTATATATATATATTTCGGAATATACTGCGTAAGCATGGATTTTTCAGGATACGCAAATTGAGAATAAACGTTATTTTTTTTATTTATCAAAGTTTTAGTAATTATATACCTTCTGTAAAAAAAAAAATATTTATTTTCATAAAATAATGGGACATTTAAAAAACTATTATTATCACTACCATATTCTATCACATTTTTACACTTAATTTTATTCAGTAATAATTCAAAGCAATGGAACACTAAAGGAATTTCAAATAATTAATTGTCATTTCATCTGCATTGAACTTTGTCAGTGATTTCTGTCTTTATTCACCTATTAAATGGATTGACTCTTCGATGAATTAAAAATGATTACAAACTACAAGTAAGCAAAATGATGTATTTTAATTATAATTAAGAAAAACTAAGGTTCATTTTAATATTTAACCACGCTCTTTTAAACCACGGCCTTTATTTTTCCTAGAAAAAAGCACTGTGCAAATATTTCCCTGTATTATGATTTATATCAGCATACGTTTCATTTACCCCATTATGCAAAGATGAGCATTCCTCTCAGGAAAATTTGAGCTCCAAATAATTTACTACCACTTCCTCTTTATTGGGCATTTTCAGTAAATGTAATCTTGATTCTCCTTTACAATTGATTTACTGCGCTATTCAAACTGATTATAAATTAAGTCTAAACAAATAAAAGTACTTTAATTATAATAAAATTACAGAAGTAACATAAAGCTGTTGCTTTTGTTAACAAAGAACCACGCCCATTTAGGCCATACCCTTCACCCTCAGAGGAGTTTACGAGGGCTAATAAATAAGTTTGTTAATGTGGCAATAATAAAAATAGCAGCTTTCTGTGCAGACGATTTTTTAAAAATTGGAACTTTCACTTGAACAATGGTTGCAAAAGAACTAGAATTCCTATAGAATTCTTTTTACCGCGTCGTTACAGTTATTAACCTCCCTAACTTCAAGTTAGGGAGGTTAATAACTGTTTTGAAAATTTGTTTATTCGAATGAAGAAATGTATTGATTCAGAAGACGAGTATTTTGAAAAGCAATAAAACGAATTATTTCCATACAAATGTATTTTGTGTATTATTTTCTAAAAATTTCAGTACTAGCCTACGCATTAGCCTTTTTAAAGAAAAAAACACCGCTTGCATTTTGCGTACAGTGCATTAAAGCACATTTCAATTTTCACATTTTATACAAAGGATCTTTGAAATTCGGGCAAGATCTCAATTCCTGAACTAGTGGTGGGTTTGTAAAATATAGTTTTACAGCTATCTTAAACAATTGATTTCATTTGTTATATTCCTGTAAATGTCAAAATAAGATATAAAGGGCATGCAAATATACTAACAAACTCCATAGAATATTTGCAGATAAAAATCATATTTAACTTTTGTCTGTCAGAATAAAATAACAAAAATCAGAGGTTGTCCTATTTTGAAATTCATGCAATTTGGTTTAATTTGCAAACTCGATTTGATGTCATTTGCAAACGAGAATATTGTTATCATTATTGCATGTACTGCTATCATTGTTGCTACCTTTGTTGGATGTATTGTACGCGGTTTGTATACTCCCTCGCACAGGGAACCAGAAAAAGAGCATGTAAATAATAACGCTTTATTTTGTGAGCTAGTATGCCATTGAAGGACGTGGGGTTATCATTATTCCTCATAACGTAGCTATTTAGATTTCTTAAACCCTGACATGCACGTGTAGCGAGCATGTATAAAGTTGCTAGTTATTGCAAGAAATCTATAGCAAATTAGGTGCTTTTGTACAAAGCCGTCATCGAGAATGACTAGATTAAAATATGAAAGGGAATATAGTCGTAACGAAAAATAATAAGCGTTAATCGGCTTGGAGTAAATCTGTAGTTCGGTTTCCCTCTGAGACAAAAGTTTTTTCCTAATGGTACCCGAGGACATTATCCTCTAGGTTAGAAGCAGCAGATGTCTTAATATTACCGAAATTTGCTTTAATTTAATTCTGCTTTTAAATACTTTTTAAATGGAAAAATTAAAGTTGGGACAAGAGAGAAGGTGGTTTGTATTTGCATGAATCTAAATATGATTTTTATACAAAAGTTACATATGCTTCGAATTATATACAGCTTTCTGGTAATCTACAGTTATTTTAGATACATATATTTGAATGAAACTCAGAACTGAATATTTTTTCCTATTTAAACAATTTTGTGTCGATCAATTGTATTATTTCAATATATACGCATTTTCAGTATTTCAATATCAGCAATATGTCTGGAGGCAAATGTTACTTCACAGAATTTTCCTCACGTATTTTTAAATCTCCAAGAACTCAATCCTTATATCACTTCATCGACAGCGAATAGCTAAACCCGAAAATCGTGCGAAGAAGCAAAATCTTTGCTTTATCCCTTTCCGTAATATTTTTTTTGCATTACATCTAGGTTATCTAAATCTAAAATAAATATTACGTCGAAGGAAGATATTGCCATAGTACATCGAATCCGAACTTAAAAATCAAATCAAGATGTCTATTATCCGGTTGCGACGATATGCAGCTCAGTAACTAACTGGTCACTACTCTGTTTGACATTGGATTCCCCGCTATCAATTTCTTGGACACAGCCATCAGATCTCATTTCGGGAGAAGATTTGCCAACACCGTTCGGCGATGTATGTCCTAGGGTTACTAGGCTTATATTGGCGCGGATTTGGCGAAGGCAGAATGAAGTTAAGCAGCTGAGACAATATAGAACACACAGAGATCTTTCTTTATTATTGCATTATAGATAAACAAGTTGAAAAGTGCTTGAAAGTAGTCTCAAAATAGGCGTGTGTGTATTATATATCCATACTAAGCTCGATGTATTAAACATGGACGCCTTCAAGAATGAGCAAGGTTTATCCCGCAACTATGATAGTAAATAATAATCTTTACGTCATAGGTCACATAACCTGTTAATTATTTAAAAGTTGATTTAATTAACTAAAGAGTTATTTCAAGTATTAAAACATTGAGTGGCAACACGGATTTAAAAAAATATATATTCAAGCAAGACAAATGTCAATGAATTTCTAAAAACTACTTTTCGTGCGTTTTAAACCTCTCCGATTTTTATATTACGATATACTACGATATATTATTACGTTTATTTTTTAGCAGCTCCTAAATATATCATAGACTAAAATAATAATAAAAAATAATATCATAAATCCATTTGTTGATTAATTATAATTTATTATATATAACCAACTATGTCTTCAATTTTTGTAGTCTTTATAGGTTTACACTAATTAGTGGACTCTTTTACTTTTGACTACTAAGGTCGTTTATTGGCTCAAGGTTTTCTAACTTTGCGAATTTAAAATATGTTGTCCACATATTTTTAATTTGGTATTATATTATAATTTTTAGATTGTGCTAACATTTAACTGACATTGGTTGAAAATTCACTGTAATCGCAATAAATTTCAGATTTAAGGAATTCTTTTTGTGATTTTAAGTATTTTAATTTTTTTTTTTTTTTTTTTTGTGTCGCGAGAATGATTCCGTCTGTAGATTTTAACGTAGAATGTTAAATCACAGCAAGTGACGGGTTTCAGTTTTGTGATTTGGGGGAGAGGTCGTTCCATGCCCTTTGCGCTGATGTTTACAAATTCTTATTTATTTATTTTTTAATATATTTACACTGTTTTAAATCGCGGATAATGCCGGTTACATTGTCTTATGTCATTAAGTGCTACATTTTATTAAATTTATCTAGATGTTATATATAAAATTTTGTAAAAATCAATGTTACGTAATTAACATATCCTATGTCGAATCTGGCAACCATACTCTGTCATCATCCGGATACTAACGAATGCGCAGGGTGTGTTAGAATATCATAATTATTTTTTCATGCAAAAGTGTTAGTATGTATATATTCTAACACTAGACACATGCTTGCAATTTACAAACATGTCAATCAACAAAGTATTTTTTTTTGCTGTATTACATGCGGGCAGACGGGTCGACAGATAGATAGGTGGACAGATAAGCGGACAGACAGACAAACAAACCAATTATAATATATGAATTTATCATATTTATTAGATACGGACACACCTAAAAAAGGGCTCAATTGTAAAGTAAGTAATTCCCTATATGTAGAATGTCCGGTGTGGTGTTGCTCCGTTGGAAAATTAATATAAAATAGCCGCTGGTCGTAAAAATGCCATTTATCCGATTATTAAATATAACTCCAGGTTGAGTATTTTGGAAACACATCATGTAAGGGAATACACAATACATACAAATATTGGTTAAATTAATTATAGATTTTATTTTAAAAACACATATTAACTTGATAGTTATTTTCAACACAATAATAGTTTGCTTTGCACAAAGAAGTTTGCTATCGCGAATATTATAATAGTTGAACCCCTATCCCTATTACGATACGACTGTCACTTAAATTTCGTAATTAATTCCTTTTATGTAATCAATTGATTTTTAATTCTAACCTCTGGTACGCATTCTCCAGTGGAGAAGTGGACAAAAAACTAACCCCTGGAAACAGCAAGGGCGGTAATCTTCAGTCAATCAATGGACATATTTTTTGGAGGTGCTATTTCTTTGCTCTCAAAACTCTAATTCTTTAACATCTGATTTTTCCGCCAGAGAATCGGGCTACGCCCCTAGCCTTGCCCCATGGCTGTTAATTGGTCGTTATACGTAGAAAATTGCGGGTCCAAAGGGTTGGCGAAAATTGGGAACGCCAGTACAATTGCAGGTGTCTATTTTTATTAAAAAACCATAGTGTCCTTTGCAAGTTCTCATGGTCTGCATCTAGTCCGTTTGAAATCGGAGCAGTTGGAATGCTCAAAATGTTTCCAATTGGTGGAGGAGATGTAAGATTCCTTAAGAGTGAAGTGGCGATAGGAAATTCAAACTCTGTCTCCCGATAACCGGGTCCTAAAGAAGCACCCACTACTTAAATATAGCATTTAGATAATACCAATCAATTTCCAAATTGCTTATTTTGAAGCAATCCAAAAATATTTTCAATCCAAATCCCTACGCATGCATGCAGAAATGTCTGCCCAGTCCATTGCATAGCAATCGGAAACGGGAGAACTTCACGTACTTCATTAGCAGAAACTAAAATTTCAATTTTTATGCGGCCTTTTTAAGAAATCCCAGAAAATAGAAAATATAGTAAACAAAATGCTAGACAAAGAAGACCATATTTTCCCATATTTTTTGCAAAAGTATCGAGTGGTGTTAATCTCTCTATTTTCGAATGTGACAAAATAGAAATTCGAAAACTTTAAAAATTCTTGTTTCGATGCGTTTAAAAATAAATTAAATAAATATGAAGCATATTCTGCGGATTCTGTTCACATGCCAGGTAAAAGACCATTATTCGATTTTTCCGACAATATCACGATACAAACTCTATGAAAATATTTTCGATCACTATGGAACCGATTTGTTTGAATATCGCTGAAAATCGTGCTTCAACAAAAAATAACTGAAAAACTAATTCGAACTACGAAAAAAAATCTCGCAGAGCCGTATACTTCCGAAGCACTTCTGTACCAAGTCTCATTACTGTCCGAAGCTTAGATTTTCCAAAGGCGTCAGACATACATACAGGCATCTTTTATTATGCAAAATCACTTCAGTATAATTTTCTTATTTTAATTCTTGACATGTTTACACAAAGGATTTTTCAAATTCGACACAGTATCTCCACCTTAAATCTGTGGTGGATTTATAAGCATCGTTTTTACTAAGTAACTCAGACAATTCACACATTTCAGCGACAGAACCCACCTATAGGGGTGGAGCATATATATATATATATATAGTTCTTGTGCATTTACCTGTTGTCCCATGATGAAAGGCGTAAAATGCTATAATTCGGTCCGCGGCTGTTAGTCTTTGCACTGTAGTGATTCTTAAGCAACTCCTAATTCATACTTTAGTATATTCTTGTAAATAGCGAGATAAGGATAAATGAATACATCAGTATTTTAAATAATTATATGATGTGAATAAACAATATTATGTTAAAGTAATGTATCGTACACAGGGGTTGCTCTGGTTTTTTGGTTACTTTCTCCAACCTTTTGGCCAAATAAAATTCACTTTCGCCAAATAAAGTTTTTATTCGCAAGATTTTAATTGACGTACATTTGAAAAATTGATTTTGTTTTATAAATTCTCGAATTCCAAAGATTGTTGTTTTGAAAAGACAAATAGCATAGTAATACATATTACGATTAGTATACTACGGTTTTTAATTTTGACATTGGCAGAATTAATAATCGCCGACATTTTTGCCAAATCTTTTTTTCAATCACCAAATTGTATTTTTTTTTCGAAAAATGCATGAATGGCTAAATAAATAGGATGCTATCTTATACAAATAGAGGAAAGAGTGAGAAGTTTATAAGACGTTTTGTTTTGATCTCAAACCAAAAGGAGGAGAGTGTAAGCTCCACTTGAAACAAAGACAAACTTCTCAGTAGTTCAATAGATAATAGATTATTTTTCTGGATAGCCTAAAAACTCGGCTTGGGAATGGACTGGATCGTCTATATGTCGCAACCACACCATATTCAAACTCAAGCGCCAGTTGCAGAGTATTAGATATAATTTAAGCTCAAAATAATAATTGGCTAAAATTGGAGAACGAACAACTAAGCAGGTAAACAGAGAAGCTGTCATTAAACAGCTGAACCACTCCTGTCATCTGGAGTTTCTTTGAATTTGAATTAGTCCTTTTATTTTAATTTGAATTAATTTTTCACTTATTTTGAATTATATTTTTTAATATTTTGAATTATATTTTTTATATTTTGAATTATTTTTTTTATATTTTGAATTATATTTTTTATATTTTGAATTATTTCTTTAAATTTGAATTATAATTTTAAGTATTGCACAATAGGAATTGCATAATCTGTGCTAATAACACACCAAGACGTTTCAAATCACGTGAGAAGCAACTTGAGTTCTATACACGGCGCCCCACTGTAAAAATAATGCAAAACGATAAATCGCCAAGCATAGAATTCTTAAAATCCCAGTCACACTAGCATCACAACTCCGGTAATTCCCGGTGATCAAGACGAACTATCTACGCCAATCTGAGAAGCTATCTTTTCTTTTTTTTGCCCTACCCTCCCGTTCTTATCAGTACGCATTGCCTACTTGCGGTATACTGACCTCCGCCTTGCCTATCCAAAGCTCCATCTATTAACTTTGGGACAATTTCCGGACACCAACACCCCCTAGGGGGGATGGCATAAGGGGTGAAGGATATTGTGTTTGTTTTTGTTTTGATTGACAGTGGTGGTTTGTTTTGGTTTCTGTGAAAGAGGCAATGCGATTGTTCACTGTGAATTGAATACGCAATAGTTCTTGTTTAAGAAGTAAGAAAACAATTCCGTTTTTTTTACGCATGAAATTCTGGAATTAAAGGAAAAAAATCAATTATTAAAGGAAAAAAATCAATTATTAAAGGATTAAAGGAAAAAGTGGATGTAGTCTGATGGATCCGAAATAGTTTGCATGATTTACGTCTTGTAAAATAAAATTTTAAAGTATCAAAAGTATAACTACTATACAGTAAACTCCAGTTAATCCGACTTCCAATGGTTCGGCACTTCCGATAGACCGTCATACCTTTAGAATTCCATTCGGAATTGTTGGTTTGTAATGAAGTGTATTTGCTGCAATAGACAAGATGATTTTATATGCAGATTTCTATTCATTACAGTTTGCTTATAAATTTTAAATTAATCAAAATGTGTTTTTTACATATTGTACAATAAAATCTACAGTCAGTGCAACATTTTAGGGCAAACAAATATGACATTTTTTGTCAATTCCTTTGTTTTAAATGAATTTTCTCCATCTATTTTAGTTTGATACCCAATACTCCGCAAAATTTTCTAATCTAGCACCACTGAAATCCCGAACTTGCCGAATTGATGGACGTTAAATTTATTTCAAAAACTAAAATTCCAATCCAAATTCCAGTTATAAATTGTTTTGGGAATTTCAAACGGCTACAAATTACTTACTTATTAATAGTACTTTTTAGTTTTTGAGATATAAGCATTACAATATTTATAAACGGAAAATTTTGAATTTTCTTCGAATTGTCAAGATGATTGCTCGAAAACTATACAAGCTAGGCAAGAACAAATTTTTGATCAAAAAACTAGACTTCATACTATATAATTTCGTTTAGACATACATTTTTATTGACATTTCACGTGCTTTCAGAAAATGCGAGAATTGTCGTTATGTTCAATTATGAAAAATAAGCTTTTTTTCTTCAGAAAATTGGATTTTGGGTTTTGTCACTTTTTGTAATATTATTGGTGACTTTATACAATAAATATGAAGAACAACCGGTTTTGCATAAACATGTATATTGTGCGTATCCATGTAATTGAAATGTGATGTAAGTATGTGTCAACTATAACTCAAAAATTATTTTCATTATTTTACAGTTGATGATTTACTCTGTCCATTACATTTTAGTAAAAAGAAACATAAGTTATTTTTCACATAAGGGCAAGAACAATTTCATAACATTGAAATAAAGGATTAAATATGCATGTTCATTTAGCAAATGATTGCTTACTGTGACATTTTTCATGAGAAATCCCACACGATCAGTTTCGATAGACTAAAACAAATCGTTTCGACAAAGTTTCCTGTTTATGCAAATTTTAGAGATTTCACGAAAACAGAAACAATAAATTACCTAGTAAAACTTGAATAATTAAACATCTGAAAATTTGAAGCAATTTTAAGAAAAAGTCTACTTTATATGCAAAAGATAATTTAAATGTATAAAATTAAATGTATAAAATTATTGTTTACTGAACGTGATTATCATTATTTTAGTATATTACTTACTTAAACAGAGGTGGTTCTTAAACGTTGCGTTTACACTAACTATAATAATCAAGCAAAAATTCGTTTGAATAGCTTGTTTCAATATTTGTTCACTCTCTTACTTACACACATACATCGCATCAAAAGCATTCAATTTGTGTTCAAGCGTACCAAAATCTAGTTTAATTATCAAAATCTTAAATTAAAATTTTTAACATTCTTCCTACACATATGTTATCATACGTTATGTAATGGAAGTTTCATTGAAAGCAACCATTGCCGATGATGCTTCTGATAATATCTTCCTTATAAACTAGTGGTGATTATAAACATTTTTTACTTTACAGTCATAAACCTTAACTAGGTTGACATAGGCGATAAATTTGGCGAAATATCGTTAACTTGGCCACTGCTTGAAAATATCTACAAATTGTCGAAAATATCGCCAAATTGGTAAAAATGACGAGCCAAAAATTATAAAAATTCAATATCTCAAAATGAATTTCAATTTTTTTATTTAATTCTTATCGCTATTGGGAAATAAATATTCTTAATTCGAAATATAGTGTGTTACAGTGTTTGTGTGAAAGATACGTTTTTATAGGAGGTAGGTGGTCTAAGGTGTTGTAAATCAATTGCGTTTTGTGAGAGGTTTTATACTAATTATATTTGACAAACTTGCGTATAAACACAATATACGTATACACAAATTACGTATAAACACAATGTGTAACGTATCTTAAACATCATTAGTTTGCTGTGAACAAAGATAAGCCATTACATTACGTAGGGAAAGTCATATGCTGCCCATATCTTACTTTTTAAAATATTATTGTGCAATTTTAAAAGAAACTGAACTAATTTCTTATCGTACGTTCAAGATATTTTTTCTACCTCGCTGAATAATTATTCCAATTACAATGGATTAAAAATTATTAATTAGAATTAGATAGCATAAGATATAACTCTCTATCCGAAAAAAATATAATCAACATAACTTCCCCTCATTTCAATTTAATTTATCATTTTCATAACAGATTTAATTAAAATGAATATCGCATTTAAATAACGAATATGTGTTTGATTTCAAGATAATTTAATTTGCTTCTTATCTGTCTTATTAATATTAGCATCACTGTAGTTTTTTTCTAATTTTATCTCGCATCGCTTGCCTTTGATATGTAATTAAATTTCTATTAATGGAAATTAATAAACTAAATATCTCTAAATTTTTAGTATGTGTTTATAATTTGGAAATGCTTCCTATAACTTAGTTAGCAATATTTTTATTTTAAATGTTTTAATTCATATTAATTAAATCAGAAAATGCGCATTTATATAGCTGCTGCTTTTGGAATTCGATTCTATAATTTAAAATGTTTCAAGAATACAATGTTGCTGATCTTGTAATAATTGATAAAATACTTGATATTTGTTTCATTTTATTTTCTCTGTAATACATGGTAAGACATAGAACATGTATTGGAATTGTATCGGATATGGAAACTCGAGTTTACGACGGATCTATACTTTCCTAGCATTCTAGATTACGAAAAAACTAGTTTTAATGTTTTAATGTGACACCTGTGTATGTGTCTTTCTATCTCTTTCTGTGTCCATCTATCTTTGTGTCCCTCTGCGCAATGTATTTATCCACTCTAGCTCAAAAACTTATGGACCAAATATCACAAACTTTGGTAGGTAAATCATATGTGGGTTACGAGTGATGTACCTATAAACCTGGTGCTGATTATATTTTGGTACGATTCTTCGAAAATAACCTTCCTTTTTTGCGAAATGCCCCGTAACGATCATCAAAATCTGTAATAAAATACTAAATTTTAACTGTAATAAAATAGTAAAATTCAATATAATTTTAATTAATTATAAGTGTTAATTTGTGCAATTAAACTCCATTTAAAGTATAATGAAAAAAAAGAGAAAATGTGTGAATGGAAAAGTCATATGCTACCGATAACCATTTTTTTAAACATAAGTGAATTTTTCATAAATGTATTGTTCTTTTTTCTATTTTTTATTTAAACATAAGTAAATTTTTCAGTATATTGTTTGAAATAGGAAAAATGCATCAATATTTTTTTCTCTACAAACATAGTATAATGTATAAGGAAAGTATTGTGAAGGTGTCGAAAAATCGATTTCGAGTTCTCGACTGAAGAACACATTTTAAGCATCTCTGAGCTCGAATTAATATTTTTTGATGTGATGTGTGTGTTCGTGTGTGTGTGAGTCCGTGGATGCGATTCCTTGCGATGGGAGAGTTTCAAATGTAATTTGGTAAGATTTTTACAATTAGTGAATACTGGAACTCCCCTATTACTTTTAAATGCGATCGAATATTTGTAAAAATTATTGAAAATCTAGACTCTCCATATAAGTAAGAAAATCCTTTAAGACATAATTTTTCTTTTGAAAACGAATGACAAATATTTTAGAATGTTACTATAAACGGTTTACGAAATACTTTACAATTATCAAATGAGATTTTGAGAAAAATACTCATTAAAAGATCTGAGCCTTCGCACTGCTTAATAAATAATTAGTCTATACGTAATTTTTCATTAGAAAACGAATGATATAAATTTTAAAACGTTAGCACAAACCGTTCTCGAGATATTGCACCTTTTCAAAAATAAAAATTGTCACCAAAATTATATAAAATAAAAATGTAGGAAATATCATCCAATATATTCACCTCTCATATACAAACTTATTCATCATATCTCTTAACATCATTCCGGTAGATCTAGTTCGTCCCATTCACGAGAGAATATTAGTTTTGTAATGCTTTTTAACGTCCAAGAAATCGGCAATAACTTTTTATTCCATGGGATATTCAATTTATTTAAATTGCAATTTAATGAAGATTTTGCAGCTGAGTATGAATAAATCATTCTGTTTGGAGTATTAATTGACGTAAGCGACAAATTTCAACATTTTTGGTGTTATTTTAATGGAAAAATTATTTTTCTGTGGAGCTTGTGCACAATTATTTCACTGTGAAAGAAGTAATATTATTGTATTATGTTGGAAACATTATGTGTGGTCTACACCAACTTTTTAACGTTATTCTACATTTTTAAAAGCTTTGAGAAAATTTCTTATTTTAGTGCAAGAATTTTTCTTTTCTATCTAACCGAAATATTATTCTAATTAAATTTGATTAAAGTTATGAATTAAAATTAGATAACATAGGATGTAACTCTTTATATATAAAAAAAATCACAATAACTTTCCTGCATTTCAATTTAATTTATCATTTACATAACATATTCAATGAAAAATGACTATTGTATTTAAATAACGAATACATGTGTTTGATTTCAAGATACTTTAATTTGTTCCCTTATCCATCTGATTAATTTTAGCTTCAGTGTTGTTGTTTTTCTAATATTGTCTGAAATCGATTGCATTTGATTTGTAATTAAATTTCTATTAATGGAAATTAATGAATTAAATTTTTGTAAATTATTGGATTTATAATTTAAAGATGCTTTCTATAATTCAGTTAACAATGTTTTTATTTTTATTGGTCTTATATTAATTAAATCAGTAAATATACATTTATATAATTTTTTTTTAATTTTTCTGCTTCATGTGTATTATTTTATAATTTAAAAGGTATTAGAGCACATTATTTAATTTGTAAACTCTTTTATAATTGAAAGAATAGTAAATACATATTTTTTTCATTTTTCAAAACATAAGTGAATGTTTCATAAATCTAACATTTGAATTAAAAAAATGAATTATAATTTTATTTTCATTATTTTACTTTTAATCTTAATCGAAATAAGCTGACCTCAATAATTAATTAAATATACTTTGAAGTTAAACTAAATACTATTTTAATGAAACACTTCATCTTAAAATTTAATTAACTATTTAAATATTTACACATCAAAATCAAATTATACGTTAAATTTTATTTTTTAAAATTCCACTTTCTTAGGTTTTACATTTCATTTTTGAATGAAATGCTAATATTTTGTTCATTATCTGATAAATGGCAGTATTTTCTAGTCGGCAAAGTGAGATTCTGTATGAATCGAAAGATGGATACAAGTTTCTCTAGTTTTATCGTGTTAAATCCGAAAAATTGGCGAAGATTCTATTCCAGCCAAGTGTTAAATTGGCTTATAATATTGTATTCTTATTTGTTAAGATATTGCACAATTTATTTTCATTGAAAGTATATTTATGTGGCATATTTTGAAACTACGTGAAATAACTGTTTCAAGCCATTTATTTAATGACGTCAGTGTGTGACGAATTAAATATGACATACTCTTCTCGTCCTGGATATAAGATGCTAACTCAGGTAAAGCATCACTAGCGTGATGGATTATTTTATTTGCACGGATAGTAGCATAAAATTTTTGCATTTTTATAAGGAGTTTTAGTTTTCTAAAATACCATGAATGCTTCAATATTCATTAAATGTATATCAAAAACAAATTACATATATCTCACTGATTATGGTGACAAGCGAGGTCCTAAATGGGGTTAGTTACAGTATATTACTTGCAATAAATGATGTCACAAAAATTGTGGAAATGATAGTTAATATTATAATAAGTGTAAAGCATTAAAAACTACCCTTTTAATAATTAACTTTCTAAAAATAGTTGTACTAAAATTGGTGACCTTCTTAAACAAATTACTCATATTTCTAACAGATTATGATGACAAGCGAGGTCCTTAATGTGATTGTTTACATTATGTTACTTGCAATAAATGACGTCACTAAGATTGCGGAAATGATAGTTTCTACTTATTCTTATACTCTAATAAATGTAAATCATTAAACACTATCCTTTACACTTTACATAATTAACTTTGTAAAAAGTGTTGTACCAAGATTGGTGACCAGCTGCAGCTAATATAAAAATATATTTTTCCGTAATTCCGGGAAATGCCCAATGGAATTCTATTCACCAATTATTAATAACACAAACAAATCTGTGTTTTTGTATTGCACTTTAATTATTGTGTTGCATGTTTCTCCCAGTAAATGCATCGTCCCCTGTTACAGGTGGCATTTTTCCCAGAATCGGGGAACAACATGCCAGTTTTGCAGGAGTAAACATATAATCAAATTTCAAAATTTACGATAACTGTTACGGGGGACAATCTTTAACACGAAATGTCGAAAAAATCGGTGACCTTCTTAAACAAATTACTCATATTTCTAACAGATTATGATGACAAGCGAGGTCCTTAATGTGATTGTTTACATTATGTTACTTGCAATAAATGACGTCACTAAGATTGCGGAAATGATAGTTTCTACTTATTCTTATACTCTAATAAATGTAAATCATTAAACACTATCCTTTACACTTTACATAATTAACTTTGTAAAAAGTGTTGTACCAAGATTGGTGACCAGCTGCAGCTAATATAAAAATATATTTTTCCGTAATTCCGGGAAATGCCCAATGGAATTCTATTCACCAATTATTAATAACACAAACAAATCTGTGTTTTTGTATTGCACTTTAATTATTGTGTACTGCATGTTTCTCCCAGTAAATGCATCGTCCCCTGTTACAGGTGGCATTTTTCCCAGAATCGGGGGCAAGATGCCAGTTTTGCAGGAGTAAACATATAATCAAATTTCAAAATTTACGATAACTGTTACGGGGGACAATCTTTAACACGAAATGTCGAAAAAATCGAATGTTTAAATTTCATTTTGCAAAAAAAGAAGCATTAGGAATA
The DNA here is from genome assembly GCA_951213105.1 of Amaurobius ferox. Taxonomy (NCBI): domain Eukaryota; kingdom Metazoa; phylum Arthropoda; class Arachnida; order Araneae; family Amaurobiidae; genus Amaurobius; species Amaurobius ferox. The sequence goes on from OX578137.1 coordinate 26,856,452, forward strand.
TTGGTTTGGTTATATATTTGTAAAATTTCTTAACTATGTCATCCTATTCCGACTTTCCTTATTATTTTTTTAAAAATTATAAAAGCCATTCATCTAAACACCAAAGTAATATCACGCCGATAAATCTGCCTATAAAATAAAAATAAAAGTATTCCACGTTATTCTGTGCGAATTATTTGGAGAAAAATACAAAATACCCCTTTTTTCTTGAAAAAAAATGGATAAAGATACAATTTTCGTCCTGGTATGGCAAAAGTTGAACATCGGTTAGAATCTACACTGTGACACAGAGTATCACAGTATGGATTCTAATTCTTTTGAGGAGACCCTAAAATTTCGTGGTTTTAGGGGGGGGGGCGAAAGGGATTGGAATTCTAGGAATAAATATCTTGAGAAATGGGTTCAGAACATGGAGCATTCCTCCTCTCCTCTTCTGCATTTTATTCTGCATACGTTAAAATTAGGCTTTGTTGTAGAAATAATCAAAGTTAAGTGATCATTTAAAATATAAAATATTGTAATCGTTTAGCCACATAATTTAAATACACAGATAATATGCAAAAATAAAGAGGTTCTAGGACGGATGCAACACTGAATATAGATATAAGCGTTACTTAAAAACCACGATCTTCACTAAGTGAAAAAAAAAAATGGATGCCGTATTTTATTTTGCAACGAGTCACGAGATCTATTCTATAATATGGGTGTAATTTTTATTTCAGTTTTTATTTAAAAAATTACTTAACATATTTTGATGCAATTTTTTTATACATTTTACATAATACTTTGAATATTTATTATAGGGTTCAATGGATTTCATTTTTCAACCAGGGTTAAATCCAAAACTAATTGTGTGATATTATTCTTTACATTCCCATATACCCCACAGACACACAGTAAACTCCAAGTACTACAATCAACATACTCAACAATATACTAAAATTTCAATTTGATTAAAGTCATTTTACTGTAGTTATTGTGCAAATGGACAGACAGACAGGCAGACATAATGAAGAAAGTCATAAACACTTTACAACTATGTTGGAAAGTGTTAACCTTTTGCTTACGGGTGGGACCCCTTTGCAGGCATTGGCATCCATGGACGTCAATATCTGAAAAGGGGGATCGAACTGTTTGGGATAGGGTATGTCAAATACCTGTCTTTTTGAGAGGTTCTTCGTTTTGGGATGGACGCTGTCCCACTCGTAAGCAAACGGTTAAAAACGATCCTTTCAATCAAATTACGATTTTACAATATTTGTTTTTTTCAAAGATAGAAATCAAAGATGGAAAAAAATAGGAATGCCCAAATTTTCAAATCCCATTCTCAAGATATTTCTTCCTAAAATTTCGATGATTTTTTTCGTTTTTCACTAAAAACCACACAATTTTATAGTCTGCTCTAACAAAGGGGATTCCACAGCTCAGGGTTGCTTTCGGCCGATGTTCAACTTTCGCCAAGTCACGGAGAAAAGCTTATCTTCCTCTCCCCCCCCCCCCCCTTCTTTTTTTTCAGCGAGAAAGTAAATTGGTTTCAGTTTCAGGTTATTTCTCTCTAAATAAATCGCATATAACGCTTGGGAATGTTTTTTTTCGAATGTTTTGGGGAAGACTTGTCGGCGTGATATTTCTTTGGTGTAAAACTGAACAGCTCGTAATAAAACGCTAGATTTCAAGATGTCCAAGTTTACTGCTTATTAATAATTAACAAGCAGATTTATAGAATATCTAATATATATATATATATATATATATATATATTATTTCCAGGCTTTCTCGATATGATATCCAGATTTCAAATGCTTACCTTGTACATGGAACAGGGAACGAGGAGTATTTAATACCTATCTAGTACCTGCTTTATTTATAAAGAAATTATTCTCTAGCCTTACGTTGGGTATATTTTATTTTTATTTTAACCTGTGCTTATCAGATCACTTAAAATAAAAGATAAGTCACAGGTAATTAAGATATACAAATAATTAAAATTATTTATATATAGTCTATATATATATATATATATATATACAGGGTGTCTCAAAAAGATTGAAATGCACTTTAATTCTTTACCTGTTGGGGATAAGTGGGCAATGTAAATTGCAAAAATGTTGAAAGTAAGGTAGAAAATAAGACTACGTTAATAAACTAGTCCTCCTATTAATTTTCAGAAAGTTAAACTTTTTAAATTTTTATACGATCCCCCCCCCCTCCCCCCCCCCCTTAGACAAATTTGGTCAATCAGACATTTTCTATTGTTAATGCAATAAGATCATTAAAAACACACATGTCTGTATCTTTAAAATCAACTGAATTATGATAAAGAAAAAAAATCTGACTTATGCCACTTTTCCATGCCATGTGAAAGGCTGTTTCATCAGTGAAAATAGGGAACATAAACAAATTGACGATGGAAAATGTTTAGATCAAAAATACATTAACATGTGTCAAATTTTTCTATCACAAATGCATCTAAATAAAGCATTACACAGACAGAGATTATATAAAGCAGTGGTACTCACTACGCGGTTGGGTATCCTATGTATTATCGTCTAGTTTTATCTTTTTTGTGATATGTCACAAATTTACATTTGTAATTTGATATAGGGTCCCCATTCATAATGCCTAATTTTCAATTAAATATAACTCGCTCAATTTTAAAGATACAGATATGCGGTTTTTTTAATGCTCTTGTTGTATTACAAATAAAAATTTTTTGATTGACCAAATATGTCTAAGGGGGGTGGGTCGTATAAAAATTTAAAAAGTGTAACTTTTTGAAAATGAATGGAAGGACTATTTCATTAACGTAGTCGTATTTCCTACCTTACTTTCAACATTTTTGCAATTTATTTTGCCCACTTATCTCCAACAGGTAAATAATTATAGCACTTTTCAATCGTTTTGGGACACCCTGTATATATATATATATATATATATATATATATATATATATATATATATATATATATATACATATATATATATATATACATATATATATATATACATATATATATATATACATATATATATATATACATATATATATATATATATATATATATATATATATATACATATATATATATATATATATATATATATATATATATATATATATATATATATATATATATTGAAAAGCTTCAATATCACCTGAAATGTCTACTAAACCACGCGTGTAATTTAATTATTTTCAGATTTAGACTGTAAGGTTATAGCAAGGAAATATTCCGAAATGTCTTCCTGTTTGTCTGTCTGTCATGACCACTTATAGCTCAAGAACGACTTAGCTGATTTCCAACTCTTTTCACTGGTTTATTAAGGCATCTCAGGATACTTAAACGTGCCATAAACAGAGTACTATACATTGATAATATCAGAACATTTTATGACTAATATGTGAATACCTGTAGCATATATAAGAAGTTTTTCAATAAGGTGAATCTGATAATAATATGTTTAAAAATTGTCCAATTGTCATGAATTTAATAATTTTTATATTGATATATGTAGCTAGCACTCATGATTGCAACAAAACTATTGCTTCTAAAAAAAATATTGCTGATTATTACGCAAATGTATCCATACATAAATGCAAACTTCAAACTAAAAACATTTGCATAAAAATCCTTATTTGTTTTTAAAAAAAATTGTTTTTAGAAATATAATTCCTTAATTTATATTAAAAAATGTAATTTTAATTTATTAAATTATTTTTTATTAAAAAATTTCTGAAATTTAAATATTAGCCATAAAACTTTTAGGTATTATTGATGTATAGGAAAAAAGATACAAATAAAATGTGAAGCATGGCAATGCGTGCTATTTGTAACACTTTTAAGACTCCAGAGACCCCTTAATCTTATTTAAGATCAGCTTTATGCATAAAAAAAATTCCGATTTTGTACCTGAAAACAAGAAATATAACAAGTATATATATAACAAGAAAGTATATATAACAAGTATGTATATATAGCATGAAAGAGTAATCATGCATAAAGTATTGATTATGAAACACTTTCCAACTGAAATGCAATTTTATTTAAGCATCTCTAAAATGCAATACATTCAGCGGTGATATTTTTAACATTATCGTAGTACAATAATTGAAAACTTAAAAATTCATCAAAAAAGGCAATGTATAAAATCGCTCTATCTAAGTAAAATCAATGAATATTGCATTCATATCACTTATATTCCAGACTCCAGAGCTAAATAATTTTGCTATAAAAAATTCAGCAATTCTTATACAACTCATCTTACAATCGCTTGTTTTGTTTACATTTTGCTTACGTTAAAATTAAGCTTCGTTGCAGAAATAATCATTTTGATCATTTAAAATAAAAAATATTGTAATTGCCTAAGCACAGAATTTAGAAACACATGTAACTTAGAAACACAGAATTTAGAAACACATATAATATGCAAAAATAAAGCTGTTTTAGGACGGATGCAACATAAATATAAATACAAGAAAGATTAATCATGCATAAAGCATTGATTATAAAACACTATCCAACAATAATTTTATTTAAGCATCTCTAAAATACAATATATTCAGAAGCGATATTATTTTAATTACAGAACTACAATAATTTATTTTACTTGGGAAATTGAAATCATGGAAGTAAAAGTACTTTTTAACTCCATGCTTAAAACTTCATTTAAACTTTATGCAAATAACGTCAACGAAATATAAATCGTCTGACTCTCTGTAAAAGCAGATTTCATTTATACACTTTATTACAGACTTCAGAGTTGAATAATTTTGCTTAAAAAACATTCAGCAATCCTTATGCAACTCAACGTATAATCACTTGTTTAAATTTCACGTTCATTACAGTTAGGCTTAGTTGTAGAAATAATCAAAGTTTGATAATCATTTAAATTCAAAAATATTGTAACTGCGTTGGAGTAGAATATAGATGCACAGAAAAAACACAAAAATAAAGCGGCAACACTAAATATAAATTAAAATGAACTTTAAAAATCACTATTTTGACACAAGATGGATGCCATATTTTATGGGTGGCATATTTTATGAAGAAGGTCACGTGACCGCTTCATATTATGTGGGTGCCATTATTATTTAAATTTTTATTTAAAAAACAGCCGAACATATTTTGCTGAAATTTGTTTTATATATTTTATGGAATAATTTTAATAGTTCCTAAAATTTTCGAAGCACTTTGTGAATTTTAACATTGCTTAAAATTTTTTTGAACAATTAAGTCCCATAGGGTTCAATGTATTTCATTTTTTCAATCCGGGTTCAATCCAAAACTAATTAGGTGATATTATTCATTTACAGTCCTACATGTCCCACAGACCGTCTCGACAACATACTAATATTTCATTTTGATGAAGTCATTTTACGGAAGTTATCGTGCGAACAAACAGACAGACAGAATGAACAAAGTCATAAACAGTTTTCAACTATGTTGTAATGTATTAAAAAGTTACAATTTCACAATACGTTTTCAAGTTCAGTATCTCCTGGAATAGGCGATCTAGTATTTCGATGCATTTTGTTCAAGAATGAGATTGAATGCATTGCTAATAGTTTCTGGATATTTAAAAGCGGCAACCAATTTACTAACAGTTTTTACTTGCTTGTTAAAATTAAATGGGGCCCCATTCATGTTAAAAATATGTCCTATTTTTCACCATGGTAAATGTTTAACCATGGTAAATTTATATTATTATGTAATAAAAATCTATAACAATTGGACAACGTAAGTAGAAATGCTTTAATGTCTGTAAAAAATTGGTTTGAACACATACTGTACAGATTACTGTACAGACGTTTTGTCTGCCTTATTGTAAATGCACTTTGATTTTGAGTTTGAAATTTGAGTGAGTTTGAAGTTTTTTGGTTTTGATTGAACAAATTGAACAGTCGTCAACATTACTACAAATGAAATGAGATACAGCCTTTCTTTTTTTCATATTTTTGGTTAGGAAGAAATCGAGACAGTAGTGAAGTTATGACAGTTCTATAGGAGGGCCCAGGATGAGCTTGCCAGAAAGAATTCAAAATCAAAGGACTTAAAATTTACCACAAGACAACAATATAGCAAATTTCATATTACTATGATAAATAGAACCCAATTTGATTAGCCTCAAACAGTTGAACCAGTGACAGACAACAACAGATCAAGTTAAATAAAAAGTTTTGAAATCGGTTATACTTTGTTTTGGCTCAATGAAGTAAGAAGCAGCAGTTTTCTGTTTTGGTTTTTAACTTCTTTTTTTGTAGAACAAAACTAAATCTTGACAGTCGCATTTATCTATATAAGGGAAATAACTCTGGGACAATGTCAGAAACAAATGGGGCTTCCATAAACCCTAAAGGGGAAATCGACAAATTAACCGGCCGAGTAATCAAATTAAGTAGACAAACCGGTTTCGAAAATGAATTAAGCTGTATTAAGAAAGAAGAAATCAGAACATTTTACAATTAATGCTGATAAAACCGGTTTCTTGTATACATTCATGCATACTGACTTCTGAAAATTTATTTATGTTTCCTTATATATAATATTTAAACTCTTTATCTATTACTCAATAAAAGCTAAATTTCGAACTTGAAACACTGGATAATTTTAAAACCTTAACATACAATACTGAAAAAGTTACTGAAACCAAGTACTAACAAAATATGCAATTTTCATTTTTCAAAACCTGTCTATAATCGAATTTTATATTTTGTTTCTATACTTTTACATGTATTATCTTTTTTCTACTTTTACATGAAGATTCAATTTAAAACGTACATCAATTGATAAAATTTCTAACAAACCAATGTGTAGCAAAATATAGTAAACATTATAAAACTCATGAATACGTGAAATTTTATCATGAAAATTTGAAACTATATCCGTGATTGTATATTTCTTTTTGTGAACTAGCGCCCCCACCGGCAACTCATGTCATTAAAAAAAAATCCTATTCCCCATCAAGTTTTGATTTTGCGGCACTTTGCTTCCCATTTTTTAAGTGGTAAAGAGCGACTGAGGGGGGATTTTCCCCATTCAAACCCCATTTTTAAGATATTCCCTCCGAATATTCCAGATTTTCCCTCCGTTGGCCCCTAAAGCACAACGCAATTTTAGGTCTCTTCTAATGAACTCGATTCTATAACGCAGGGTTGCTTGTCGCCGATGTTCAACTTTCGCCAAGTGGAGGAGAAAAGTTTCTCTTCTATCTTTTCTTTATTCGAGAAAGTAAATTGATTTGAGGTTATTTTTCTCAAAATAAATCGCACAAATGCAGGGTTATATTTCTTTTTCACGGTGAAGATATGTAAGCGTTATATTTCTTTGTTTTTCTGAGTGAAGAGCTTTTAGGATATGTGTAATGAAGTAGTAGATTTCTGCCTTTGTTTTCGACGTGAAACGCGTCTATAGTGTGTTCGGTTTACACTGAAGCATTACGAAGAAAGTAAACACTTTGAACGTTTTTATCTCCGAATCTATTAAATAAAAATGTAAACTATTTATGCTTGTTTTGTCAGAAATACGGTGCCATTATAATATATTGTGGTCAGAAATAACGTGCCATAAATATAGAAAAATAATTTCAATATTTTAAAATTTTGAGCCATTTGTTTCAATAAAAAGTGCTCCGAGCGAGTTTTTACTTCCCTCTGCTTAATTTCATTCCAAACATCTACTGAATTATGGATTATAGATAGAAACAGAAAGTGGCAAGAATACTCAGTAAGAAATATATTTTCCAGATCAATAATTTACGTTCACAAAATGCATATAGATTTTGAGTAATCGTCTTGTGCTTCTCCAAAAGAGTTTTTACTTCACTCTGCTTAATTTCACTCCATCTCCTGAATTACAAAATATAGATACAAACGGTAAATTGCAAGAATACTCAGTAAGAAATATAGTTTCTGGATAAATAAGTTGGTTTCATGAAGTTCTTATAGATTTTGAGCAGTCGTCTTGTGCTTCTGCGAGCGAGTTTTACTTCACTCTGCTTAATTTCACTCCATCTACTGAATTACAAAATATAGATACAAAGAGTAAATGGCAAGAATATCCAGTAAGGAAAACAGTTTCTAGATCAATAATTTACTTTCAAAAAGCTCTTATAGATTTTGAGCAATCGTCTTGTCAAGTTGAAGAAGATTGAAAATCTTCCGTTTTTAGATATTGTAATGCTTGTATCTCATACTATAAACAGTAAGCGAACAATTATAACCCTTTAAAAGTCCTACAAGAACATATAGAATGATTCCTAAAAGACCTAATTGAACTATATAACTTTGAAAAAAACACAGCTATAGCTTAGAAGTTAGATATTAGTAGAGTAAAATAACTATGCGCTATCAGAAGGGAATGATTCCAGCGCTCCTAGTGGCCAAATTTGGAACTTAGCAATCCTATCTTGGAAACCATGAGAGATATGGAAAGAAGCAAAGCTGAAAAATTGTAGAGCATCTATGATTTAGTAGGAAATGATAAATGGGATAAAATGATGGTATAATTAGAAAGCTGCAAACGTAAGGGAAACACAAAATTCATGATGCTCAGCCATGAAGAAAATTGAGTACATTGTTAGTATTTAATGCAACAGCAGTACTTGCAAAATTTTAAATAAATTTTAGCGATCATCTACTACATTTTTTATCTGCTAAATTTTAGCTAACTAATTGTCTTATGAAAAGTTAGCATTTACAGCCTCCCAATTACACCATCATTAACGTATCTCTCATAATTTACAAAATATGAGTTCTAAGTTCCAAATTTTGCCGCTAGGGGCGCTGCGATCACTATCATCTGATAGCGCATGGTTATTTCTCTGTACCAGTATCTAGCTTCTATAGCTGTAGATGTGTTTGTTCAAACTCATTTTAGTTATTAAGCTGAATTAGGGCTTTATGAATCACCCTATAGAATTTCAGATCAGATTCTTAGTGTTTGAAATGTAATGGCTATAATTTTGACATTTTAAAATTTTTTTTACAAGAGGTAAACTATTATTCACATAAAATTATTTCGGTTCCATGGGACTTGAGCCGCCGGTGATTTTTTAATATAATAAATTTAAGGAACTGAATTATTTGATCAAAATGTTTTTCGTTTAGCACGTCGTAAGATTGAGAGGTTACATGTATATTAATCATTCTTAAATTAAATATACGTATCCACTATAAAATATATCCTTTTCATAGGTCGTTGTTTATTACATGTATAAACATTTATAAAAAAACAAGTCAAGTGTTTCTTATTTACCACTCTGTATGATTGAAATAAATTTACAGGCTAGAAGAAACTTCTTTAAACACCCCAATAACTTTGTAAGGGAGATTCATGATTGTACACATTTGGTCTACATATAGTGAAATGACCATGCTAGGTCGAATGAAAGTGATTGCAGTGCACCTAGTGAAGAAAAAAAACTTTTAAATATAGACTCGGCAATGAAGCAAAATAGACGAACACTTAGATATGCACGGGAATCTAATACAGAGCCTGCTTTTTTCCCACACATGGGCACTGTATCATTGGCATAACTTACATACGATAGAGAATCGCTGGGCAGAAATTAACAGAATTAACTTGGCTGCGTATTTAACAACAAATTAAGTACGATTGGTATTTATTACTTTCCGTTTGAGCATTTATTTGTTCATCATGTATTCAACAATGCTCTGCAACTTTGTAATTGGCTTTTTAGTCTATTTCGCTTTACTGCCTAATTTGTTGGTCTACCTTTTTAGATGTTCCACTAAGGACGCTGAAATCGCTTTTATCCGATCGGGAATGCTTGCTTTACTATATACAGAATTAACGTGCACACTAAAAGACCTTTCCTTACAAAGTTATTAGGGTTTTTTAAGTACTTTCATAGGCACCCCGAATTGTTACACTTGTTTCTACAAGACACAGACAATGTTTTTTTTTCTCTTGAAACAGAAAATATTATATTTCAAAAGGAGTGGCAAATTAATCCATTTTTTTTATTTGCTTATACTCTTTTGCAAGTTGCGATTGTTCGGTTTTCAGAGCTAACAATCGTTTATTAAGCATTTAATCTCTCAAGTATAGGATGGAGATCCTAAACTGTAAATATATAACTCAATTTTTAACATTTTACTTTCTCGTACTGGAATATAGCATAGAGAAAGTATTGTTTTCGCGAAAATGTTCGATTTCGAGATTTTGCTGCCGATATATGTTTCAGGACCTGCTCAACACGTTTTGGTTATGTTTAGAATGGTGTCCGTCTGCCTGTCTGTTGTTTGTGGTCGATTTCTTGTGTACACAATAGAAGCAGCAAATATTAATGAATTTTCACACCAGCTTTTTAACGAAAAATCTAGAAATAGATATAATTTTTCAATTCGAGCGAAACCTTCGAAATGTATTCGAAATTTTATTTTTTCTTAACATGGCAGCATAGGACAGAATTTGACGAATAATTATGCATAAAATGGTTATTTATGATTCAATGATCGCGAAACTTAACATTTTAAATCATTGTCGTGACAAATTTGTATGTTAGTGACATCATTAGCGCCCCTCGGGAGGAATCCAAGTTACGCCCCCAAGGTTTTACATTGCCAAACTTGGTATCAATCGAAATATTTTTTCAAGCCCTTTTAAAATGAAGGGTAACATACTATAATTGTAATCATTTGGGCACATGATACCGATTTTTCAAAGTTCTTGAAAAATTTGAAAACAAAAGCTAATAGAAATGGATTCTGGTATGAAAAAATAAGGATAAATCACGCTCTAGTTAATTCGGAGCTGAAAAGCTATTAAACTAAGTACCAAATTTCACGTTTATATGTTAATAATCATTTTGAGTTCGATCGTAGGGTAAAACGTTTATGTCCTACAATATACAATATTTTCTAAAACAACCAACCCATATCAAAACTTACAGTTTATTCGCTATCTCGCCAAATCTTGCAACACTGCTTTTTTTTGTCGGCTTGCTGACGGCAGCAACAGCAAGAAAAGGGGCCTTTTGATAAAAATTGGCCTTTGTCGTCCGGCCGGGGCGATTCGGCGGTAAATTGGTTGGCTCCGTGGAATGGCCAGGCCGCGCGCTCACCGTGAAATTAGACGCGGGGGCCCTGGGCTTAGGCAGTACCCTGGTCCGTGATAATCAGAACCCTCCCCGTGTGCGCTCCCACCCTCTGCGAAAATTAGAGATGGATAGAAAATGTTGGTTCTCCCATCCACTTTCACTTCTTTATATTGGTTTGATAGTACTCCAGATGGCTACCTTGGCGATTCTTTTTTCGCTAGCTGGCGTTTTTTTTTTTTAAAGGAGAGGTTTGGTCGATATATCAGATTGAGTAGGACTGTGATCGTGTAGTAAATGGAATCTGAGCTCTGGTTTTATTTCATGTTACTTTGATAAGATGCGGAATAAAGTAAGGGGTAAGAAATGAAGATATTTATCATAAACATAAATTAAAAAAATATATTGAAAATTCACATCGTTTTCAGCTGTTTTGAAGAACAAATTTACAAAGTGTGCGTCTCCACTCAACTTTCTCATACATTCCTGTCTTTGGTTTTATTTACATACATTAGCTCTATTTGTATCAAAATTATTAGCGAAATTAAAAATAGAATTTCACATTTAGCACTCTAGCTTCTATTAAAATATTGCTTATAATTTTTTTTAAAAGTTTATTTTCACGTTGGCAACAGCTTTTTGATGCTTATCGAAGAGTTTGAGATATTCTGCCTTAAACTTTGAGAGCATTTCTAGTCATTTCAAATTATGCATTTTATTATTTAAAACTTCAACTTCAGTTCACCCATGTTAGGGAAATGAAACACACACACACACACACACGCACACGCACACGCACACATATACATATAATGTATTTAAATAAATAAGATAAGCGTGTAATTTGAACTAATTGTACATAAATTTCACAATTTACTAAATAAAACTAATAAAATGAATACAATATTCTCCCTGTATATATTAGAATGTCGTTTAAATAAAACTGTAAATGATTTTCTGGTATATTTTGCAGTATTTGACTTACTATATTGAGTTATTAAATTTTAGAGGTGCTTTAAAGTTTAAAATGAGGTATAAGTTTTCTTGCTTGAAATAAACAGAAAACATATCGAAAGACATAACCGCTTGATTAAATAAGACTATCTTTTCATAAATGAAATATAAAATATTAGTAATGTATTTGTCAATGTTTATATGCATTTATGGAATTTTATATTGTTGATAATAGCGAGAACAAATATTTTCCAAGTAATAAAAAGCATTTTATACCAAGATAGTACTTAGTTCAAAACTATTTTTAAAAAATGTATTACATAATGAGTAGCTTCAGGATGTTTTAGTAGAAACAAAACTATGGTGATAGAAATGTTATATAAATATTTGTACAAGTTTTACTTTTTCAAATTTTAGACTTAAAAGGTATGATGAAAAAAAATTATTAATATTTCCGGTATCTGTCAGTCTTGATATCAAACAGATAAATTTACTGAAAACATGACAAATCTTTAAAAAAAAAACAATGTTCAAATATTCATTTTGAATTTTACATTTTATATCTCTGTATATGTATATATATATATATATATATATATATATATATATATATATATATATATATATATATATATATATATATATATATATATATATAATTGATATTTTTAATCGAAAACTGTGCATAAACTACAGTGAGTACTAAAAACCCATCTCTAGCATATCTATTATAAACAACTAACTAGACCAAGACTAGAGATAAAAATAGTAGATAGCTAACCATTATAAAGGTATGGGGATGAGGGGAATAATAGTATACAATAATCATAATTATTTATATATATATATTTAAATATATATAAAATAAGAAAGAGAAAACATGGCAAAAATGAGAAAAGGCAATAATAATAATTAACTCAATTTAATAGATCAAGAAATGGAGAACAATCAGTCGAAACTACATAAAAATGGCGGTTAGTTCGGAATTGCACACTCGTCAAGTGTAGTTTTTAATTTAATTCGTATTTCAATTTATTCACTTATTTATTTAATTTGTGAAGATATGGAAAGTTGAACTTATAGGATAATACTTTGTAATTTTCTTTTTAAATAAAATTATTTGATATATTCATTTGTTGGCATTCTACATCGTTTTCGATTGCATGGAATGCATGAAAGAAATGCTCATATTTTTTTTCATGTATGCGAAATATGATGTAACTTTTATTAGGAAATTTAAATCATTTTGAAGTTAACGTGAAAATGATATTGTCTTTCAAATATGTGATTTCTGTTAAATGAATCACTGCTGGAAACTTACACTTACAGTTATCAATTGCCGTTAAGATAAAACTCGAGTGGCATGACCATGGATTTAAAGAGAAAGAAGATAAAACTTTAGATAAAAAGTTTGTACATACTATAATGCTTTATGAATTATATCTAGGGGTTGATATTGTTAGTAAAATTCCACATGTTCTCATTTAACACAAAAGAAGGCGTAGAGTTTAATATATGTATTTTTAATTTGTTTTAAATTAAAGTTCCCTAATTATAAGTCGAAGTATTATTTTTCTAGTTAAAAAATAAGATACAGAATAAATAGATAAAAAGATAATTGTAAGAAAAAATAAAATACACAGGAAAGCCCTTTATTGTTTGAGTTCTAATTTGTATTGCACTGATAATTTTGTTTCTGCAGCAGTTCAATTAAATGTTCTTTATTTCAAGTCTTATTATTATTTAATACAAGCCTTTTGCTATACATACAACGCAGTGGGACCTATCTTACATCAGCGCCCCCTGAATTATCTCAAAAGATTTTGATGTTTTCTCAACATGAAGTGCTAAATATTTCCTTGGCTTCCTTCATGGACTTGATTTTGGCCACAAATTTGGCAACACTGGGGACACATTTAATGAAATTTCGGCGACTTGGTGACTTTTGTCGAGTTTAGGAATCTAATGAATTGTTGAAAAATTTTTCAAGTTGCATAAGTTTTTCGGAAACCATTCACAGAACGTATATATTGATGTCCATTGTTCAAAGAGCAGCATTATGTTTCACATGTAACAGTGAATTGTGAACACGTAAGTCTCTTTGTTCTTATTTCCGAATTATTTTATTATTAAATATTATTTTAATATATCTGATGAATGTTTGATTTTGCGAGAAAGCTTGAAAGTTATTATAGCCATCTTGTTTCTGTTAACGTTTGTTGCTGGTTTGATTAAATATTATGTTATCTGTATATACATATCGTGAGAATACATGTTTTAATTCATAGAGCACGTCGTAAGAACAATCTGGAACTTTGGGTTTTTATGATAATGATTTTAATGTTATTGTTACATTTGATCATTTGTTTATAATTACTGCGAATTTAAACGTAAAATATGGTTTAGTTTTTTTCAAATAAAATGAAAAACTAACCGTAATTAATGATAATTAATTTATTATTAATTTATCATTTATTATTAAAAATTAAATGACGACTTATCAGATGATATTAGTAATTAACGCAGTTGTTAAGAACATTTTATACTCTTCAATAAAATATAATGCGTACGACTCTGATAAATACTATAAATAAAATTACTAATAAAATAAATTACATACTGTGGGACGTAGAATTAGAAGTTATATATTTATTTATATAAAGTTAACAAAAACATTTATTTATTAAGTATAATTATTTATTTTAATATTACCGTAAATTCATATATATAGTGGGATTAAATTAAACGTACATTGCTTTGTGTGCCTTGCCACACATACATAAATCTGATAGTTAGTAAAAATGTTCTACTTCATAAATTTTCGTTTAAAACCCATCTAAACTAATGTCTGGTTTTCTATTATAAATTAAAAAACGGAAATAGAATCAATTATTGAAGTTATGATATATTAAACCTTATTTTATGTAAATAGTTTACATACAAAACAATTAAATTTGAGGGACCTGCAGTTTCACTTTTAAGATTATCCTATATGTATATATTTAGTATCAAAGATGGACTTTGAATAAAATTAAACATCGATTTAAATGAATTTTTAAATAAATTAAAAACTTTCATGATCATTTAAATTCAATAAAATCTATTTTCATCAAATGGTACACATATACATCTATGCAAAATTATAAAAATTTCAACATATGCAACATACAATTGGCGATAATAGAAAAATTCCTAAATATAATGTAAACATACGTAAAATACTTCTCGTAATAATATAAAAACCTAAGCAGTCCTTCCTTTATACATTTTGAAATTTTGTGTTACACTTAACTCGAATTATTTTTCTTTATTATTAACATTTTACTCAACATTTAAAAAGAAAAATCATATTAGAAATGAATGCATTAAAATCTATATCGTTCGGTTGTTTTCCCGCTATGAAACGATATGAGCACAGTAACGAGTTTTACAGGCGCAATTCAAAATCCTTTCTATTTTCACAGACTGTGAAAAAAATAAAGCTAAAAACTGTACCCTAATAAGTACATAAGTTGAATATAATATATGACAGTGTAAAATAAAGAAAAACACTTTTTATATTATTATTTTTTATATAATTTTCATTAAGATTTTATTATTTCAAATATAAGTGTTCAAATCAATCCCTAGATGGCGTTACTGACGCGACACCTCTGCACATTCTACTGAGAGAAACAATCATCCCCGGACTGGCGCGCGAATTGGCGGTCAAAATCCGCTGTTTAATTCCTCAGCCCCCATGTGTCTGAATGGCATCAGCAAATAACAGTCCTCTCTTTGTAGAATAATTGAATTTGCTCAGCTCCGTCGTCCCCCACTCCAGAACACGCGCTGAGCATCAATGTCAAGCGGCTGACAACTGACGGGGAGATTTCGGGAATGATTGGAGGGAGATTTTTTTTTCGATGTTATTATTTGAGTTTGGAAATACGGAGCGTGTCTCCTGAAATACTGAATGCATTTGAGAAATGAGGTGCGTATGTAATAAACGGAGCACCAATGAGTGTTTTTGAACGGATGTATAACGGTTGTGATATTATTAATTTATACACAGGGTGTTTCAGTACAGTTAACCTGGCTTTTTGAGATTTCACAAATTGTTTTAGATACATACTTCCAGTTTCAAAGTTTGCAAAAATAAAATGTGAAATTCTCTCATATATATATATATATATATATATTCATTTTTACAGGAGGTGGCACTTTTTTTTTTTTTAAGGGGGTCTACTTTTTATGGTCATTTGAGAGCTTTGTGTGGATGAATTCGAAAAGGTTGTACTGTACAGTACAATAGTCTAGATGTGGGACAAAATTGTCGAAACAAACATTCCCAATCATTATTACTTTCCTTATATACAATAATGTATAAGGAAAGTATTGTGAAGGGGCCGAAAATTCGAATTCGAGTTTTCGACGGGAGAACAGAACACGTTTCAAGCATCTCTGATCACGAATCGAACACAATTTTTAAGGGATGTCTGTGTGTGTGAAAGTATGTGTGTGTGTGCATGTCAGTGAGTCTGTGGAGACGATAACTGACGAACGAATGGACCGATTCGAACGAAATTTGGTATAAAAAATTACAATCCGTAAACACTGGAAGCCTACTGTTTTTATACGCAATCGAATATTCAGAACTCCCCCCCTCCCTTAAATTTTCGAATGAAATTTTGAAAAAATCGTCAAAAAATCAAAACCTCTAATAAAGTTACGCAAATAGACATTTATGTAATTTTTCATTAGAAAACAATTGACATAGATTGTAGAACGTTAACATGAACCGTTCCCGAGATATTGCACATTTTTCAATAAAATTATAAAAAAGTCATACAATAAAAAAAATACTTCCTATTGAATAATATGTTCACTTTTCATATGTAATACCATGCGATAAATTGGGTGACATCATTCTCATGGACGTAGCTCGTTCCATTCATGAAAAAAGATACTTTGAGTAATGCTTTAGTATTTGAACGCCAATAGTCATTTATCTGCTGTAAGAATAACTTATTTCTTCGTCGATACCGCTCGGCAAGATTTTGGCGACGAATATGGTGGAATGTCGCCAACTTGGCGACTTTTTTAAATGTTGCTAAATTAACGAAAAACTCGCCAACTGGATAAAAATGACGTTAAATCAATGAAAATGGCGACTTATTGACCAAAATTCAATATCTTGAAAAGAATATAAATATCTACTATAAAAATAATTTTTTTTTACTGTAAAAGTAGTAAATTCAATGCATTATATAAAGAAAGTTATATGCTGTCCACATCAGATTTTTTTTTCGTAATGAATTTAAAAAAATGTTTAAATATACAGAATACAAAATATTGATATATATTGCCATATATTTTTGTGCATAATTTAGTAAGTCCAAAAATGTTGATTTCGGTATGGCTTTATAAAGCCCCAGTTTTGTTGAATTTAAAATAGTCAGATTCATGTCAGAGTTGCACTGTGATTCAATTAATTCAGGCTGTAAGGCAGTTTTCACTTTTTCTAAATCCGTGTTAAATCACTTTGTAAAAATATCCAGGTTGAGTTCATTAAAATCTTGAAAACATTGTTCAAATCCAACACGCAGTTTTCTTACTGAGTTTTCAAAACCAAGCGAAATTCATCTAATGGAATAAAACACAATATATTGAAATTATTTATCCCATAGACCGAAATGGCCCGCGGGTTGTAATTTGACCCTCATTACATAAGCAAAAAGAAGAAAACTGGTGCAATTTTCTACAATATCCATGCAGATATCTTACATATTATATGAAGATGTTTCTGCTTTTGTGTGTCCTGTCTGTAGCGGGAAAACTATGCATCATACGGCCATAAAATTTGGTACACATGTACATCAGGACCCTAATAAGTGCACCTTGGCGTTATTTAAAAAAAAATTAAATTCGTTTTTTAGTTACTTTATGTTTTAACCCGTTCTAACCCGATTTTGGGCGATATTCATACAAATCACTTCCTTAGCGACCGAAAATATCATCACAGAGTTTGTACTTAACACAGTAGAAATATTGATAAATTTTCTTTAAAACAAACTTTAAACGGAATTCATACCATTAATAGACGAATTACCGTAAATTTTTAAAAATTATTTACTCCGCATGTGACGGGTTTCGGTTTTGTAATTGGAGGGAGGGGTGCGTGGTGTTGAGATTGTCGTAAGGTATTTACATTGTATCCCTCATTAGATTTTAGTGTAGAACTTAGACTCTCTGGAAGTGCCGGGTTTCGGTTTTGTAATTGGGAGGGTTCATATCACGGCTGTTGTGTTTACGTACATGGATTCCATTCAGTTTTCACTGATATTTTCAGTATAATTCAATTTGTACTGTTATTATTTTCACTGTTATTATTTTCACTGTAATTATTTTCACTGTTATTATACGAATAAAATTTATCTATTTTGAGTTTTATATAACTACCCTGCTTAACTCTTGGGCTACGCCGAGTACATTTTTTAGTCATCAATGAATTTAACTCAAAAAAATCTGATGTGGGCAGCACATGACTTTTCCTATAAAATGCATTGAATTTACTACTTTTACAGTACAAAAAAAATATATAAGGTCCATGGTACTGTGTTTTCATCGTTGAATTGTGCATTTGGCGATTTTCCGGAAGACAGCATATAAAACTATTTCAAAGCACTCAATTAACTATATGTTTATATTTCGAGCAACTCTAAATAAACAATTCTCAATATCGATAGCATCCTCAGTAAGCAATATAGTCCATATATTAAAATATTTTAATAATTAATTTATCAATTAGGTGTCATTTTAATTAATTTAGCGTTATTTTTGAAATTTTGACAATATTTTCAACAATCTAGGGTGAAATATCGCCAAGTTGGCGATACTTTGCTAATTTATTCACCAAGTTCTCCAAATGTATCACCAAGTGTTACAGACAAACGAAGAGAAGAACATTTCTTATATATTAGAAGGTATTCCCGTCATATGACGGAAATCAGAATTTGCGAAATATTACTTCTCATTCGGCGTCAATTTTATCAATTTGGCGACATTGTCGTTTATTTGGCAACATTTAAAATAGTCGCAAAGTTAGCGATGTCTCGTTAAGTTTCTTGCCAAGTGTTACGGATGGACTGACGGAGAAATAGGTTATTCTTATGGTCTAGATTTTGGTTCTTTCTAAGATATTGAACTTTCACCAATTAGACATTTTCATTGATTTCGCGTCATTTTTTTTTATCAATTTGGCCACATTTTCGTTAATTTGACAACGTTTAAAAGAGTCGTCAACTTAGCGATATTCCGCCAAATTTGTTGCCAAAATCTCGCCAATCGTTATGGACGGAGAAAAATGTTATCCTTATAGCAGATAAATGACTATTGGCGTCCAAATACAAAGGTATTACCCAAAAGTATCTTGCCTCATGAATAGAACTAAGGAGCTAGATCCACCAGAATGATGTCATAAAATTTATCGCATAATATTACATAAGAAAAGTGAACATATTTCACAATACTTTATATATTTTTTATTTTGAGTGTATTTTTTTATAAATGCTCAATATCTCGAGAACGAATTGTTCTAGCGTTCTAAAGTATGTGTCAATAAAAATTACATAAAAAGGACAATTTGAGTAACTTTATTAAAGGTTCTGATTTTTTGATGATTTTTTCAAAATTTTACTCGAAAATTCAGGGGGCTTCTGAACATTCGATTGTCCTAAAACAATAAGCTTTCAGTATTCACGGATTGTAATTTTTGTACCAAATTTCGTTCGAATCGCTTCATTCGTTCATGAGATATCGCCTACACAGACTCACTCACACTTACACCACACACACACACACACACACACACACACACACACACACACACACACACACACACACACACACAGCCATCATCTCAAAACCGTTTGGTTCATGTTCAGGATGCTTGAAACGTGCTCTCCCGTCGAAAACTCGAATTCGAAATCTCAACCCCGCCACAATACTTTCCATATACATTATACTATGTATATAAGGAAAATAAAAACTAGCAAAGTGGAATAAAATTGGAATTAGATTCGATTTTGATTTGTGTGGAGGGGGTTGACTGCAAATTGAAACCAGACTTTGCATTAAACGTGTCTGTGTAATTTTGTTTGCAGCGAACACTAGATTTATAGGGGGGAAATTCCATATTTTTAATATATTTTTATAATTTAGGTATATAAATCTGTAGGTCGTGATGGATTTTTATGTCAAATTATGTATATTCTCTACCTCATATCGGGTAACCCTATCATGCCGTGTATTGGGTTTGGTGTTTCTAAGACCAGGGTTTTATCGAGATATTAATAATCAAGAGAGATCAATTATGCATAGAGCATTGCGTATAAAACACTTTCCAACTGAAATGCAATTATTTTAAACAACTCTAAACTGCGATACATTCAGTAATGGTATATTTTTAATTATTACAAAACTACAATAATTTATTTTACTTGAAAACTTAAAACTTCATAGAAACAAATAAACTTTATTCAAATGACGTCACCGAGATATAAATCGTCTGGCTCTCTACGTAAAAGCAATGAATTTTTCATTCATATCACTTTTATTCCAGACTCCAGAGCTAAATAATTTTGCCTGAAAAAATTCAGCAATTCTTATACAACTCATCTTACAATAACTTTCTGACATTCTGAATCCATTAAAATTGGACTTCGTTGTAGAAATAATCAAAGTTTGATGTTCATTTAAACTCAAAAACATTATAACTGCGTTGGCACGAAATATAGATGCACAGAAATGACTCAAAATAAAGTGGTTTTAGGACGGATGCAACACTAAATTTAAATTTAAAATAACTTTAAATATCACGATTTTTACACTAGGAAGAAAAGTTGGATGACATATTTTATTTTGAACTGGGTCACGTGATCTCTTCATATAATATGGGTGTAAATATTATTTTAATTTTTATTTAAGAATCTACCGAACAAATTTTGCTGAATTTTTGTTACATATTTTATGGGTTAATTTTAATATTTCCTAAAATTTTCGAAGCAATAAGTGAATTCCAACTTCGCTTAAAAAATGTTTTGAAATTTAGATCCCATAGGGTTCCATATATTTCACTTTTTCAACCCGGGTTCAATCCGAAACCTTCGTGTGGTATTATTTATTCATTTACATTCCCATATGTCCCACAGACCGTGTCAATAACATACTAAACTTTCATTTTGATAAAGTCATTTTTACGGCAGTTATCGTGCGAACGGACAGACAGACAGACATAATGAACAAAGTCATTAACACTTTTCAACTATGTTGGAAAGTTTTAAAAACTGGAAGTAAAACAATCCATAGAAATAGCATCAGGCAGACGATTATTTCCTGAAAATTTATTTGAAGATATATTTTATATTTCTTAATCAAATGTGTTTATACGGCATACGATTTTCATTTCATTTATCTGATTTAAATAAATTCATAAGAAAATACATTTTATAAATGGACGATATTATATTTTCATGGTAACAAATCAATTACGAATTACGGTCTTGGGGATGATTAAGGAATTTATTTATATTTTTAATGTTTTACATTATCTGTTTTATTTCGACAAAGATTTGTCAAATTTATATATTGTCTCGTGTATTTTACCAATTGTTGAAATAGGATAAAAAATGGTAGGGATATTTCTTCTTTAGACTATTTTAGTGTCTTCATTTTAGCGCACGTTGATCAAGCTTCATATTTTTTGTAAATTTGTTTACGAACGTGATCAGGATGATTTGTTTTTTATATTAATCTGTATGGTCTGCTTGCCATCTATAAGAATTTCTTTTAGTTCTACTATCATTTGGGATTAATAAGGTAAATATAGTATTTTTGTTTATAAAAAAAGTATTTTTATTATTTTATTAATATATTTTTTTTTAAATTTGAGATATACGTATAAAAATGTATTTAAATGTTATTGTGTATTTTCCAGAAATATTTATAAATAAATTGTAATATAAAATATCACTCGATTAACGTTAGACATTTCACAATAATATTATATACTATTAAAAATCATGATTAAGCTTCTGCAGGTCATAGGTTTAAAAAAGATCGAATGACAAAGATTATCAATTAAGCCACTTTTGAGAGATATTTGACAATGTAATTACATCATGCTAAACTTGCACATATATACACTACGCGACAGTAAAAATGAAACACCAAGAAGGAGTGGGCAGAAAGGGGCGAAAATCGGCAAACAGAGAGAGACAGCAACGATGATTGACAACACCGTCTGATCAGTAGGTGGTAGGATCACCGCGGGGGGTGATACAGGCAGCAATATGACTAGGTACAGAGTCAATGAGTGTGCCTATGGTGTCCTGAGGGATGGCTGCCTATTCCCTGTCAACCATTTGCCAGATTTCGTCTTCTAAACGCAGCAGTGGCAGCGCACGTAAGCGACGTCCAATCACGTTCCAGACGTGTTGGATTGGTGGAAGATCAGGGGAGACTGGTGGCCAGAGAAACAGCTGGGTACCTTGCAGGGCATATTGGCCGATGCGTGCCGTGTGTGGTCGGGTGTTATCCTGCTGGTAAATGGCATTGGGCACCCCTGAAGAAAGGGTAGTGTCACCGGCGCACACGTCATCCACGCATCGTTGGGCCGCCATAGTGCCCTCAATACGGACCATAGATCACCTGCTATCGTAGACGATGGCGCCCCAAACCATGATGCCGCGTTCCACAGATGTGGCCGGATTGGAACGTCGCCACTTCGGCGCCAGACTAATACACGGCGACTGTCATTGCTAAAACAGAAGCGTGACTCGTCTAAGAATACAACGCTGCACTATTTCGCCGTCCACGTAGCTCTATATGACATCATTGCAAACGAAGGCGTCTGTGCTGTTGGGTCAATGACAATCTTCTTAACGAGCGCCATGAGTGCAGGACGCCGGCGACCAATCGGCGGATAAAGGTCCTGGTCGATATGGGAGCATCAAGGGTGTCCTGCATATGCTGCAAACCGACGACGAAAGTGGCCTGCGGGACCGCCATTGCTTGCCGGCGGTCCACGCGTACTGACGTCGTTCTAGCCGTACCGCACTCCTAAAATGTGCCACATTCCCTTATTCCAACCATCTTCGCCACAGCCGGTGCACCGTGAATGCGTGTAGGTGGCTGTCCGTTGAGATTTAACGTATAGACCAACCTGCCCTTCTGAGTCCGATCACCATACCCCTCATGAAATCGTATGTCTGTTGGAGCTGCCTCGGTTGGAGGCGGCCTGGCATTCTCTGCTACTACACGTTGCCTCTGAGACAAAAAAAAGTAGAATAATTTTCCTGGCAGACAGAGTGGCACGACTATTGCCGATTCTGCAGGTTCCTTCCTGTATATCTCACTCAACGTGCACTCAGCTGCACATGTCACATCATTTACATAACTCGGTGAGCTGCATCTACCTTGCAATTTGCATATTTTTCTGCTCACCTTTTCTTGGTTTATCATTTTCACTGTCACGTAGTGTATTACAGGTGCCCTGTTAAGCCTCGTGATAGCAAACCGAAATATTTTGAGAAACACCATTCTAAGATAAAAGGTGTTTAAAGTTTTCCAAACAGACCAATACCATGGAAATATTACCATTCGCATTCTCAAATCTGCTTTATTAATTTATACAACAAAAATATTTAAAAAATATCAAAACCCATTAAAAGAAAGGCAACCAGTTTTGTAGAGGCAAAATGGCGAACCTTGAGATACGTCGTTCTGCCACAAAACACAGTGTTATAACATGCTGAATGGTTTCTGTTTATTGAAATTTTTACCTGCACTGTCTGAGTATAAACGACTGTGAGTTGGAATTGTCTGACAAATGCTGAAATTTGTCTGAACAGTGTGTGTGTTATAAGAATCATTTTTTTTCTGTAATTGCACCAATTTTGGAAATCTACTCTGTTTAAGTAATTTTATGTGTCAATATATCAAGATTATACACATTATATTTTTGCGTTAATTACTTCTGCAATAAAATATTGAAGACGACTGATGATATATATATATTTCCCCGTCTTTCTTGGTTTATTACCCATTTCGTGATTCCTGACGTTTTAAATTCTTCACTAGGGGTGCTGCAATCGTTTTTGTTTGATCAGGTATGGTCACTGACTGAAAACATACCTCATGTGTACCCTTATGGACTTTTCCTTAGAAAGCTTCATGAGTGTACACATGAGTATGCCGCCCAGGCGATGAAGTGGATAGCGTCTTCGGCTGCTGTTTTGTCGGCTCGGGTTCGAATCCTGAATAAGGTATGGATGTTTCTTGAGGATAAAATCAGTCTTTCGCCTTCTGGGTTCTCGTCAAAATGTGAAGTTGCACCCCCTCCGAACTTCGTCAGTGATGCTTTCTTGTAATAAACTTTGTTCTCTCGTCTTGAGTCTTTCTTTGTTCCCTCCTGCGTCACTGGTCCTGAATTGGCTCCGCCGAAACAGGAGGTCATTTAGACAACAACAACACATGAGTATACAAGTATGAGTGCACACTTATAGTATCTAAGGACATTTTTAGGAAAATATATATATCGACCCTCTCTATATACCGCCCAAAAATGCCAGAAGCAAAATGTATTTTTATATCAAGCATTGTCTGTACATATGACATACACTTTAGAATACTATACATAAATGTTTATGCCAGTTTTTACTGCTCTATCTGGCTCAGACCTACATTCAAGTGTAGACAAACTTTAATAATTGATTAGTAATAAAATTACTTTTCCATTTAAATTTTGTATACATTTACGGTCTCTGTACCGCAAAAATGACCAGGAACAAATTGTATCGCTACATCAAGTCTTGACTGATTTACGGAAAACGAAAGAAAAATCAAAGTTACTTGGAAGTAATTCTATATATTTATTTTAAGCACCTACAGTCTTAATTGTATTAGATATCAGAAAATATTCAATTAAAATGATAATTTTTTCTTATTTAATGAAACATATGTTTCTTATTTTATAAATTATTTTGTTAGAATTCATCGATTTTTCAAACAAAGTATAAAATAGTTTCACGCTACTGTGTGTGTATTTAAAATATTTATGACCACATAAAATTTGCAGTTTCAATGAATTGTCTGCAAACATCACGCTCAAAATTTGTCAATGCAAAGGATTCCTTACATTAAAATTAGAACTCAGTAGCAGGAAAGGATTTTAGAAAAAAATAATGTTTTCAATTACAGTAGAACATTTCTAAAAGGTTTCTTTTTTTAAATTTTAATAAAATTCTTAATTATAAATTTAAACAAAAATGTACTGTAATTTGTACCTCGTAAATGAAGGTCATCAGCTTGTGCATTTGTGAATTACTAACTGAAACACTAAACATCTAATGTCGGCAACACATACTTCTTCTTCCACATCGTGATAAATAATTTTGATATATTCAGAAAATATTTATTTCATCTTTATTTATGCTCACATTACAGAACTTGTACCACAGTAAAACCACAATAAAAATTTGGAGATTTGTTGCCTAAATAATATTATTTATTTACAATGTACAAAATCCAAATCAAAACAACATTGTACATAAATATCAAGTAAAATTTGGCATTAAAACACAAACTACTGTTTTTTTATGAACGGAACGTATAAAATACGCGAAAATGGTGGCATATTATTGCATATGAATAATGCTTTCAAATGATATTTAAATATTCTTTAATTTTAAGTAACTGTTTGGTGCATTTACTCTATAACCGTATAATATCCCAAAAATGGTTCCTGCCACACTTTTAAGCTGTACGCTTTTTATTTTTTTATGATAAACTTTGTACCTTTATTTCTCAAGATCTACTACAGACAAAGCTTAGATCATAACTAATATGAACTCAGGAGTATGTATGGGATGGATCATGTATGGGATGGTAGTATATATGGGATGGTAGTATGGGATGGTAGTATGTATGGTTTCGGAGTATGTATGGGATGGATCAAGAAAGGATTTCTACTTTCGTTTCTATTTTTAATTTCCGATTTAAAAATTGTCATTTTCTTGAAACATCTATTTTTCAAGATTGACTATAAATAGAGTTTAGACGATAGTTGATATGGATTCAGTATCGAATTTTGGAAGGAGTAAAGTGGTTCGGTTCATTAAGAATTTCCATTTCCCGTTTCGTTTTCACTTCCAGTTCAAAAATCTCCCTCGAAACATCTATTTCTCTGGATTGGCTATAGGCCGAGCTTAGATAATTCTTGATATGGATTCAGCCTCAAATTTCAAAGGGTGTAGAAGAACCCACTAAGGATTCACATTTCTGTTTCTTGAGATGTCACTTAAAAAATTACAAAGTCATTGAACTATTTTTCAGGATTATATTGATAGAGCTTAGATAACGACTGATATGGATGCAACATCACATTCCAGAGGGGTTAAGGGGTTCACTAAGGATTTTTATTTTCGGATTTATATCGCCTCTGTTTAAAATATTTCCTTGATACATTTATTTTTAGGGAATGACTTTAGATTGAGTTTAGGTGATGACAGATGTGGATTTAGTATCAAATTCCAGAGGTGATAAGGGAGTACCCTAAGGATTTCTTGGTCCTTCGTTTTGGAGATGTTTTTTCTGTTTTTCCTGAAATTCATACGATTGTAAGAAATAAGTGTATACAATACTTTAAAAACTCTTAACCTTTTACCTACGGGTGGGACAGCGTCCATCCCAAACGAAGAACCTCCCAAAAAGACACGTATTTGACATACCCTATCCCAAGCAGTTTATCCCCCTTTGCAGACATTGGCGTCCTTTTGAACTGTTTGAACCGAACAGGTATGTCAACTAGCTGTCTTTCTGGGAGGTTCTTCGTTTGGGATGGAAGCTGTCGCACCCGTAAGCAAAAGGTTAATAATTCCACCGGAAAGAAAGAGTACCACTTGCCTTCACATGAAAGCTCCTTCACGCATTGTTTTTATAATTGTGTCTTCATAAAATCAATCGAAAGTACCTGGATCCTTAACTGCATTTATAATCAAGTAGAGTCCCAATATTCATCGATTGTGAATAAATCATACCAAATTTTATTCAAGCACAGACACACAAGTTCCTACATACAAATACACAATAACACAGACATCTCTTTTAAAACGTTAGATTCGAGTCTAGGAATGCTCAATATAAATCCGTCTACAGCTCGAATAACAATTATCGGTCCCATCTCAATACTTCCGTTATATATTGTACAAGATGATCAAACATTTCGTTTTCATCACATTTTAAATTCATGTAATATCCCGATAAATTGAAATAGCAGATTTCCTCAGTTAGATGGGACTAATATCCACTCAAAAATATATATGACATATCATCTGCTGCTCTTAATAGGCCAAACGAAAATTACAGACCTCTTTTATATCAATCAAAGACCATCACGTTTACATATTTTTTTTTTTTTTTTTTTACTTTAGATTAAAATATTTATCCAGCCATCTTTATAAGTGTATCATTGGAGAGTTTGTAAGGAACCGGAAATCGATCCACGGATCTTTGTACTGGCCTACCGACACTCTATAGTTCAGCTATGGGGACGGAATTGCAAGTTCTCATTCGACTCTGCATTCTCACCCTCTAATATTAGATTGGTGTGCAACTGACAATTTGGCTGACCACCTCCTGCTATTTTCCTCAGGTTAGTCTTTTGCTGCTAGTTTTATCCGCCAAGTTAACTTCCTGCGTGGTCGTTGTCCTTCCGACTTGAAATCGGCAATAAATATACCAGAGTCCAGTGAATCTGTGCTGGTCGTACTAGGGCCAGTTGATTTCATCGGGCTCCATTGTAAAGGACTTTACTGGCCCAACCAGCAATCGAATCACCTATCTTCGTAACTGGACAGCCGATGCTCTACCGTTGAGCTACTGAAATGGGATTGCAAGCTTATCGTGGAAGTGGAAACTGCAAGTTTCAGAAAAAATATACATATTTTAAAACCTCTGACAATTCAACAGTTATAGTTTATTGTGTATTAATAGAAGGACTGCCTGTTCTCGTTTTGTATGCAACACGTCTAGAATTGTTAAAAATGCTTTATTAACCTCGTAAATTCAAAGCGATTTGTATTTTTTTTAAATTTTTCAATGACCCTCTCATATAAATGACTAGAGAAATATTACCTTGAAATTAAATGAAAAAAATCTTCCACTCTGTGAAAAATATATGCTCTTCGATTGATAAATAAAACTTTTAGTCATTATCAGACATATTAAAAACAGTAAACGATATTTTTACTGTATTTTTGTGGGTATATTTGTGCCATCTTAACCAAAAAATGTCTGCTATTTCAATTTTTCGGTACATTGAAGGATTTTATAATTTGATGTGAGCAATTTTTCGTCAGTCCTGTACTAAGTGTGCGGGGAATCAATAATATACATATCTTCCCCTCTGTACGCATTACTTAAAACTTAATATAACAATGGACTTTTGCACTTTATATAACAAGATAGCACAATCAAGAAAATGAGAAAAGGTAGCGATATACTTCTTGCGCTAGAGCAGCGTTAAAATTGATGCATGAGGTATTTATTGTTCACTACAACGCTGAGATACTTTACTTGATTGGGAGGTCTGTTTTAGCTTATGTTAATGCACTGATTACATATAAGCAAGAAACAGCACTACTAAAATAATGCCTTTTATCGTGGATAAGTAAACCCTAATCGTGAGATAGAGAGGTGTTTTGACTCAGCACCAAACGCTTCCTTAATCCACACGGAGAATTTATGCCCACTCTAAATAGGTATCCTATATCACGTCATCCTGGCAACTGATTCTTGGGGATTTTCGCCAAGATTACTAGAAAGTTGGAGGTAAGTAAAACAAGTGATGCATCTTGCACGTTATGTATCTTATAAATGAACAAATTTCGACATTCCATAGAATAATATAGAAATATGTGGAGTAAAACACTCAATAAATTTCTTTATTATTTTCTCTCCATTATTAGTCAAAACTGTTCATATATGAAGCGTATTTAAAATAGTAAAATAATGTTAAAAAATATAGATAATCTAAAATTAACAAATATTGAAAATTGAAGTATCTAATAAGTACAGCCTATGGAAGAGCATTTGATCTTTAAAAAGTAATGAGCATTGAAAAATACCGAATATTTTAAAATTGATTACTGTTGAGTATTTAAAATACGTTACGCTATCGCAAAAATATTGATTATTTCATAAAGAAAAACCATTAGAAAATATTTTTTTTTCAAATGGCCAGGCACTTTGACCTTCGTCATTCGCCTTTATTACAGCGGCCAGAGTGTGAACCATTTAGCCGTCCATTGACGTTGCCCCAGGCGCACCAGAGGGGGGCGGATCACGTTGCGCCCACAATACAAACATCCATGCCTTACGTGGGGCTCGAACCCACAACGTGGCGGTCGAACGATTGCTACGGAAACGCTTCCCTTGACCACTCGACAACCACGTCGGCCCATTAAAAAATGTAGAGAATTAAAAAAATTAACGTATGTTTAAATATATTGAGTATTTATATCAGTGACAAATGCTGAAAAATATTGCGTATTTACAAAATACCTAATGCTAAATTTAAAAAATACCGAATATTGAAATAAAGTATAATAGTGTTGTTTTTGTTGTGACTAGTATATACTAGTGACTAGTTGTGAATAGTACACACTCTGTTGCAAAATCTATAAGCATCCATATAAAATTTTGAGATATATCCGCGAAACTCGGCATGCAAATGTCGTTTTAATAGTTATGCAAATGTTCAAATAGTCAGCGCCAGTTATGTTATAGGGCTATGCAACGCGCATGAGAATAGCGCATCCGGCAGCATTTAAAACTACTGGAGTTCTCACTGGTGGATAATTGGAAATGGATTTTATGGTTTGAAGCTGCACGTTGTGCACAAAAATGCCTTTGAGACGTACTTGATAGTGCTATGAACAATTATCGGATTTAGAAAGAGGTCGCATTATAGGCCTATGAGAAGCTGGTTGGTCCAACAGAAGTATCAGTCGTCATCTTGGTTGGAACGATATGGCAGTTGCTCGGTGTTGGCAACGGTGAATAAGAAAAGTCGCAGAGGCTCAGGACGCCCTAGACAGACAACTGTTCGAGAGAATCGTACATTCAAAAGAGAAGTCACGTCCATACCAATAGCGTCGTTATCATTCATTCGAAGATATTTGCCAACCTCTATGCATCCTTGTATCAAATTATACTATACGGAGACGACTAGCAGAAAGTGGAATTAGGTGTCGACGCCTTAAGTACCTAACATTAACCCCCATTAAATGAAAATTAAATAACTTAAACTTTAACGTTTTTTCAAAATGCTTTTATTATGTAAATGTTCCTTTTCTCACAATCTATCCAATATTTTACATTGAAACTTTCTACACATTAATATCATACTTTTACACAAATGGACATATGGGTTTAAAGATATATAAATTAAAAGCATTTTTTTTAATTCTGAAGCATAAATTCTTTAGCAATTTATATATATATATATATAATAAAAAAATATATACATCTTACTTTTTCTTTCATAAACATTTATTCTGAAGTATGTAAAAGTGTTTGTATATTAGCAGCCAAATTTTAAATCAGTGCTGTAAGCAGATTCTGAGAAAAATCACATAAAAAGGTAATTTTAACATCTTTAATGGAGTTTTTGTCTCCATTTCAAGTGTTTTCCCTCTGTATGCAGTTTAAATATGCACAATATAACAATATAAATTTGCCAATTTTATTAAGAAATAATGGTCCAATGAACAAAATGAGGAATAAAAATAATATACGAGTATATTCTTTATACCGGAACACTGTTAAATATGCTGCATGCTATAT
Organism: Amaurobius ferox; assembly: GCA_951213105.1. Lineage (NCBI taxonomy): Eukaryota > Metazoa > Arthropoda > Arachnida > Araneae > Amaurobiidae > Amaurobius > Amaurobius ferox. Next base: position 26,887,349 of record OX578137.1, read on the forward strand.
TTATGTCCCTCAGAAACGCTGGGTACTTTTCTTGATTGCGAGGGCTGCTTTTCAACTTCACATAATGCACTCACTGATCACACATAGAAAGAATCACTACTACTTCAATAATGCCTCCTATAGAGGATAAATAAACTCCTAATCGTGAGATATAGCAACGCTTTTGATGCCACAGCAGATGCTTCCTTAATTCACTCCACAAATTTATGCCCACAGGGAGTTTGGTCCCCATATCGCGTGATCCAGATAATTTCACTGGTTCACAGGTTCAACTGGTTCACAGGTTGTTCGGTTTCGTCAATGATTTCAAAGTAGAAGAAAATCTGATGTGGGCAGCACATGACTTTTCTTATATAATGCAATGAATTTACTACTTTTATAGTAAAAAAAATAGATTATTTTTTATGGTAGTTATTTGTATTCTTTCCAAGATATTGAATTTTCGTCAATGAGTCGTCATTTTCCATGTCGTCATTGATTTAGCGTCATTTTTATCCATTTGGCGAGTTTTTCGTTAATTTAGCAACATTTAAAAAAGTCGCCAAGTTGGCGACGTTCCACCAAATTCGTCGCCAAAATCTCGCCAAGCGTTATGGACGAAGAAATAAGTAATTCCTACAGCAGATAAATGACTATTGGCTTTCAAATACAAAAGTATTACTCAAAGTATTTTTTTTCATGAATGGAAAGAGCTAGATCCACGAGATTTAAAAAACCAAATTTATCGCATGGCATTACATATGAAAAGTGAACATGTTTCTCAATAGGAAATATATATTTTTTATTTTATATGACTTTTTGAAAATTTTTTTAAAAATGTACAATATCTCAAGAACGGTTCATGTTAACGTTCTAAAATTTATGTCAATCGTTTTCTAATGAAAAATTGGGTAGCTTTATTAGCGGTTTTGATTTTTTGAGGATTTTTTCAAAATTTCACTCGAAAATTTAGGAGAGTTCTGAACATTCGATTGCGTATAAAAACAATAGGCTTCCAGTGTTTACGGATTGTGATTTTTGTACCAAATTTCGTTCAAATCGGTCCCTTCGTTCGTCAGTTATCGTCACCACTGACACACACCAAACACACTCACTTTCACACACACACAAACACACACACAGACATCACTTAAAAAATGTTTGATTCGTGATCAGGGATGCTTGAAACGTGCTCTCCCGTCGAAAACTCGAATTGAATTTTCGACCCCGTCACAATACTTTCCTTATACACATTATGTATATAAGGAAAGTAATAAATATTTTATGTACAGTTAATCCTCTGGGAGGGAATGTGTTAAAAGGAATTTTGTGGACGTTGCAGAATATAAATTTGTTTTGTATCGTACTTGAACAGCCTTCGCTGGATTGTGTATAAAAGCATGTGAAATAGCATTCCAAAATTTGATAGTTTGATGGCTAGAAAAACTTCTATATCAATATGTTATAATGTACAAAGAGTTTGAAAATTCAAGGATCAAAGATTTATTTCGTTGGTAGTTGCTCACAGGCCCATACTTGCAATTAGAAAAATCACCAAAAAGCACAATAGTATTATGTTGCAGCATTTTGATGGAAAGGGAGGTAAGGGTTTTAGCAAAGAAAAAAAAAGAAATCTAAATTTTTAAACGACTCTCTCCACCATATGCTCAGTTAGAAGAAATTACGATTTGATTTAGTACTGAAAACCCGACCTCACCTGTCTAGTATAAAAACTCGCTGAGATAGTATGCTGATTATCAAAATTTTTAAATTTTCAGTCTTGCGGAAAGATTGTTTTACCGTGAAAAGTTATTGTCAATTGGGGGTCGACTGCAAATTGTAATATTTGTATCGACATTCCTTGATTTTCAAGGATTATGAATTCCTTTGAAAGACCGACATTTCTGCGAATGGATTATTTCTTATCCAATTTTTCGGTTAGCAGACAGTCGAGTCGGTTAAGTGGTTGTAAAATGTATACCATTTTACTCGTAAAAACAGATGGCTCGAAGATTGGCACCAGTACTGGTGCTGGTGTTTGCTGTCTGGATGATGGCACTAAAATGCCTTAGCCTCTAGGCAGTCATGCTACTGTCTTTCAGGCTGAGGTCTATGCTATTCTAATGTGTTGTAGAATTTGCTATGACAGAAATTATAGGAGCAACCAGATTCTTATCTGTTCTGATAGTCAATCTGCTCTTATGGCCTTAGGAAAGTCTACTATGATGTCTTCCCTTGTCTGGGAGTGCTATAATGCACTGTGTAATATTGCTAGCAATAATAAAGTCATACTCTACTGGGTGCCTGGACATTCGAGCATTCCAGGAAATGAGCTGACTGATGAATTGGATAGGAAATGCTCAAGTATTCCTTTTGTTGGTCCTGAGCCGGCTTTGGGTGTTCCCAATGAACTAACTAGAAGAACTGTCTATGACATCTTCAGAAAGCTTAAGTGCAAAAACTGACGTAATACTAAGGGCCAAAGACAGGCGAAAATTCTCAACTGCAATTGCCCTAGCATACGTCAGAAGGAATTATTCAGGCTCAGTAGAACTGGCATCAGAAGGGCTGTCGGGCTCCTTACTGGACACTACACCCTTAAAAGACACCTTAATATTATGTGTGCCACGAAAGATTCGCTTTGCAGAGGCTGCAAATACAGTGAAGAAACTGCCGTACACATTCTCTGTGAATGTGAGGTGTTCTCCGTCCATATGTTCGAACACTTGGGTCGGCATGTGATCGAGCCCTGGGAGTTGTATGACTTTCCTGTCAAGTGCCTGCTGATTTTTGCTTCGGCTACTGGTCTCTTTTCTAAAGGACCTTCGCTTGTTGGGATAGTACAATAAACCTCTGGTCGATGCGCTGGGCTCTTCTGGAGCCATCCAACTTCATGTCATTCATTCATACTCGAGAAAAGTTAAAAAGTTAAAATACTAAAAATTTTGCATCATATCCTTTATCGACTGACTTGATATAAATTTCAACATCCGTTTAACCGAATCGGCACTCTGTTAACTGTATAATTGTATCAATCTTTACGCAGAACTAGTCCATATGCAAAAATGTCGATATGTCAAAACAATTTATAATTGAGAAAAATCCAATTGTGCCGGTGTAAATATTGCAATTTGCAGTTAACCCGTAATTGATGGAATTTTAAGGCGGTAAAACAACATTTCCACAAGCCTGAAATTTTCAAAATCTCAAAAATTATCATTCTAATATCTCAGAGAGTTTTTAAATTAGGAAGACAAGGTTAGTTTTATTGTAATAAGGAGTTCGAGGGGAAACTTTTTCTAATTATTTTTTTTTCTCTAAAGAGAAAGTATAAAAATTTAGATCTTCTATTTTTTTCTTTTTGGTAATATCACTCAATAAAAACTAAATGCCAAGTCATAATGCTAAAGTTCTATCTGGTGATTTTTTCTAAATGGAAGTATAAGTAAATGAGCAACCGCCAATTCGAATTTCCGACCCCATCACAATAATTTACTTATATATTACCACAACGAATTACCTGGTGTTGCCCGGGTATTAACAAGCGTCCACTATGTATAAATAATTAAGTAAACACCTGATGCCTCAATAATACATTTGCAAACAATTTAAAATGGCTTTCATCTGAAGATTGCACGAATCAAACTGCAAGCGCTCTCCGCAAAAGCAAAAAAATTGAAAATCAGCTTTGACCGTGTATTCAACATACCGCTCATGTAAACGCGAAAGGTTGTTTATCCCAGTACAGTCGATAAGGCGATTTTGAGGAATTCTTTGTTTGGAAGACAATTCCGCTGAGCAAATTTTTTTTTCATGCACCCCTCTCAGCCCATCCCAACAACCCACTTCCCTACGATAAAATGAGTGGTTCTTTTTCCCGTACTTTCCTACCTCCAAGTCCGACAGGTTGCAAGAGCCTGCGAGATTCGTTCAAAAAAAAATCAAACACATGCCTCGGAGAAAAAATATAGAATTAATCAATGGATGGGTTTACGATTTTTTTTTCTGGAGTGGTCTGTGATATTTTAAGCAGCTGTTGCAAAAAACGAACGTTGAAATCCACGTTAATTCTAATATATCGTAATATAAAAATCGAAGAGGTTTAAAACGCAAGAAAAGTATATGTATAAAGGATATATAAAATTCATTGAAGTTTATCTATTATTCGCATAGCCACCGTTCAAAGTTTGTTTGAAAGAGAATTATTATTCGATCTTTCCGACGGTGTCAAGATGGAAACTCTATGATAATATTTTAGGTCGATAAGGAACTGATTTGCGATTCATTCCAAAATTTGATAGTTTGATGGCTAGAAGAACTTCTATATCAATGAGATGTTATAATGCACAGGGAGTTTCAATTCAAGGATCAGGGATTTATTTCGTTGGTGATTGCTCACAGGCTCATACTTGCAATTAGAAAAATTACCAGAAAGCACAGTAGCATTATATTGCGTAATACCTCATAAAATAACTCAAATGAATTCGAAATTAAAAAAAAATAACGCCAAAGGGCACTCGTTTAATTGCACAAGACAATACAGATACTTATTTTAAATTACACTGATTTAGAAGATATAATTCAATGTTTGTCTTTATTTTGTACCTGTACGTATTTTCAAACACGGCGTAGTAAAAATGTGAAAAAAACAAAACAAAGAATACCTCGAGAACGGCTAGTTCTAGAGATGTGGGGTTGGTCTTATTCATTGTGTCGTCAAAAATTATGTATCAAATAATCATTTGTTTGATATATCTGAGCATGTGTACTCCTTTATTTCAGATTTTGACGATTTTTGCGGGCCATTTCACACACACAAAAAAAAAATGTTTCTTTTTTTTCCTAAACGTACCAAAATCTAATCAACATCAAGGTAACTTACTAGTGACTTATCTACGAAATTTTGTGAAATTTGTTTAAGTAGTTTTTGTGCTAGGGCGGATATATACAAACAGACACACAGATAGGCAGACAGACAGACGCCCACACAGACGCCACGCTAAAAATGGTTTTTCGTGTTTTAGAGTGTAAGAACATGCAGATTTGTCGAAAACTCGAGTTCTGATTTCCGACACGATTACAATACTTACTTTATACACTACCCTGCATTATAGGGAAAGTAAAATATCTGATGTGGCAGCACATAACTTTTCCTGCAGACTCATATTCACGTTTTCCTTATTTCTTCAATAATTCATTAAACTGTGTTTAATTATATGAAATAGCCGCCATTATTATTTTCAATTACACTGAATTTGCACTTTTAATTCAATATTCGTTTTCATTGGATTCAACTAGGACATTTTTTCAAACGTGGTGTAGCAAAAAGGCGAAAAAACTAAAATATCTCGAGAACGGCCCTGCAGTAATGGGGTTGGGCTTACTTTTTTTTTCGTCAAAAATTACGCATAAATCAAGCATTTAATTGATATATTTGAGCGCATATGTTGTTTTTTATCTTTAGATTTAACAATTTTTTGAGGGCCATTTCGCAAAAAAAGGTTCTTTTTTCTGAATTGTACCAAAATCTAATCAACACCAGGGTCACTCACGCAGGACTTACCTACCAAATTTTATGAAATTCGTCAATTAGTTTTTCAGTTTGAGTGAATACATACATTGCACAGACCGACAAACAGACACACAGACGTCACTCTAAAAATTATTTCTTTGTATTCTAGATATACCAAAACGTGTACATCCGTCGAAAACTCGAGTTGCGATTTTCGACATGATTCCAATACTTTACCTATACATTACCGTGTATTTCAGGGAAGTAAAAAGTAGAACTTCACAGCCTAGTATAACCTCATATCATAATTAAGAAAAATAAAAAAAAATGAAACTGTATTACTCGTACTAAAACAAGAAACAACGTTAAGGATGATTCATGTCGAATTTATTGCTCGTAAACAACGCTAGGTACTTTACTTGATTGCGAGGTCTGCTTTAGCTTTTCGTAATATACTGATTACTCACGAGCAAGCAGTACCACCTCCTGAATAATGTCTTTTATCGAGGATAAGTAAACCCTTAATCGTGAGATATAGAGGCGCCTGCTACTGCCGCAGATGCTCCCTTAATCCACTCACCGTACTTACTTCGCTGTAAGTGCCTCTTCGAAGCACATGTTTCTGAAAATGTAAGCAACAAGTTGATAGGTGTTTGGTCATGTCAAGATTTTCAAGAATTTTGCGTAGAAATATGTCAAATTTCAAAAATTAGAATAGAGGGCAATTGAAAAGTTGTGCACATCAAATTCTGAAATGATATAATGCAACCAGAAATTGAAATGGAAAAATTGTTTTCAATGCAGAGGCTTTAATATAGTCTCAAAAATATAAAAGAATAAATCTGATGTGGGCAGCACATGACTTTGCTTGCATAATGCATATCACGTTGTTGCCCCACACCAGTGATTTAGTTTCGCAATGCGAAATAATGATCCATGGGGCAATGTTTCTACTTTGAAAAACAGACTAACATTTGAAGCTTTTCTGTGATGACAACGTGTGAAATTATTTTGAAGTAGAAAATTCGTACTTACTTTATTCTTACTTATTCTAACTTATAATTAATAACTTGTTAATTGGAAATATTGCTAACATCTGCTAAGTAATATATTATATTAAAATATGTTAAATATTAATTCATCAATTGGGTGTCATTTTCTTAATTTCACTGACATTTTTACCAATTAGGCGACATTTTTTGTCCATTTTACATCACTATAAAAATTAGGCAAACTGGCGATATTTCACCAAATTAAACGTCAAGGACGTCGCATTTTCGCCAATTGTTGCATATTTGAGAATACTAACTGCTGTTCATTTTCATGTAATTTGTTGTAAATTGTAGATATATGTCAGAATCGCTATTTGCGACGCTGTCGAATAGTTGAGTTGGTTGTCCCAAAGTCGTGGGAGTCACCCGAGAATAAGAATCCTTTGGTTCTTGATACAATTCATCTTTTGCTTTTCGGAACTGCGTGTTTGTCGAGTCGAGGAGTGCGCTAAAAGTAATAAAGCCGGGTATTCAACAAATCAGACACGGAGCTTGCGATCATGCGAAATCTTGATTCTCCGTCATCAGTATACAATCTACCAGATCTCTGGTATGTCAAGAAGCATGTGAGTGATCCGTATCATCATCTGCTCCTCCTCTCAATGCGACTTCTCTGACGGGTGTCTTGTGTGTTATCCCTGCGGGGTGGAATACCTTCATACATATGTTCTTATGGACCACCGTGATCATCAGACCACCGCAGTCTATTCCTTCACATTTTGTCTCAGAATTCCATAACACATAGGCCACCCCGGCTCCATTCCTGGAATCTTAGTTCCCCTCGCAGTCGATGGTAGGTCTAATGCCTTTATTCTGCCTCTCTGAAAATATTCTAGTTGTGACGAAAATCTTAATGCCTTTGTTTTCGAATTTCTTAGCTGGGATGCGTCTACTCTGAGGTATATGACTGCACAAGAGCCAAAACATACCTAAAACTGTACTCTATTATATGTACTTTTATATGTTATACTATTTATATGTACTTTTATTTGATAAACGTACAGAATCTCAAGAAAGGTTCAAGTTAGCGTTCTGAAATTTATATCAGGCATTTTAGAACAAAACATTACGTGTAACTTGATCATTCACTTATCATTAATGAAAGTTCTGAATCTTTTATGATTTTTTCAAAAGTTCATTCAAAAATTTAGGGGCTTCCCAAACGTTCGATCGCATTTAAAATCAATAGGGTTCCAATTTTCACTGATCGTAATTATCGTACCAAATGATTTTCGCCCAATTCATTCTTAAGATATCGCATCCATACACTCACAGACATATATACACGTATACATATATACATGCACATACACATATACATCAAACCAAATCAAAAATGTTCCATTCAAGTCCATCCCACCAGTGTATCTGAATTTGAGAAACTGTAGTCTGGTGTTGATTTCATGAAATGCAAATCTTCAAAACATCTAATAAGTGAAAACAACAAACAGAATACTAGAATAAAAAAAACAGCACACGACTTTCTCTACTATTTCTCTAGGAACCTATCGAATGCATTGAATTTCGAAAAAGTGATATTTGTGGAAATGGAAAACAAACTAACCGTTTACCAACGCTCCTCCTCCTCCTCCTCATTTTCTTTTTGTGGCGACGCTGTGAGATCATGATAACCTTTTTATTATAATTTCCTTAATTCGTATTTATTTCATAATTTTTTGTTGACTAGCAGCCTATTGCGACTTTTAAGGTTTGAATGACCAATCAGGAGCGTCCCAGGCAAAGGGCGGATTCCATATGGGATTTGAATCAATCTTTAGATCAGATTTGTCAATTCAAGTTATTTTCCCCAAAGTGCTGCTCGGTGAATTGAGCCATACATACGTAGCCGACCTGGGCGGTCAACGTAGACGGTGGACCTGTATGAGTCCGTGTGTTTTTCGATCCCGAAGTATCCACTTAAATGTTTGTTCTGTGTTATTTTTAGGTTTGTTTCGGGTATTGACATAATTACGTCTACTGTTACTTTATGTGCAGTTTAGGTGTTTATCTATGGTAGAAGTCATACCTAATTTAGTTTCTTTATATCAAAAAGATAATGTATGTTTTGTTAATAAATGTGTTTGGACCTCTTATTATATCATGTGCATTCTTGGCAGTTAGGAGTTGAATTGCTTTATTTCCAGGATTGATTTTATTTTGATTCATGATAATTTTAGAGTTCAGATTTGATACCTGAAGTAGGAACTCTACATGTGACACGCGAACAGGCTAAGAAACTCTAGAACAATACTGAAAAGGGAAACAGCTTCACAGATTTAAACAGTTCAGGATACGGCCTATACATGTTTCATAAGTCATTAAGCATCACAATAACTTTGTAAGGAAAGGTTAATGAGTGTACACGTTTAGGTCTATATATAACGATGTGACCATGATTGGTCGAATAAGAGTGATTATAGCACCTATAGCGGATAAGTTAAAATGTTAGAATAAAAAACTCGGCAACAAAGTGAGATATACGTTAAAAGTCAATTATACACTTGTAGAGCTATATCTTATTAATAGGAACCGACACCAGCTATGCACGAAATACGTATATGTAAGGCAATAACTATATACCTTATTTCACCGGATCACTAGGTGCAGGGTATTGTTGTTTTTGAGACCCAGACCGTCCGACCTACCAGAAAGGTGTAAGGTAACAGTTTGGACGGCCGGGAAGTGCCACCCAATTTAGACCGGAACCCAGTGGGGGAAGCATACACAGGAACCGTATCCTCCTTCCCCTACCACCAAACTCTCGGAAGGACTTACGGACCCACATGTTTAACGCGATCGTACTCCGCATGCAGTTGTGACAGCATGCGGTTGTGACAGCATGCAGTTGTGACAGCATGCAAATCCAGCGCGAAAACCACCGGGCTACCGCGCCCGAAATGCGCCAACAGCACACGGTGTTCCCAGGTGGTCACCCACCCAAGTACTAACTGCGCCCGATGCTGCTTGACTTCGATGATCTAACAAGAACCGGTGTTTTCAGCACGGTAGGGCCGTTGGCTCAAGTGCAGGGTATTGTGTAATAGTTTTTCTCGAATTTAACTGTGTATTGTTGATGGCGTAGGGTATTTTAGATCCTCTCTGTACCAGATTCCTGTGTGTGTAAGTGTTGGTTATTGTATCACTAGCTATATCTGCGCAGATTACCTTCGCTCTATGCATCTGCGAAAATTTCAATGATAGCACTCTGAAAATAACATTATTGTTATTATATATATCTATTAATTACATATATCTACAAAAACTAGCCGTTAGTTACAAAAATAAGCCTTTTTCTATGTTCGCAATAGTTATGGCTCACAAAATTTATATCAACACTTAGGGAATAATCAGACACATTGATTCAACCAGGTTTCATTTGTCGGAGCAAACAGCATGGGGGGGGGGGGGGGGAGAGGCTGTAAAACAGCTTAAAATGCTCCATTTTGTGTTATCACGCGTTAGAAATATGTATAGAAACGAAGTTGAATATTGGACTCCTTTTTTAACTATCTTACAACAATGGTTATTATAATATCCTTGTTTTGCATTGCGTTGTCACGTGATTGAAATATCCTCTTTTTATATACGTACGAGGGTAGATCCAAAAGAAAGTTACAAGCAGCAACATTTGAAAAGTAATTATTGTGGAGGGAATATTTTTCCCCAGAGTGGAGACAGATGGCGGTAGTTGTCTTACAACTATTGTGCGGGTAGGTAGTGTAAGTTCGCAGACGCGTCAGAGCGATTGAAATGGCAAGCCGTTCAGAAAAGTGGTCTCGCTTGGAGGTGCGAGCTGTGATTCGTTTCTTATGGGCATAGAATATTGGCGTGTTGAGGGATGGTGTCATCCTCCTGCATGACAATGCTTGTTCCCATACTGCCCGCCAAACTCAAGAATTCCTGCAAAAGTTCAAGTGGGAAGTCTGGAGCCACCACCCCCATACAGCCCAGATTTGGTACCCAGTGACTATTTCTTTTTCCAGAATTGAAGGAACACTTATCTGGAACAAGGTTCTCTTCAAACAGTGGTATGAACAGCTGCCGGGAACTGACTCAATGGACAGAGATGTGATTTCTACCAAGCAGGGTTAAACAAGTTAGTCCTGAGTTCAGATAAATGCCTAAATACATTTGATGATTATGTGGAAAAATGATCGCCAAGTATGCCTCTTAATTCCATTTTGTATTTTCTATCTATTGTTAATAAATAATTTTTTATTACCCTTGTAACCTTTTTTTGGATCCATCCTCATATAATGTGCTTGTTGTCATTCGGCGAGCATTAATAACGAGCTTAAATTACTCACACTCGAAATTATGTTGCTTGATTCCTGAATATGATAGTAATTCATATGTAACCATATTGAGTCAAATAATGCCTTCTGTAAAAAGTTTTACTTTCTGGATATTGGTGTTTTGTAGTTTCAACTTTTCCATGGTTTTAAGACTGTTAACGACTTTAGTCCTGATGCCCTATTTTACTTTACGAATCCCTTTTTATTTATTTATATCGTACTTCCATTTGTAATTTTGACCCTGTTCATGTCTTAAGTTATGCCTGGTGACTCGTTCTCGATGTGTGTTGTGTGTTGTGTGTTTAACCTTTACACAGTTACCTTAATTTATAATAATGTTCTAAAGTATTTGATGTTTTTTTAAACAGTTTTTAAGAAAAGTTTATCTTTCAGATTTGTAAGTTTTATAATTTAAATATGTTTTATTATTCACAATTTTTAATGGATGGCAATTTTCACAATATGCAAATTTTGCTTGCCTGCATTGGAATGTATTTAGGCATGATTAAATGTATTTAGGCATGATTATTTAGGCATGATTTTAAATCTATCGCCACTGAGGAAGAGCATGAAGGTGCTCGAAAGCGCTTTGGCTTAAAATAGTTTATTTGTTGTGTTGTACGTTTGTAGGATGCTCTTTTTAACACTTTACAACACAGTTGAAAAGTGTTTATGACTTTGTTCATTCTGTCTGTCTGTCTGTCTGCCTGTCCGTTAGTACGATAACTGCCGTAAAAATGACTTCTTCAAAATGAAATTTTAGTATGTTGTTCAGACGGTCTGTAGGACCTATGGGATTATAAATGATTAATATCACCCAATTAGTTTTGGATTGAACACGGGTTGAAAAAATGAAATACATTGAGCCCTATGGGACCTAATTTTTCAATTATTTTTTAAGCGGATTTAAAATTTACAAATTGCTTCAAAAATTTTAGGTAATATTCAAATTGTTCCACAAAATATATAAAAAAAATCAGCGAAATATATTCAGTAGTTTTTTAAATAAAAATTAAAATAATAATTACACATCTTATATGAAGCGATCACGTGACCCACTTCAAAATGATATATGGCATCCATCTTGTCTCAAAATCATGATTTTTAAAGTTCTTTTTAATTCATATTGAGTGTTGTATCCGTCCTAAAACCGCTTTATTTTTGCTTACATTCTGTGCATCTACATACTGAAACAAATCAATTACAGTATATTTGAGTTTAAATGCTCATCCAAATTTGATTATTTCTACAACGAATCCCATTTTTCACTTATGTAATATGTAAACAGCAAAATATGTAGAATGAGTTGTATTAGATTTGCTGTATTTCTTTAACACAAAATTATTTAGCTCATGGAGTCTGCATAGCTGATATGAATGAAATATTCATTGATTTTACAAAGAGAAGGACCATTTTTTTCGATGAAGTTTTACGCATAGAGTTTAATTACTTGCAGCTCCATAGTCTTAATTTTTAAATAAAATAAATTATTATAGTATTGTGATGAATGAAATGAATGGAAAATTGTTTATGAATGAAATGCTGCTTTTATAGAGAGAGCCAGGCGTGTTATTTTTTGTATGACGTCATTTGAATGAATTTCAGTTGTTTTCGATAAAGTTTTCAAATTTAATAAATTATCGTAGTATTATCATAATTCTAAAATTATTACCGAGAAATGTATTGCATTTTAGAGATGTTTAAACCAGGCAATTTATATTTCAATGCCGTCATTTGAATGAAGTTCATTTTTTTCGATGAAGGTTTAAGTTTTCAAACATAATAAATTAATGTAGTATTGTGATAAGTTTTAAAATTTTACCGAGGAATGTATTGCATTTTAGACATGTTTAAATAAAATTGCATTGAAGTTGGAAAGTGTTTCATAATCAATGCTTTAATCATGATTGATCTTTCTTGTTAATAAAGGGACCTTTAAATCTGGTTTTAAGATTTGTCATTTAATTAGTTGATTCATAGTTTCACTATCGATTCCTACTTATTGAACATTCTACAACTTTTCAAGTGATATTCTCTTTCTATATCGCTTGTTGCCTAGTTCATTATCCTGACTATTTTAATTCTCCGCTAAGGACTCTACATTCACTTTCATTCGATTGGTCATTGTTACTTTACTACAGACAGACCTAATGTATACACTCATGGAACAACCATTCTTTACAAATTTATTGAGATACAAAAAGGACGCTCCTAAAAGTCTTATTCGAGTATTCATAAACACTCAAAATTAAATACTATACTTTGTTAGAATATTTTATTTATACAAATATCATGTATTTTGAGTAAGTAATACTCCTATAGAAGCAATAATTCCCCAAATTTCTACCTGGTAGACGTTTCAACACAAGCTTGCTTTAAAAGAAAGTACTACCACTGATTACGTTAGAGGATACTTTGCGGACTCTTTTATCGTGAGTATGAGAAGGCTTTAATGGTGAATTATATATGATCCGGACGCTAAGTGCATATGTTTCTAAATCTTCTCACCGGGGTTTAGGTCTCTCTGTTGCATCTCTAGAAACAGCTAAGCTTTTACGGAGCAACAAGCAACAAGTTGGGTCTTTGGCAAGCTTTTTATAGGGAAAAAGCAGACGGTAAATTGCTATTTTAGAAGTTAGTATTTTCTTTATGTAAGTGTATAGGAAACTCGTAAGACAACTTTAGGGGATTGATTTGCAATCTAAAGGAGAATATGGGGAGTTGGGGGGGGGGGGGGTGAAAGAAAGCTATTTCACTTGAGTTTAAAATTTGAGGAATACAGTCAATAATAAAGAAGACTGTAAATTACGTTGAAAACTAGTACAAAATAATATTGGTTAGTACTATACGTAGAAATGTTGGAAGACATAAGAAAACATCTTATTACACGTGTGAAGGCATGCATTCTTGCTGAAGGCGAATATTTTGAATTTTATGTTTAACGTTACGACGCATCTTCTGAAATCGTGAGTGTACGCTCAAGATACAAGAATGAGACCAAATTTCTGGATAACTAACCCACTTATTCACAAACACAGAGTAAACAGGAATAATATACAGTTAAACGGCACTTAAATGCTCCACTAATTTCACAAAGTAACTGATACTATTCTCAAAACATTGACAAAAGTCATTTCACAAAGCAACCGCTGCTATTCTCAAAACATTAACGAAAGTCACAGTTCAATGCAGCACGTATCTCGTCAACTGCCCTCCAAGCGAATGATGTCTCCTTTTATACACTCTATATAAAAATCCGGCCGACCAAATTGCTGCTCATGTCCTTGTTGACCAGTCGGTCGGTCTGGGTCTTCAACACTCTATATAAACTTCTAAAAATCTCTCATATCTCGTAGAATATTGGTTAGGTAATAATAAATAATTTGGCATCACGTCTGATGTTATAATAGCAAAAATTAAGCACACATCCACAACAGAAGGTCTTTATTTTACTTCCTATAAGACGTACGTTTTTTAAAACTTTTGTACGTCTTATAGGAAGTAAAATAAAGACCTTCTGTTGTGGATGTGTGCTTCATTTTTGCTATTGGTTAGGTGTTTCTTGACTCATCGGAAAGTCGCCAAATATCGCCAAACTGGAGACAAATATCCAAATCTGGTAACCCTACTTTGATTTTCAGCACATGGTAACCCTAGACTCGCATAATCGGAAAAATGCCTGTACGGGTGTTTTCTCCATCTGATGTTTGAAAGAGGCGGAAGTGAGAAGGGGGAAAGGACTCCAAACCCTTTTACAAGTCCGTAACAATAACCGTTGCCCAAGTTCTAAGAAAACGACAGATATTTAATATCTCTCAGTTTCTGAATCGCCAAATCATCGTAAAATGCGAAATCTTTAGTTTAAACACAAAGAGCACCGCTCCACAAACCCCATCTCGAAATGTGAAATCAGAATGCGAATCCGCATTCCACGCACGCTCTCCAAAAATGTAGAAAAAAAATAAAATACAGGAAATGCTCAGCAGATGAAGATTTTTAAATGTATTTGCTACTAGATGGCGGTAGCAGTCAACAATTAAGAAAGAAAGACCAAATTATTTCCGATGTCAAAATCAGCTATACAGCCTTATAAAATTATATCAGCCTTATAAAATTATAATTAAAGAACGGATGGTTCCTTTTTGTTTTGCAGAAGTGTGTAATATTTAAAGCAGCTGCTGCTAAATTATAAATATCGGATTAGCAGTCAGCTTTGTATAGCGCAATATAAATGTGGTCGATTTTTCAACACATGAAAATAATATATTTTTTATAAATTCCCAAAAATTCGTCAATCAATTGTATGGATTTCTTTCAAAGTTTGTTTGAAAGATGATTTTTCAATCTTTTCAATGGTGTCAAAATAGAAATTATGTGATAATATTTTCGGTCGCTGATGATTGATTTGTGTGAATATAGCTCAAAATCGTGCTAAAACATAAATTAACTAAAAAACTAATTCGAATTTAAAAAAAAATTAAGAATAACGCCGACGTGCACCATCCAGAGTCTTGAAATACGTGTGTATTAAAATCCGTGACCGTGCGATGTTTAGATTTTCCTTTACTGGCACACAGAGAGAGAAAAAAAATTATTATTATACAAGGTACAGCCAATTTTATTCAGCTGCATTGTATAAATGTTATGTTTTATTTGTTGCGGGAGAGGAGTTCGGTTGTATACATGGTTTTTTTTTTTCAGGGTTGTTTACCATTTTCTGTTGTGTAATAAACATATTTAGTACTAATTTTGAAACGTTCTACAAATTTGTAATAGTATTTTCCCTTATTTCTAGCAACAGACGAGGTGGTTCCTTTAGCCCATAAAAATGGGATCAGCCCCTAAATTTGTCTCATCGTATAGCACTATGCGAATTTCTTATACACCAGCATAAAATATATGATAACGCTAATGCGTCTCGAGTTATTGGACTGGTCCATGCATTACCAAGACAAACTGTATCCATTAAATCTTAAAATAAAATTATATATCTTGTTAGAATATTTTATCTCTGCACATATGATGCATTTGGAGTAATTAATACTCCTGAAAACAATAATTCCTCGAATATCTACTTGGCAGACGTTTCAACTCAACCTTGCTTAAAAAGAAAATACTACCACTGATTACGTTAGCGGATACTTTGCGGACACTTTTATCGTGAGTATGAAAAAGCTTTAATGGTGAATTATATATGATCCAGACGCTAAGTGCATGTTTCTAAATCTTCTCACCGGGGCTTAGGTCTTTCTGTTGCATCTTTGGAAATAACTAAGCTTTTACGAGGAACAAGCAACAAGTTGGATCTTTGACTAGCTTTTTATAGAAAATGTAGACACAGTAATTTGTTGCTTTAGAAGGTATTATTTCGGACTACTGTATAGAGAAAGCATTGTTTTCTCAAAAATTTTTGATTTCAAACGTAAAACACGTTTTGAACATAGCTAGAGCATATAAAAATTCGCCCAGTTCGAATAAATTTGCAAAATGAAAACTAAATTAGACACAGAATAAGAGGTTCAATTAAGGTATTGACTGGTTTCAAAGTCAAATAAAATATGAGGAGAAAATTTACTTTTCGTTGTCTTCTCATACATAACAATTGAGCATGGAAATGAAAAAAAAAATTAATCACACACGAAATTGGGCCAAATTGAGGGGTGTAGGCAGATTCTTTTCAAAACCGTACTAACGAAATTTTATCATTATCCAAAATTCATTTTAAGCAAAATTATCAAAAGGAAATCAGGGTTTAGGCAGATGTAACAGCACGAAAATTTAGCATAATATTCCATAGTTAGGATATATTCCCATAAAGCAGAATTCCTCGTAGTCAGGATATTCAAACCAATCCTTAGCTATACTCGAAATACGCCCAATTAATGTGATGTGAGGTAAAACTTAGGAGAAACCTTTCTCGACTTACTTCCATTCAACACCAAATACCGTTGTCATGTGAGGTAGAACAGTCATGACGGATTTCATGGTCTTACTCAAAGTCCAACTTCTCAATAGTTAGGATATTGAAACTTACTTTGCTACAATCGAAATATACCCATTCAACAAGTCAATATTGATAAAGCGTGAGGTGGAAGTTAAGAGAGACTGTTCTACACCCATTAAACAACAAATGCCACTGTCATGTAAGGCAGAACATATTGGTAACTGTTTTTATGGATTTACTCAAAGCCCAACACTTCTCCATGGTTGGGATATTCAACCCAATCTTTAGTTATAGCCAAAATATATCTATTCAGTTTCAACAACGATATGATGTGAGCGGAACTGGAGAAACAGCTATCCTGAACCAAATACCGATGTCATGTTAAGCAGAACATGTTGGTGATTGATTTCATGGATTTACTCAAAGCCTAACACTTCCCATAGTTTGGATATTCAATCCAATCTTTAGTTAAAACCAAATTATATCTATTCATCTTCAACACCGATATGATGTGAGAGGGAACTGGAGAAACTGCTATCCTGAACCAAATACCGATGTCATGTGAAGCAGAACATATTGGTTATTGATTTCATGGATTTATTCAAAGCCCAACACTTCCCATAGTTGGGATATTCAATCCAATCTTTAGTTGTAACCAAATTATATCTATTCATCTTCAATATCGATATGATGTAACAGGGAACTGGAGAAACTGCTATCCTGAAACCAATATCGATGTCATATGAGGCAGAACATAATCGCAACAGGTTTTACGGCTGTGATCAAAGTCGAACATCCCTCAGAGGATATTCAAACTAAGGGTTAGCTACAACCAAAATATACCCAAGCGGAACTTGGGAGAGATGCTCTCCCGACTTACATCTATTCAACACTAAGTACCATTGTCTTGTGTGACAGAACATAGTCGGGACTGTTTCAATGGTTCTACTCAAATCCCAACATTCACCATAGTTAGTGTATTCGAACTAATCCTTAT
Organism: Amaurobius ferox; assembly: GCA_951213105.1. Taxonomy (NCBI): domain Eukaryota; kingdom Metazoa; phylum Arthropoda; class Arachnida; order Araneae; family Amaurobiidae; genus Amaurobius; species Amaurobius ferox. Next base: position 26,905,128 of record OX578137.1, read on the forward strand.
CTACAACTGAAATACTCATTCACCATCAACACTTGATATGACGTGAGGCAGAAATTGGGAGAGACTGTTTTCCGAACTTACACCCATTCAACACCAAATACCAAGCCAACGGCCCTACCGTGCTGAAAACACCGGTTCTCGTTAGATCACCAAAGTCAAACAGCATCAGGCGCGGTTAGTACTTGGGTGGGTGACCATCTGAGAGCACCAAATGCTGTTGGCATATTTCGGGCGCGGTAGTCCGGTGGTTTGCCTGCTGGATTTTCACGCTGCCACAACTGCCGCCGTGTTCATGCGGAGTACGATCACGTTAAACATGTGGGTCCATAAGTCCTTCCGAGAGGTTGGTGGTAGGGGAAGGAGGGTACGGTCCCTGTGGATGCCTCCCCCACTGGGTTCCGGTCTAAATTGGGTGGCACTTCCCGGCCGTCCAAACGATTACCTTACACCTTTCTGGTAGATCTGACGGTCTGGGTCTCAACAACAACACCACCAAATACCAATGTCATGTGAGTTATAATATAGTCATGACTGTTTTCATGGTCCTACTTAAAACTGAACATTCCCCATAGTTAGGATATTCAAACCAATCCTTAGCAACATCTGAAATATATCCATTCAACATAAAAACTGGTATGATGTGAGGCGGAACATAGAAGAGACTATATTCCCAATTTACACCCATGCAATACCAAATACCGATGTCATGTGAAACATACCATAGTCGTGACTGTTTTCATGGGCCTATACAAATCCCAACATTCGCTATAGTTAGGATATTCGAACCAGTCTTCAGCGACGAGCATTGGTTCTGTTTGTCGAATGACAGTCGCGATATGACAGTCTGGAGGCGACGTAGAAACAGATCCAATCCTGCCGCGACTGTTGAGTAAGAATTTTCTTCAAATGTGTCGCAACTTAGAAGTAAAAACTAACAGCTCTCATCTAAGGTACCCCCCAGCAAATACTGCAAACAATTTTACCCCCAAGAAAACTAGCCCTTTCTCAATTAAATCTATCCGCTTTAAGTAGAAAAAGTGAAAATCATGCATATTCACCTCTCCCAACACCCCTAGATTGCCTGATAATTGTAAACGTTTTGACTAAAACATGGTAGGAATCTATGTTTTATTTACCGTTATACCTAACATATACGCCTTCAACATTACTACTGATATGAAATGCGGCGTAACTTAGAAGAGACTGCATTCCCAACTTGCACCTATTCACCTCGAAAAAAAAAAGGCTCCTATTCCGCATTTCTACACATTCCACAGAAATTCAGAAAGGCGTGACTTAAACCCGTCAATCGGGCATGCGCAGTCGATAGATTGAAAAATGCTGACCTCGATCGGAGAAACGACAGCAGGAAAGGATACATAACTGAAAATTTTAACAGTTATCTCATTTAAAAGAGCACCAAAATTAAAATTACTTATAAAATCGAAATTAATTTTCTTTGTTAGAAGTCGAAGATATACACGGAACTTTTCATCTAACTATATTATTGGGATAATCTTAGTTTTCAGATGCGAAGAAAGAAATATCACGTAGCCTAAAAAATGCAAATTTTGATGTACTTTTTAAAATAAATAAATAAATAGGAAGGAATTGTTCTACGAATTCCATTTAAATATCGTTGGAAAGAACGTTCTTTGATCTTTTCGGTGGTGTCAAGATAGGAAACTCCGTAATAATACATTTAAGGAAACGATTGGGATGAAAATGCTAAATCATAAAGTAACTAAAAAACTAATCCGGATTTAAAACGTATCGTCGAGGTGCACCCAGGGTCATTGAGAAAATATTAATTAAAAAATTCTATTCAATCTAAAAAATTAAAATGATATAGCTATGTACCAAATTGTATTGCTGTACGGCGCTCAGGTTTCCCTCTACAGACCGCACATACAAACACAGACGGAGAGACATAATTTTTATGCAAGATTTAAAAAAATATGTAAATACATTTTTTAACCCTTTTAAGTGTTTTAATTTATTTTATTTCATTTTATATAGTAGCCACATTGCTTCTTTATATAGACCGATGACGATATATGGTCATTTAATAGGCGCATATTCATTTACTCCATATAAGACACATAAAAACGAACTGCATTCATGCAAAACCCTAAATCTGCATTAATCTTAATATTCGTTAATTGCATTATGTTATTTCTTTTTAAGATATTAGCAATTGTAAAAATTAATTTTTTCTTAGAGTGACCACTTTACTTACCCTTTCCCTACGTTTAGAAAAAGCAATGATACTGAAAACAACAATATTCTATATATTTACATGACCATCTCGGCTCAATTTCATTGAAAGGAAAAATATAACCAGCTATTATGTTAGCAGTATACTTTGCGTATTTCTTTATTTTCAGCATTAGAAGGTTTAAATTGTGAATTATTAAGGTTTAAATTGTGAATGATCCAGATGCTAAGTGCATGTTCCTGAATCTTCTCACCGGGTTTTAGATCTTTTCTGTTCCATCTTAGAGAATAGCTACGCTTTTATTAGAAAATAGCAACAAGTTGGACCTTTAGCGACCTTCTATATGCATAGAACTATGGTGATAGTTACGACTGATACTGATATCTGAAATTGAAGCAAGGCCAAGCGATTATACCCCAAAATACTTGTCATGCGTGAGGAGTTCAGAGATAGTGAAAGGGCTCAAAATAAAATCATGGAATAAATATTAAGATAATTACAAGCAGAGTAGAGGGTCAGGCCAGAGAGAATTTAGCCCGGGAGCCTAGGATAGGATGCTTTCCCACAAAATGATAGCAGGATTCCCGGTTGAGCAATATTGCTGCATGTCGTCATAAACAAAAACAGCAAATTTCAGTCACAGAATACTGAATTAACGATGATAACGCTGTTTGCTAGATTTTTACGCTGTTAAAAATTAAAATAAGTGGTATGCAAGTAGTGTGATGCCGCTCACCAAGCAGATTTTTACTTGAAGATATTTTCTTTCAAATGAAAGAAAGATAACTTTTAATGTTGTTAGAACTGATAGAAAATTATAAAATCTCGTATAACGGTATGAAAACCAGCGAATTTACTCAGATGCCATAAATAAGATGCAAGTTGTATTTTGCGTCTCGGAGCGATAGTTCAGCTACTTAACTTGATTGCTGGATTCTCTTACCTTTCAGTAATGAACTGAACTCTTACGAGGAAAGGTGGTTCGCTGTTTTTATGGCTTACAAGCTGTAAATGTAAGAGTAAGACATATTAAAATCATACGTAAGATATAATGGGGAGACTTTTTTTTCAAATCATCTTCGTGGATGTGTGTGTATGTCTTGTTGAAACTTTGTGTAAGGAGATTTAATAACATTGCAAGTTAGTTGAGCTTTTTTTTTAATTTGCGGTCAATGGCGGAATAACAGTATTGAGAACCTTAAGCTAAATATATTTTCTTCAATAGTAATAGGTTCTGATAAATACAATAGAAAAAAATCTGATGTGGGCAGCACATGGCTTTCCTTATATAATGCAATGCATTTACAACTTTTACTGACAAAAAATGTTATTATTATACTAGATACTTATATTATTTCCAAGATATTGAATTTTCTTCAATTAGTTGTCATTTTAATTGATTTAGCGTCATTTTTATCCATTTTGCAAGATTTTCGTTAATTTGGCAACATTTCAAAATGCCGCCAAGTTGGCGACATTCCGCTAAATTCGTCGCCAAAATCTCGCCAAGCGTTATGGACGGAGAAATAAGTTATTCTTACAGCAGATAAATGACTATTAGCATTGAAATACAAAATTATTACTCAAAGTATCTTTTCTCGTGAATGGAACGAGTTAAATCCATGAGAATGATGTCACCCAATTTATCGCATGATATTACATATGAAATATCAACATGTTTCTTAACAGTTAATATTTTTTTTTAATTTATGGAATATTTTGATAAATTTATTTTTAAAATATGACATTATCTCGAGAACGGTTCACGCTAGCGTTCTAAAGTTTATGTCAATCGTTTTCTAAGGAAACGTTACATAAGAAATGTCTATTTGCATAACTTTAATAAAGGTTTTGATTTTTTGATGATTTTTTCAAAATTTCACTCGAAAATTTAGGGTTTTTCTGAACATTCGATTGTGTTTTAAAACAGTAGGGTTCCAGTATTCACGGATTGTGACTTTTGTATCAAATTTCATTCGAATCGCTCCATTTGCTCGTGAGATATCGTCTCCGCAGACTCACTGACACATACACACACACACACACACCACTCTCCTTTGTGCTCAGGGATGCTTGAAACGTGCTCTCCCGTCGAAAACTCGAATTCGAATTTTCGACCTCGTCACAATACTTTCCTTATACATTATGGATATAAGGAAAGTAAAAATGGAAAAATACAAATAACAATATCAAAAGGAAGAGAAAGTCAATGCATCAACCAGTTTCTTTTCCATAACGTTTCTCTACGGAAACTTCACTGTGTTCACTTTGTGCTTTGCAATGGAGAATGTGGTCATTCGTAGACGATTTTCTCTCCAGAGCGGACAGTAAGGGTCTGTTGTAACACCGTACAAAATATATGATCTGCAAGATTTTATGACATTTCAAGTCAGTGTGCGTTTATTTAAGTTGCGGCCAATGGCTGAATAACAGTCTTGAGTACCTTAAGTTAAGTTAATAAGTACAATACTCTTTGTGCAAAAGATAAGGAAAACTTGAACAACATATGAAAGCACAAATAATACAATAATGCATCATACAGCTGTTTCAAGTATACGCTGAATCTCCTTCGTGAAGGCAAGAGAACCAACAAACCCGAAGTCCAAAAAAGGACTGAGCGCAAAAGGAAGAAGCAGGGGGGAATTATATACCCAAACCTTGGATTAAGAGAGAGCCAATCAGAAAGTTATCAGTGGATGTGATCGTGCCAATCAGTGGATGTGATCATGCCAATCAGTGGATGTGATCGTGTCAATCAGTGAGTGTGATCGTGCCAATCAGTGGATGTGATCGTGCCAATCAGTGGATGTGATCATGCCAATCAGTGGATGTGATCGTGCCAATCAGTGGATGCGATCAGTCACACAATTTGTCCACCAGTTCAGTACATATTATGAAGTTAACTTTTATTTCTTTTTGCCTATCTTATCTTTGCACTATTGATTAAAAAAATAATATTCAATAGGTATTTAAAGTTTTTGTACATCAATTAAGACCTTTTTAAAAGTAGCTGCCTTGTATTATGTACACTATGTTTAAATATATCAAATATTTAAATTAGATGATTTCATAATATAACTTCACTCACTGAATTGCAAATCTCGAATGTTGGGAATATTTCTTGAATTTAATATTTTGCAAATTTGATAAATTTTTCCAATACAATTTTGGTGTAGAAAAATTGACTATTTTTTACGTTCATTATTCAATATGTTATTACAAAAATAGTATTTTCAATTTTCCATAAAAACATAGTTAATGTTTGCATCGAAACCGTAATAAACATATTTAAAGCGCACCCCTAATACATATATGTACGTATACTTGTACCATAATTAGCATCGTTATCTGAACATGGTTATTTTTATCAGCTTTCATTGAAAGTTGACTTTTTAAAAATATTTTTTTTTTAAATCTTTAAAAAGTTATAAAATTACAGCAGCTCGGTCAAGCAAATACATTGGATGCATTTTTCTCATTTAGTTAATACAGAATTTTGAATTATCAATCATATGCAAAAATTATTGCGCTATTTTAATTATTATGGGAACGAGCCGAATACCTGTTGAAAATAACCGGTCTCGCAATAAACAGTCCCTGAATAATGTAAATTATTTAATAATTCGCGTTTAACATTTATTCAACAAATCGAATATTTTGGTGTGCAGAACCCTCCTAAAGAAGAAAATATTGGGAAACTTAATTTGCGCATGTCTTCCTTTCGAATTATCTACCCGTACACCACATTAAAGTCTATCTCATCCCGAGGCACTCCTATTTTATTATTTCTCCTTTCGAAAACATTTTTCTGTAAAGCACAGCCATAGATGAACATTTTTGAAAACTCTGTCTTGGGTTTTTATCAGATGATTGGCCCATATACCAAATATCAAGTTTCTATCACATTTAAATGGAAGCGTGCCTCATTTATTCGGAAAATCGAACATATTAATGTGCTGCACACCTTAAAGTAGCAAATATTGGAAATTTGCAATTTCACAATTTTTTCCTTTCGAACTATCTATCCGTACACTAGATTGGAAGTCTTTATCCTATCGAGAAGCATGTTTTTTCTATCACTTCATATTTCGAACATTTTCCTGTGTATCACCATGTTATTGAACATTTTTGTCAAACCGTATTCATCTTCGGTTTTTTCGTCAAATGGTTAGTCCATATACTAAATTTCAAGCCTCTATCACACTGTAAAGGAGGCGTTTTTCATTTGTTCGGCAAATCGAACATTTTAGTAAGCGGCACCCCTTACAATAGCAAATGTTGGAAAACTGAAATTGCACACTTTCTTCCTTTCCAACTTTTTACCTGTACATCAAATTTGAAGTCTATATCTCATCGCGAAGCATGCTTTTCTAGCATTTCACCTTTCGAATGCTTTTGTGTGGAGTACCCATCCCTTTAAATATACATTTTTGAAAAACTCTATTCTTTTTATGATTTCTATCAAATGATTCGCCCATATACCAAATATCAAGCCTTTATCACGTTTTAAAAGGGGCGTTTCTTCTTTATTCCGAAAATCGAACATTTTAGTGTGCGGTACCCCCTAAAGTAGAAAATATTGGTAAAATGAAATTGTACACTTTCTTCCTTCCAAACTATCTACCCTTACATCAAATTTGATATCTCTATCTCATTCCGAAGCATGGTTTCTTATCAATTCACTTTTCGAACGTTTTACTCTGGAGCACCCCCTTAAACGAACATTTTTGAAAAACTATATTCGTCTTGGGTGTTTTCGTCAAATTTTTAGCCCATATAACAAATTTCAAGCCTCTATCAAATTTTAGAGGAGCCTTTTCTCATTTATTCGGTAAATCGAACATTTTGGTGTGCGGCACCCCCTTAAGTAGAAAATATTGGAAATCTGAAATTGCACCCTTTCTTCCTTTCGAAGGATTTATCCATACACCAAATTTGAGGTCTCTATCTTATCGCAAAGCATGTTTTCCTATCATTTCATTTCACTTTTCGAGCGTTTTGGTGTTGAGCGCCCCCCCCCCCCCCCTCTAGAAAAAGTTTTCGAAAAATTTGATTTTTTCAGGGGGGGGGGGGGGTACCGAACGACCGAGCCGTGTACCAAATTGCAAGTCTCTATCTAATTGGGAAGTGCCTAAAAAAGCGTAACAGACAGACATACAGACAGACGATCACTTGGCAATTAGTATATATGCAGATAGATTACCTTCTTCCTCTATAAGGTATGGCATCCTAATTAATCTTCGATTTCGAAAAATTTGTGTTCTAATTCTTGTGAATTGTAAAAAGCAACTTTCCCTATATGCATAATAAAATGTATAAGAACAGATTATGACGGGGTTGAAAATCCGAATTCCAGTTTCGACGAAGGAGCACGTTTCAAACACCCCTGAAATAGAATCAAGCATTTTTGAGGTGATGTCTCTGAGTGTGTGTGTCAGTGAATCTGTAAATACGATACCTCATGAATGAATGGAACGTTTCGAAAAAATTTGGTACAAATATTACAATCAAGGAATACTGGAAACCTATTGATTTTAAACGCAATCGAATGTTTAGAAAATCACCGAATTTTCGAATTAAAATTTGAAAAAAAAAGTATTTAAAAGATCAAAACCTTCAGTAAGATTACATAAATGATTATGCCTTATGCAAGTTTTCATTGGAAAACGAATGCCAAACTTTAGAACGCTAGCATGAACCGCTTTTGAGATATTGCACATTTTGCAATTAAATTTTTCAAAAAATTTCCATAAGCTTAAAAAAGTGCTAACTGTTGTGAAATATGCTCACTTCGTATATGTAATATTATGTAATAACTTTGTTAACATCATTCACGTGAATTTAGTTCATTCCATTTACGAAAGAAGATACTTTAGGTAATAGCTTTGTATTTTGAAACCCAACAATTTGTGAAGTCATTTCTATAAAAGAAAAGCTTTTCTCTCTATTTGTGTGTAATGCTTGGCAATAATTTTGGCGAGTTTGGCGACTAATATCACCAAATTGGCGATATTTTGCCGCTGATTAACGAAAATATCGTTAAAATTGCAAAAATAACGCCAAATTGATGAATTAATTATTAAAATATTTTAGTATATAGATTCTATTGCTTATTGCAGATGCTATCAATATTGATAATTGTGCCTTTAGAGTTGCACGAAATAAAAGTAAATTGGGTATTTTTTGAAATAGGTATACTTGTTGTCATCTAGAAAAGCATCCAATATACAATTCAATGTTAAAATTATTGCACCCTCGAACTTATACTGCATTTTTTCAGTGTGAACGAAGTAAATTCCTTGCAGTACCCAGGGATAGGCATGTGCTGCCCACATCAGAATTTTTTGCACACATTAAAACGCATTAAATGTAGTAGTGCTACGAATTTTCGTCAATTATCATGTCTACATATCACAAATGCTCATACGTATACACACTGAGACACTGACATCTTTGCGAAAGCATGTCGCCGCAGACACACCACATATGCATATACGGACAACTTGCAACGTTTCGTGATTTAAAAGTACATTCAGGACAAAGTCTACAAAAAATACAAGGGCCACAATAAAGGAGGCAGTGTTAAAAGAGCAAAGAGCTTATAAGGTGCAATTTGATCGATACAAGTAATTATATTTAGAGTAGCAAGAAGGTAGGGTTAAAGAGAACTCACTGGTGGAACCGTAGAAGAAATAACATAGACACTTCTTGACATCAGATTTAAAGTCACAAGGAACACTCAGACCAACACAACGGTAGGAAAAATCATCTACACCAATTAACACAGGGGGAAACCGGACACGTTGAAGTAACACGCTTGCCGAAACAATTATAGAAATCCAACAGCCTCGTACTGCATTTTATCGAACAAGCATAGTGTCTCAGGAGAAACATCAGAGACAGAGCACTGGCGGGCGTTCATGAAACGCGTGATGCCTGGCAAAAGTGCCCAACGCGGAGCGATAATGGACATTCAGCTGCCACGCATTGGTCTTTTCGCACAGCACTAAGGTTCTTAATTTAAAGGTGGGCGGTCAGCCAGCCAAAAAATAAAAAAATTGTTATTTTGAAGTTATGATAGTTAGATTTCGTCATTCGTGATATCACGATCTACAGTAAACTTTGAGAGGAGTTAAATGTAGAACGTTTTCGCACTATTAGAGTTAAAAATTGTTTGTTAATTTTGAAGTGGCAACATTCAGGCGCAAACAATATGAGCATATATTTTAAATTGTGCTGTGCACACAGGACCCAGTAAAGTACAAGGAAATTTAGTGAAGTCGGAGGGTTAGATGACCGTCGGAGTTAACAAGTTCGGTCTCGAGAACTAAATGCGCGCGGTTCTAATCCCTCATGACATCATATGCGCAGAGTCAGGTAAAAATAACTAAGTCGCTCATGCCCGGGACAAGAACCCCCTACACAGTACAGCGTCTAAAAAATAAAAATAAATAAAATAAGAGCCACATGACCATAGGCCTAAGGGCTTTACCACTACGTCAGCTCACACACTCAAGTGACTCTCGTTTCATAACTTGTATCAGGGGGTTGGGCGGTCATGCCGGGCATGACTGACTTCATTTTTTTTATTCTGGCTCTGCGCATATGATGGCATGAAAATAGCAAACGCGCGCATTTTGTTCTCAGGCCCTCTGAAAAGACAGAACATTTTTTGGACATCGCTGAAGAAAGTATGCACAGTATAATTAAAACGGTCTGAGCAGGTTGTTTACGTCTGGACATTGCCACTCCAAAATTAACAAACAATTTTTAATTGTAATAATGGAAAAACTTACTGTGGTTTTGACAGCAACTCTCCTGGTTAATGGCGTCACGAATGACGAAATGCTACTCTCGTTAGCGTCAGGTTGACAACCTTTTTATTGGTTGCCGGGCTCATAGCTTAACCTTATGTTAAAGAACCTTGTCTTGTATCTCGATTGAGTGCCTGTTTTTATACTATGTATTACCGGTTGTGACCGGAACGAGATCCTTTGAATTAGCATAATTGTCCATGCAACGACATTCAGATATTCCATAGACTAAGTCGTGTATGCATCAAGCGATATTGAAGCCTCACGTCAATACGAGACCAAAAAGCTCTTTCCTGTTCTAAAAGAATCAGGCAGACTGTGACGGGGTCGTCAGAATCTTTGTATAATTCATGTTTAAATCATAAAAATTACAAAAATCTTTATTTAGATCTTGACATTTAGATAGTGCATCTTCAGATAAGATATAATGTTAATTGAAGTGAGGGAGCGAAGTGACAAATTTCACAGACGAGATTTGCTGTTTTTGTCTGTCTGTCTGCCTCTTTCGTACCACAATGACTGCTCTTAAACTAAATTATTTTTTTTAATTCGGATATGTGGTACATAATAATATTTTACAACCCGAATTCGTTGTCGAACGTAATCGGATAAAAATGTACCGGCTACACCTTTAAACTGAAATATTATGTTCGCGATAACTCCTCTAAAGGTTAACAGATTTCTTTACAATTTGGATATATGGTTCAGATAGATGTATTACAGATAGATATACACTGGCTTCCAAAAGTTGAGCACGGACGGTGAAATCAACAAAAATGGAAAAGTAAAGCTTAGATTAACTCAAAATTGTACATGAAAGTAGCAAATGTGTTTATGCATTAAAGAAAACAAGAATTATGTACAAAGATGAAAAAAATATTTACTTTTCGTAAGTTATATGATGACATCGCATTTGGGTCATTAACAAAATGATGTTTAAAGGCAAACAAACCAAACAAAACTTATATTAATACGATATGTGATCACCCCTGATCTGCACACAAACTTTACAACGATTTTTCATGTTTTCAATGAGGTGATCAACCATCGCAGATGCAAGCAATGGCCATTCCTCCAATAGAGCAAAATGTGGTATAGTAACAGAGTGAAAATAAGAAAAATAAAAAATAAACGTGTTAAGATAGTTACAGTTTTAAGTTTTTCGAAAAGAGAGCTCGATACAAAATCCAATTATATACACTTGTAGTGCTTTTAAATAACTACGTATTCTTGCTCATAGTTTTGTAGCTGGCATTACACACTTGAAGAAAGAAAAATTTTCAATTTTCTTCCATTTCTTAATACACATTTCTTGTCGCTCACGATTTTTATCTATCTTTTATAGTTTCGGAGATATTTTGAGTGAGAGTAAGAAAACTGAAAAAACGAAATCCGTTCAGATAATTACTTTCATAAATTAAAAAAACAAAACATATATATTAAAAATATTAAAATATTGATATTATGTTTATATATCCATACATTTTAATCATATTTCTGACAAAAACAATAAAATTATTTACACTTCTTAATATTAGGTTCAGAGACATAAGAGTCCAAATCGTTTACAATTTTCGTAACGCTCCGATATTCTCCATGATAAACCAAGCATAGACACCATTTTTGTTGAAATTATTGCAAATAATTGTTAAAAAAATGTTAATTAATCCAGAAAGAATCTAAACGTGTAAATCCATCAAAATTCTAGACTCAATTTTAACAGCATTATAATTTTACCTACTCCTATGGAGTGAGTTTTACCCACTCCTATGTAGTGAAAGTAAAAACATCCGGCAAAACTTACTGTCTTCGTTTAACTTGTTATAAATAAGATGGAAGTGGCACTTACGGCTCGGAAAATTCGACAGTTACTTAAGTTGATTGCAGGCTTCCCTTACCTTTCAGTAATGGACTGGATTCCTTTATGAGGTAAGGGGTTTTAGTGTTTCCATAGCTTCTAAATTAGAGGCGTGGGGGCTTGAAAATTATAACAGAAACATAATACGTGAGGAAATGCTTTCTAATCCTCTCATCCAGTTTATGGCTGTCTGGTTTGCTTTTACCTCGTACGTGGTGAATGCTTTTATTGCCACGCTGGTGTGTGATTTTAAGGTAAAAGTTGATTTTTGAAGGTCAGCTGTTATACATCGTGGAACGACCTGGACTGGAACGACGTGGAACGACGTGTCCTGGAACGACCGTTATTTGCCGAACTGTTAGCTGTAAATATATTTTTTTCAACTAGAACGGATTACCCGATGAAAAAAGCGACCGCTGCTTAAATAATACAGGTACAGAAATTATTACTCAATTTCCAAATCAATTGTTTTGAATTAAAATCATTCCCGTGCTTTCTTTTTCCATTCACGACCATGAATGGACAGCTCGGGTGCATTACGCTCTATGTAGGTTCCTTTGCGTAATAATAAATAGGTTCTAAAATGTTGTAAAAAAAGTGCGTCTTCACCGATTGTTGGCTGAACGACACAATGAATGATACTTGAAGTCGCAGAAGAGGAAAAAGTTCCTTTATCATAGCGAAGTAAAATTCAAAAGATAATTACAATCTCAGCGAATTTTAAGTTAAATTTAGCAAGAAACTCATAATAACAGTATAATACCAAATGAAAAAAATATAGGGCAAAATATTTCATTATTCACTTATTGTGCTATCAGTTGTTTTATGTCAACACGAAGCTCCTGTGATTTAATCAAAACTTGAATTATCGTCTGCTGGAGGCAAAGAAAAGATAGATTGACTAAATGGCAGAAAATAGTATTTGTAACTTTGAAAATTCATATCTCTTAAACTAATTACAATTAAAAAAAATCGACTGTGTCTGGAGTTCAGCTAATACAGTCAGTCCCGAAATTTCTCGACTGACCGCAGCTTAGATTTTCTGCACACAAACACACATCTTTTATTATGTAAGTTTACAGAAATGTTTCAAATAAGGTTACACCGTATCTTATAATAGTTTTAAATCGAGAGATGTATTTGTCTTAAAATTACGAAATCTAACTTTTTATATGGTCCCTCAATCCAAAATGTTCCAATTAATTAAAATTTCTTCATTAATATGCAATACTAAAAAAAGTTCGATTCATTTATGTGAAAACTTTTCCGAGACATTAATAATTGAATTTTATGAATTAAATCACTTTCCGAGGTCTATGAATCTATCTATCATTTCGGGCTATCGCTAAGTTGCCGCATAAAATAAAAATAAAACATTTCAGGATATTTGTTTTACATTCCATTTATTGACACATTTCTAGGATTTATCAGTATGTCCTAGAAATCCTTTAACACCTAATAATTTGTATAAAATGGAGACTTAACACTGACGAGTCAAAACTTTAAAACCGCTTGTGTTATATTCAAATTCGTATGCTCAGAGCAAAAGTACGGCATGTGTCAAGGTCAGAAAGCTGATAAGTAAGACCTCTGGTGACGCTCTCAGAGTGAGAGAACTTCATTCCGCCGCAGCATAGGGAAAGGAAGGACTTATATTTTGACGAAGGGCAGATCGTTATGGCACAACGCCTAGGTAAGAGCATCTCAGAAACAGTGACACGCTGTCAATATAACAACAGTGGTAAGCTGTTAATATTATGTAGTAGTTAGTATATATCAAAGATGTTTAGAAATAGCTGTCGACAAGACATATGACGACCATGCTTCATGGATGCCAGAGATCAGCTAAGGCTCACTCGTCACAGAGTCTGAATACTGTGAGGGACATCACCTGTAATTTCAATCATGGTTGATGAGGGCTATTGTGTCCATACACACAGTTCATCGTGCACTGTTGGATATGGGTCGCTGTAGACACAGACCCATTCGTGTGCCCATTCCCACCGTTGTTCATCGTCGCAAATGCCTGCAGTAGGCAAATAATTACTGTCATTGGACCATCAATGATTGGAAGAAGGTTGCTTGGTCTGATGAATCCCTATTTGTGTTGCACCAAGAGAACTCGTCTACTTCGTTTACATAAAAAACCTTAGTACCTAGATGTATCGTGGAACGCACAAAGGCTGGAGGTGGGAGTTTGATGGTTTGGGGGATATTTTGTTGGAAGGCACTAGGATCCCTCATCCCTGTAATAGGAACTCTGAGAGCTGACACTTACTTGTTGCAGACCGAGGGCACCCCTTTATGGCGACAATACTTTCTGCTGGAATTGGCACATTTAAACAATACATCGTACACTGCCATACTGTGAAGAAGATTCAGGAATGGTTCTAAGAACATGGTGAGGAATTCCCAAAGAAATGGCATGGCCCGCAAATTCACCAGATATGAATCCTATTCAACACTTGCAAAATGACTTGAAGAAACGTTTACGAGATGCATTACCCAACCCCTTAATTTATTAGAACTGTAGGATCATCTTGCAGCCAAGGTATGAAATATCAACAGGTACCTATCAAAATCGTGTTGTATCTATGCCTCCTCGGATAAAGGCCCTTTTGTCAGCAAGAGGAGGACCCACATTATATCAGGTAGGTGGTTTTAACGTTTTGTGTATGTATGCATTATATGTGGTATTTGCTGGCTAATTGACATGACTCGTAATTTCTGTACAACCCTCAATTTCTCAACAAAAATTGCTGCAGATTTAAGCTGCAAAATTTCGGTACATTTTGCTTGTAAAAAATAGATTTTTTTGCATGTTAACAAATGAAGTAATTTTTAGCAATTTGAAAATTTGGAATTGAGGGTCATATAAAATTTTAGACTAGTATTTCTCAGAGGAATACGTTTTTCAAACAACTAACGGTTGCGGAAATAAAAGTCGTTCCAGGACTTTCCGTGACACCATGCTTATTTCCCAAGTGCTTATATGTCTGTCTGTCCGTCCGTCGTTTTAAAGTATTTCCTTAATAGATGGTAGGAAATTTGGTACCCGGTCCATCGTTCGATAACACCCCCAGATTTTTTTTTAATATTCATTTGAAGAGACGCTGCATACTAAGACATTCAAAATTCGAACTCATTGAAAAATGCATTTTGCGATGAGATATAGACTTGAAATTTAGTCAAAGGTTTTTGAAACGCTACAGCATCCAGTTCCCCCAAGTTGTCATGTCTGAATCACATTAGCTAAGTGCTATTTTTATGAAGAATGAGAAAATTTAAAACTTTCCTTATTCCTTCTGTTAGTATTTAATAAATCTAGACAAAATCTTGAACTTTATTGCTAGCATGAATTATAAAGCTCTAATGGAAGATGCCCTTGATTAATAAGTTACATTTTTGTTAAAACAGAACTGATCTAATCTATAATTTTTCTAACACAGCTTTATTATACAGAAACTATTAAGATATACAGCAGCAAGAAATTTTAATTGTAATGTACAATTTTTTTTTTACTTTTGTTAAAATGAATAGTAATCGTTATTGATATTACCTTCAACTGATCTGTGGACGAAGCTACAAAATATTTCTCTAAAAGTAAATTAAATACTTCGATAATTTAACAGCATTAATGTTGAATAAAAGTGCTAATCCAAAAGCATGATTCCGATAAGCTGTAAAACTCACGAAATCTTGACTTTGCATATTGATTCAGTTAGCAGTTTTTAAAGAATTTTCTTTTTACTGACTAAAAGCTTTAATTTAAATGAAATTTTACCTAAAAGTAACATTTTTAAAACACCCACTTTCCCTGATGTAATCTCTTTCCAGAAACACCAATCACGTAAGCAGTAAGATGTCCGTTGGACCTGCTTTCATTTCAGTTTTGTCACCCAAATACGCCGCCTTCTTCTAAACAAAATACCGGTATTGCCACGTCCTATACTATCGAATATAACTTCTTCATTGACATTTGTTTAAACAGGGGCCGGAGCTTCCTTCATGAACACAAGAAAGCTTTTAGTTCTCAGGTCTTGATTACAATAGGCCAAGGCGCCAACATTCCGTCGAAGGGTCTTTAGAACACCTCATACTACAATTCTTCATTTCAGGATTTTCACATTTTCCTATTTGAGAGTCGAAGATTATTCGGGAATTTTTTGTTCGTAGTTACTATTTCGTTGCCGTGTTACGATATACATCATAAGGTTGTTATCAGAAATTTTTGGAAAGCTAGGATGTTTTATCGTTAAACGTTCATTTATAGATTAGTCCTTTCCGGAGTTCGTGTTTCTTCTTTTTGAATATGGCGAGGAGTTTTAATGAAATTATTAAAATATTTTTATTTTTCATTTTTACTGGCAAAAATTGAGATGCTTTTCGCAATAAATTCCTCATTGGATATTTCTTGAGAAAATATATATAGTGATTAATAATTTGATACCTTTTTATTTATTTATTTTTTGAGGGGTTACATGATTCTAATTCTAACATTATTGTGATACTTTTCAGGTTTTACTCGTTTCGTAGTCTGAAGTTTGTTTCGGGTTCAATCTAACGTTTCAAATTTTATTTAATACAAATTTCTTCTTCATTCTACAGTCTAACCTAAAAGCAAAACCAAAATTGTTCAATCCTTAAAACCTTTAGAAGCTTTTGTAATAGATCATTATGTTTTAAGTAGCTCTATTAAGCAGCTCTGACGACCTAAAAATATCGCTTGGAAATGCCTATGCCCCAAGTGTCCCTTTGCAGCAACTTGGTATGTGTCAGCAAGGCCATGGGACCTGCTTTCATTTCAACCTCGTCGCTCAAATCTGCCACCCTCTCCCGTCAGTAGTACATACTGTGACGTCGAATATAACTCCTTCATTGGCATTTGTTTAAATAGGGACCGGAGCTTTCTCCAGGAACATAAGAAAGCTTTTAGCGCTCAGGTCTTGATTACAATAGGCCAAGGCTGCAGCATATTACCTCAGAGCAGGGTCTTTAAAACTCCTTAACCACCATTCTCCGTTTCAAGAATTTTTGCCATATTCGAATTGGACCAGTTGATCTTGGAGGAATTAATTCAAATATTATTTTTTTAAATTTGTATTTTATCATTATTTGCTGTCTCAGTGACCGTCGCAAAGTAGCTGTTACGCATTCTTGAAAAGTTGTGCTGTTATACTGTACTGCTGAGACTTCATTTAATAGTTAGTTCTTTCAGGTGTTTGGAAATGTTCATTTTCCTATTTCTATGGTGGATTTTTACAATACTCGTAAATTTAGTTTAATACTACTCAAATTAACTGCTCTTTGCGTGTTCTTAATGACTAGTGGTCACTAAATATGACACCTATAAGCTTAATAACAGTTCTTAATATCAAAACAGTTTCAAATTTAAGCATAGACTTTGAAGGGCATTTAAAAAATACAGTCACCTGTAATTCAAATTTTCTAAATTTCCGATTCTTTTTGTTAATCCGGAAGCTAAGGCGGACCTAAAGAGACCCAAAACTGAGATCCTGGTTTGAGTAAAAGTATTCCATCTTTTTGAAAAATGGTTTTGTACTTCTTAATTATTATTTTAAACCGCCACCTTAATACGGATTTTCAAAATATTAGAAGATTTCGTTCACCCTGGAAGCTAAAACGAATCGACAGACCTAAATCAAGAGTTTAGCTAGAGTGAAAGCACTCGATAATTAAGCAGAGTGCTTTTTCAGTATTTTAGTCGTTCCTTCTTTGTAGTGCCATCCCTCACTCAATTTCTTTTAATTTGAGATTTTTTGCTTGGTTTCGATGTTCAGACAGATTGAATGACACTAACACCAAGATTTTAACTATCGTGTAAGTGCTCGATAATTTTGATACATCACCGAATCTGTAAGTGCATATTACATAGATGGGTACCTGGCGAAATGGTGATATTTAAGGTAATACATTACGCTACCTGATGAGTTAATACATATGAAATAAATTATCTATTGACGCTTTTACGTTTATTTATTTTATTTACAAAAGTTGAATTTTTGTTTTTATTGGCAGCTTGGTTATTGTATCTCAATTACTATTAAAGCGAGGAAGCGCGGTGCCTAAGCTTCTCAATTTTGAGTTGAAAGCGATTTGCTGTTGTCTGTCTGTCTGTCTTCATTCACATGCTGCTCTAAAACCCATCCGATTTTTGATGAGAATAACATATATATATATATATATATATATATATTTTAACACTTTTCAACAAAGTTGAAAAGTGTTTATGACTTTGTTCATTCATTCTGTCTGTCTGTCTGTCTGTCTCTCTGTCTGTCTGTCCGTTAGCACGATAACTGCCGTAAAAATGACTTAATCAAAATGAAATTTTAGTATGTTGTTCAGACGGTCTGTAGGACCTATGGGAATATAAATGAATAGTATCACCAAATTAATTTTGGATTGAACCCGGGTTGAAAAAATGAAATACATTGAACCCTATGGGACCTAATTTTTCAAACATTTTTTAAGCGGATTTAAAATTCACAAATTGCTTCGAAACTTTTAGGTAATATTCAAATTGTTCCATAAAATATATAAAAAAAAATTTAGCGAAATATATTCATTAGTTTTTTAAATTAAAATTAAAATAATAATGATACCTCTTATATGAAGCGATCACGTGACCATGATATGATAATATCACGTGACCCACTTCAAAATGATATATGACATCCATCTTGTCTCAAAATTGTGATTTTTAAAGTTCTTTTTAATTCATATTGAGTGTTGTATCCGTCCTAAAATCACTTTATTTTTGCATAAATTTGTGCATCTACATACTGAAACAACGCAATTACAATATATTTGAGTTTAAATGCTCATCCAAATTTGATTATTTCTGCAACGAAGCCTATTTTTCACCTATGTAAAATGTAAACAGCAAAATATGTAGAATGATTTTTTTAGAATTACTGTATTTCTTTAACACAAAATTATTTAGCTCATGGAGTCTGCATAGCTGATATGAATGAAATATTCATTGATTTTACAGAGAGAAGGACGATGTTTTCCGATGAAGTTTTAAGCATAGAGTTTAATTACTTCAAATATAGTAAATTAATATAGTATTGTGATAAGTTTTAAAATATTACCGAGGAATGTATTGCATTTTAGACATGCTTAAATAAAATTGCATTGAAGTTTGAAAGTGTTTCATAATCAATGTTTTAAACAGGATTGATCGTTCTTGTTTGTTTTGTCGGAATTAAGGTCCACATTATGAATATATAAAAATAAATCCAATATTTTAATATTACTTTCCTTATATACATAATGTATAAGGAAAGTATTGTGACGGGGTCGAAAATTCGAATTCGAGTTTCCGACCGGAGGGCACGTTTCAAGTATCCCCAATCACGAATCGAACATTTCTGAAGTGATGTCTGTGTGTGTGTGTGTGTGTGTGTGTGTGTGTGTGTATCAGTGAGCCTGTGGAGACGATAACTGACGAACAAATGGACCGAGTCGAACGAAATTTGGAACAAAAATCACAATCCATAAACACAGGAAGCCTATAGTTTTTATATGCAATCGAATGTTCAGAACCTCACTAAATTTTCGAGTGAAATTTTAAAAGAATCGTCAAAAAATCAAAACCGTTAGTAAAGTTATATAAATAGACATTTCTTATGTAATTTTTCATTAAAAAACGATTGACATAAATTTTAGAACGCTAACATGAACCGTTCTCGAGATATTGCACATTTTTCAAAAAAATTATCAAAAAGTTATATATAATAAACAAAAAATATTTGCAATTGAGAAACATGTTCACTTTTATTATGTAATACCATGCGATAAATTGGGTGACATCCTTCTCGTGGAACTAGCTCTTTCCATTCAGGAAAAAATATACTTTGAGTAATACTTATGTATTTGAACGCCAATAGTCATTTATCTGCTGTAAGAATAACTTATTTCTCCGTCCATAACGCTTGGCGAGATTTTGGCGAAATGGATAAAAATGACGTTAAATCAATGAAAATGATGACTAATTGAAAAAAATTCAATATCTTGGAAAGAATATAAGTATCTACTATAAGAATAACATTGTTTGAACTGTAAAAGTAGTAAATTCATTGCATAATATAAGGAAAGTCATGTGTTGTCCATATCAGATTTTTTTTAATTTTATTCCCGAAAGAACGTGAAAAAGTATCTGTCCGAGCGGGTGTTTTTTTTTATCATTTTTCTTAATTTCACTCGAAATATCTTCGGAACTATAAATGATAGATGTGAATAGTAAACGGCAAATGCATATATTAGGAAATTTAATTTCTAAATACATATATATTAAAAAAAAACCTTATAGTTTTCGATTAATCTTTTTGTCAAAGTAAAGAAGATCGAAAAATTTCCATAAATTAACACATTTCAACATAGTTGAAAAGTTTTTATGACTTTGTTCAATCTGTCTGTCTATCCGTTCGCACGATAACTGCCGTAAAATTTGACTTTGTCGAAATGAAACTTTAGTATGTTCTTGAGACGGTCTGTCTGACATATGGGAATGTAAATGAATAATAAGACCCAATTAGTTTTGGATTGAACCAGGGTTGAAAAAATGAAAGACTTGACCTTATGGGACCTAATTCATTAAACATTTTTTAAGCAAATTTAAAGTTCACATATTACTTCGAAAGTTTTAGAATATATTCAAATTATTCCATAAAATATATGGAAACAATTTCAGCAACACATGTTTGGTAGTTTTTTAAATAAAAGTAAAAAAATATAATTTCACCCCTAAGAATAGATCATGTGGCCCACTTCAAAATAAAATAAGGCATCCATCTTTTTTCCCAGAGTAAAAATTGTGATTTTTAACGTTCTTTTCAATTTATATTTTGTGTTGCATCCGTCCTAAAACCACTTTATTTTTCCGTAATTTTTGTGAATCTATATTCTGCGCCAACGCAATTACAATATTTTTGAATTTAAATGAGCATCAGACTTTGATTATTTTGTAAACACGTGATTGTAAGATGAGTTGTATAAGAACTGCTGAATTTTTTTCATGCAAAATTATTTGACTCTGGAGTCTGGAATAAAAGCGTATGAATGAAATATTCAGTGCTATTTACATAGAGAGCCGGACGACTTTTATTTCGATGACGTCATTTGAATAAAGTTCATTTTTTTCAATGAAGTTTTAAGTTTTCAAGTAAAATAAATTATTGTAGTTCTGTAATAATAAAAAAAATATTACCACTGAATGTATCGTATTTTAGAGACGCGATACATTCAGTGGATTGCATTTCAGTTCGAAAGCGTTTCATAATCAATGCTTTATGAATGATTGATCAAGTTTGTAATGCTTATCTCAAAAACTTAATTGCCAGCTGTAAGCAATAAATAAGAATTTCTAGCTACTTAGAAGCCATATAAGTGTGTATAATTGAAGTTTGGATAGCGATGTCAGTTTTTGAAGCATAGTGGCTATAATTTCTATATTTTAGAATTCTAGCCTGGGCTTACAATGGATGGGAAAGCTAAAATACTTAAGATGTCATAATTCTTGCAATTCAATACATTTACTTACTGCTTGGTGAATTATGGGTGCATAAGCAAGAGATATTTTATTTTGTTTAAAAAAATTCGGAGGTTACATGCATTTGGGAATTCTAAAGATGTTAATGATTGGTGAGGTTTGAACAGAAAAGATGAAAATATGCGTTTTCAAGTGCGTATTTATGTTACACCAGACATGTTTAGAGATTAACTTGAATATAAAATACTGTCAGATATAATATATAAGTTCAATTTATATACCGGAAAGTATGTTAGTAAAATACTCTGATATTTTGACGTGAATCCAGATGAAATCGGGAAGAAAACTAAAAGTGCTAGTCAGCTATAAAAGTTATGAAGCAATTTGAAACCTGTAAAGTAGTCTAAAAGCCTATAAAAAATTGTCTCTGAAAAAATCGAAGAAACTTATTGAACTTTAATGAAGTTTTACTTTACAAAATGCTATTCATGTAAAACTGTTTCGGTTCCATCGGAGTGCAGCCACCTCTGATTTTTATTTTAATTTGGGCATGTCGTATAAAATTTATGTTTTACAGACAGAGTCCGTTGCTAAATGTGGACGGATAAAATGTGCACATGCTAGAAACCCGTTACTTGAATTTTTTTTTCGACAATAACTCCAAAAGGTTACTCCTTTTAAACTATATTGTAAATTAAAGTTTTACAACCGGAGTTCTTTGGGGCGGTTAGCGATCGGGGGTTAGACTCGAACGATCCGAGTTCGATCCCAGTTCCGGTCTAAATTGTTTAGCACTGTCCCGGCAGTCCAAACAGATACCTTAACCTTTCAGGTAGGTCGGACCGTCTCTGGGTCGAGCAAACAAATATACTACCGGAGTTCGTTGCAGAAGATGGTTAGATTTAAACAGTGTATATTTTCCCCCGTACTACTGGTATACATTGTTTACACCAATTCTTCTAAAACTTAACTATATATTACTTTCCTTATATGCATAATGTATAAGGAAAGTATTGTTACGGGGTCGAAAATTCGAATTCGAGTTTTCGACGGGAGAGCACGTTTCAAGCATCCCTGATCACGAATCAACCATTTTTGAAGTGATGTCTGTGTGTGTGTGTGTGTGTGTGTGTGTGTGAAAGTATGTGTGTGTGTGTGTGTGTGTGAAAGTATGTGTGTGTGTGTGTGTGTGTGTTTGTGTGTGTGTGTCAGTGAGCCTGTGGAGACGATAACTGACGAACAAATGGACCGATTCGAACAAAATTTGGTACAAAAATCACAATCCGTGAACACTGGAAGCCTATTGTTTTTATACGCAATCGAATGTATAGAACCCCCTAAATTTACAAATGGAATTTTGAAAAAATCGTCAAAAAATCAAAACCGCTAATAAAGTCACGCAAATAGACTTTTCTTATGTAATTTTTCATTAGAAAACGATTGACATAAATTTTAGAACGCTAACATGAACCGTTCTTGAGATATTGTACATTTTTCAAAAAAATTATCAAAAAGTCATATAAAATAAAATAAAAATATTTCGCATTGAGAACCATGTTCACTTTTTATATGTAATACCATGCGATAAATTGGGTGACATCATTCTCGTGGATCTAGCTCGTTCCATTCATGAAAAAAGATACTTTGAGTAATACTTTTGTATTTGAACGCCTATAGTCATTTATCTGCTGTAAGAATAAGTTATTTCTTCGTCCATAACGCTTGGCGAGATTTTGGCGACGAATTTCGCGGAATGTCGCCAACTTGGCGACTTTTTGAAATGTTGCCAAATTAACGAAAATCTCGCCAAATGGATAAAAATGACGCCAAATCAATGAAAATGACGACTAATTGTCGAAAATTCAATATCTTGGAAAGAATATTAGTATCTACAATAAGAAAAACCTATATTTTTACTGTAAAAGTAGTAAATTCATTACATTATATAAGAAAATTCATGTGTTGCCCACATCAGATTTTTTTTTTGCTGTAAAAGTAGTAAATTCATGGCATTATATAAGGAAAGCCATGTGCTGCCCACATCAGACTTTTTTATTTGAATATGTGGATCAAATAAATGCTTTGCAAGTCAAGTTTGTTGCTGAACGTGATCGGATAAATACCTTCGATCCTCTAGCTCATATACATTGCTTGATGATAACTCCTCTAAAATAGCTGATTTGCTTTAAATGTTTTTTCCTTACAATTGGATATGTAGTTTAAATTGATCTTTCATAAGCTACATTCGTTGCTGAACGTGGTCGTATAAAAATTCTGCATATTACTACCCATTTAATGATGTACAATGTCTACCGATAACTGTTTTAAAACTTAACCAATTAGCCTTTTATTATCATTTTCCCTGCAATACATGATAATGTATAGGGAAAGTATTTTAATCATACCAAAAATCCCAACTCGAGTTTTCGACGGATCTACACGTTTTGAGACCTCTAGAACACGAAAAAATGCTTTTAAGCCTGACGTCTGTGTATATGTGCCTGTCTTGTGTCTGTGCAATGTATATATCCACTCTAACTCAAAATCTAAAGGACCGCATTTTATAAAATTTGGTAGGTAAGTCCTTTGTGAGTGACCCTGGTGCTGATTAGATTTTGCCATAATTCGGGATAAAAGAACCCGTTTTTTCTCTTTTTTTTAGAAATGGGCCCTCAAAAATTGCATAAATCCTCTCCAACGGAAAATCTAATTGAACAAATTTCACAAAAATTGGGTGAGTTACCTTGGTGCTGCCAAATTGATCAATGAAAATGACGAGTAATTGAAAAAAATTCAATATCTTGGAAAGAATATAAGTATCTACTATAAGAATAACATTTTTTTAACTGTAAAAGTAGTAAATTCATTGCATTATATAAGGAAATTCATGTGTTGCCCACATCAGATTTTTTTTTAATTTAACTGAAGTATTGAAAATGTTGATATGGGGCGTAAATTGAAGTTTAACCTTTTGCTTACGGGTGGGACAGCGTCAATAGCAAACTAAGAACCTCTAAAAAAGACAGGTATTTGATATACCCTATCCTAAACAGTTCGATCCCCCTTTGCAGGCATTGGCATCCGGACGCCAATGCCTGTAAAGGGGGATCGAACTGTTTAGGATAGGGTATGTCAAATACATGTCTTTTTTAGGGGTTCTTCGTCTGAGATGGACGCTGTCCCTCCCGTAAGCAAATGGTTAACACGCCGAGTTCTTTGCTGAATATGAATGTATGAAATTTGCCTCTTTTCTGCTCTTCTCTAAAACATCAATTAATTTTTTGAAATTTGAATTGTTGGTGTAAATTAATGTTTCACAGTCCAAATTTGTATCTAAGTTTGTTGTACTCCCCATTTTTAACACTTTACAACATAGTTGAAAAGTGTTTATGACTTTATTCATTCTGCCTGTTTGTCTGTCTGTCTATCTTCCTGTACGTTTGCACTATAACTGTCGTAAAAATGACTTTATCAAAATATCGCCTAATTAGTTTTGGATTGAACCGGGGGTTGAATAAGTGAAATACATTGAACGCTATGGGACCAAATTTTTCAAACATTTTTTAAGTCAAAGTTAAAATACACAAATTGCTCCGAAAATTTTAGGAAATATTCAAATTATTCCATAAAATTTATAAAAAAATTTCAGCAAAATATGTTCGGTAGTTTCTTAAATAAATATTAAAAATAATAATTACACACATATAATATGAAGAGATCAGGTGACTCACTTCAAAATAAAATATGGCATCCATATTTTTTACCAGAGTAAAAATCGTGATTTTTAAAGTTCTTTTAAATTTATATTAATGTTGCATCCTTCCTAAAACCACTTTATTTTTGCGCATTTTACATGCATTTATATTCTGCGCCAACGCAATTACAATATTTTTGAGTTTAAATGATCATCAATTATTGATTATTTCTACAACGAAGCGTAGTTTTTATGGATGCAAAATGCAAATAAGTGCTTGTAAGATGAATTGTATAAGAACTGCTGAATACTTTTCACTCAAAATTATTTAACTCTGGAGTCTGAGATAAAAGTGTATGCTTTTATATAGAGAGTGTGCTTTTATATTAAGTGTATGCTTTTACATTACTGCTTTTACATACAGAGTCAGACGGTTTATATTATCGATGACGTCATTTGAATAAAGTTTATTTATTTCGATGAAGTGTTACTTTTTCAAGTAAAATAAATTATTGTAGTTCTGTGATAAATAAAAAAAAAATATCACCGCTGGATGTATCGCATTTTGAGATACAATACATTTAGCGGATTGCTGAAAACACCTGTCCTCGTTAGATCACCGAAATCAGGCAGCATCGGGCGCGGTTAGTACTTGGGTGGGCGACCACCTGGGAACACCGCGTGCTGTTGGCACATTTCGGGCGCGGTAGCCCGGTGGTTTGCGCGCTAGATTTGCACGCTGCCACAACTGCTGCCGTCTTCATGCGGAGTACGATCACGTTAAACATGTGGGTCCGTAAGTCCTTCCGAGAGGTTGCTGGTAGGGGAAGGAGGGTACGGTCCCTGCGGATGTCTCCCCCACTGGGTTTCGGTCTAAATTGAGTGGCACTTCCCGGCCGTCCAAACAGTTACCTTACACCTTTCTGGTAGGTTGGACGGTCTGGGTCTCAACAACAACATTCAGCGGATTGTATTGCAGTTGGAAAGTGTTTCATAATCAATGCTTTATGCATGATTGATATTTCTTGTATTGATAGCCCCAGTATAACTTCTCTAAAGCTTAACATAATTTTTGTTTAATTTGGATTTGTGATGTAAATTAATGCTTTACAAGTCGATTTTGTTCCTGAACGTGGTAACATAAACATTGCGTGAGCTGCGTCTCTTCTATTGATGTACCTTTCTCGACGATAAATATATCTATTAAAAAAAACTAACCGCAGCCGCTAGCAAAATCCTTTTAAAGTAGAGAGACTTTCTATCTAGAATATTTTGTCATGTGTCACCTCCTATTTTGGTTACATATGGATAAAAATTTCTATTTTTTATACAATTTTAAAGTAAAAACATTGCTACACCATCTTTGAAGCGAAAATGGTATTTTCTTCCATTTATCTTCAAAATCTTAACGTTTATTGTTGAAAACACTATTGTCATTTTTAAAGGAAATTGATATGTAAATGATGCCATTAAAAATAAATTTATTATTCAGAGCTATAATCATGGAGATAAAGGCAACTACCTCCATGGCAATAATTATTAAGTTATCTTTGAGCGTTTCATTATCTTTGGTTATCATTACCGTTAAATTTTAAATGCCTTAATGTATATTGTTTCAAATATGTACCTCAAAGTTGCCTATTTATGTGAGAAACGCTTTATGAGTCTCTCTATATGTCTATATCTATGTCAGCCTCTCTCTATCGACATGCTATTTTCCCTCTTATTTAGGACATATCACGCCTGATACGCGGGCGCACATGGATGACATAAGAAAACTGAGCGATCTATAGACCTGTCTTATCAATTAATTTCTGATATTTTGGGAGGAATCGGGGGATATACTCATGACGGTGAGTGAAAATCAGTGAACAGGAGACTTGGCGGATTCACTGAGCTTGCGAAGCAAATTCAAGGCGAATGCTCAACTGGTGTATTGGATGATTTTAACTGGTGTATTGTACCCGACTCGTGAAACGAGTTCCGGGGATTGGTGAATATCCACGAACAGAGGGCGTAGCTCCCTCGTCTTCTGAAACATAATATTTTTTTTCTTATTTGTAATTCTGGTTATGTGGAGTACAAAGTTTTATGATTTAAGTTTGTTGTCAAACATGATCGGATAATAACTGCACTGGTGCGACAATTTTACCGACATAACTTTTTTGACGACAGTTTTTTTTAAACTTAACCAATTTTAATAAGATTGGGTGTGAAGATAAATGCTCTTTTATGAAGATGGTTAGAAAAGAAATGCTCGTAGTGCCCCTAATACTACTATGCATTACCTGATAATAAACTGGTCTAAATGCCAACCTATGTATTCGAAAATTTTGGATGATATTTAATTTAATGTAGTTCAATTGGAGCCCTCATTTATAAAAGTGGTCGGATTGAAATTGTGAGGTAAAACCGCTGCGGAAGATAACACCTGATAAATGCAGCAAATTTTTTATGTAATTTGCAAATATGATATATTTAAATTTTTATAGCTGCAAAGGAACTTATTGAATAAGGTTTTAATTTTCTGCATTCGAAAACAGTTGACCCTTTTACGCTGTTAGTAACGCAACATTTTATTTCAGATTTCTTTACTATTCTTATTTTGTAAATTTATGTTAATGTCAACAACAGAAAATAACGATTTTAATATACAGAATTTTAAATAATTTTGGTGCACATTTCAATCTTCACTTCAACGATTAAAGCTTACTTCCTTGCCAATATCTCAAATCTAAAGCACTAGCTGTCCAGCTTGATGATCAGTGGTTAGATCCCTGATCATTGCAGCAAGGTTCTGGCATCTGAAATTAACCTTGCAGATTAGTGCAGTGATGTGGGGGTCTAAAAGTGATTTTTCACACGTATTCAGTGTACTGTGGGATATTGAGCGCCGATTTAATTAATCGAGAGATCAGCGCCCATTCTGGAAGCTAATTAGGGGAACAAAATAGTATCAGGAGGCTAACCTGAGATAAAAATAACATGGAGTGACCATTGCGATAGTCAGTTGAGCTCGTCCATCTGACATCTGAGCGAGGAGGATACACAGTCCATTTCAATGAACAGAGCTAACAATTCTACTCTAGTATAGCTCAATAGTAGAGCGTTGGCTGGTAAGTACATAGATTCGTAAATCGATTCGGTTGTAGTAGAAAGGTTCTTTACAAATTATGTAGATTACAATATATAATTTCTAGATTTGTGTTGTTTCGAAGTATATATAAAACATTTCATATTTATAATATTATGCAAACACCCCGTTCATACAATGTGCCCGCTAAAGTTGTAAGTAGACCAAATAAGTTTGAATTATGCTAACTAGAACTATAAATATGATGTATCACTATAGTAGCGATGCCTGATGAGGAGAGTTACAGCAATGCATGTAGCAGCAAAATTTTGAATTAATATTCCCATCTTGGAAATTATGAGAGATACAAAAATAACGTCCATTAGAAAGTTGAAGATATTCATCTAATTATTACGAAATGGTGTAAGTAGGGAGCTTTGAGCACTACTGTGAGTGCATACAAATGATAACTGTCATACGCAAAACCTTCCCGGAGATAAAACATGCGAGAAAATTTGCAAATGGTCGTCTATCATGAGATGTGCGTACTTTGATGAGTATTGGGTTAAAAAAATATCATGACAGGCCATTCGAATGAATATTATTGATAGATGATACTGCTATAAGGCAAATTCAGATAAAACGTTGAGGAAGTTTCATGGCAGTATATGTCTTACGATTTCCTACTGATCTCCGTTCACCCGTAATGCTGGTGAACATTCAACATAAAGGTATTTCTTGCATACAAACATGTTGTGGCATATTGCGGGCATATTAAACATACTCTACGGTAAACTGCACGTAATACAAATATCACTTTTGTATGAAATAAAGTAACTCGCTTTCTACTAATTTGGTGATGTTTTACAAGTTTCAAATTGCCTCATATTTCTGTATTTCTTATTGTTTCAGAGATATAAGTGATAAATAAGATCCAAATTTTACCACTAGGAGCTCTGAAGTCAATCTCACGTGGTAGAACATGGCCATTTTACTACACCAATACATAGCTTTCATAGCTCTAGCTGCCATCGTCCAAAACGTTTTGGGCCTATTTACAACTTTACCGGGCACACTGTAAAGACACACACACGAGCATCTGTGCGCAGATGTTCCAATTAAGTTCAGGAGGTCATAAAATGCGCTCTTCTGTCTACATCCAAATTCGAAAAATTTTGGGACAGTATTTTTCCATGAATTAGTATGAGGTAAAATGACGTACTACTTAACCTTAAACCCTTTCAGAAACTGTATACACACGAGTATCAGGCTTTTAAAAGCATTGTTCCACTCTAAATTATTCAGTTCAACTGAAAACCAACCTTAAAGTATCGCTTTTAAAATCTCCCTTCCCTCTAGTGCAATCTCTCTGCATCACTACTCTACGTCAGCAATAAGATGCCCATCGGACCTACTTTCGTTTCAGACTTTTCACTCCGATCCGCCGCCCTCCCCCCAAACAAATCCCGACAGCGGCACGTCTTGTGACGTCGAATATAACTCCTTCATTGGCATTTGTTTAAATAGGGGCCGGAGCTTTCTCCACGAACATAAGAAAGCTTTTAGTGCTCAGTCCTTGATTACAATAGGCCAAGACGGCTACATGCTACCGCAGGGTCTTTAGAACACATCATCTACCATTCTTCATTTTAGAATTTTCGCACTTTTCGATTTGGACCGAGGAGTTTTCGGAAATTTATTCGCTTTTTTTTTCTTCATTTTTGTTTTTGTTGTAATGTATAAGTTTACGGCGTCAGGCTGTTACCAGAAATTTGGAAAAGTTGTGATTTCTCGGGCGATAGGTTTATATTTATGGTAAGCACTTTCAGGGGTTTGAAATTGTCTGGACGTATTACTTTCCCCACGCACATAGTATAATGTATAAGGAAAGTATTGTGACGGGGTCGAAAACTCGAATTCGAGTTTTCGACTGAAGGGCACGATTCAAGTATCCTTGAACTCGGATCGAATACTTTCGAGGGTATGTCTGTATGTATATATTCTTAGTGTGTGGAGGATATGTGCTAGTGTGTGTGCTCCCTAGTCTGTAGATGAAATATCTCAGGAATTATATCTCACGCGTTTCGAAAATAAATTGTATAATTGTTACAATCAGTAAATACTGAAGCGCCTGCTAATTTTAAACTGAATCAAATGTTCGGTAGATCTCTAATTTTTGAATATTTTTTTTTAAATTCAGACTCGTCCATAATGATAAATAACATTTGCAACATAATTTTTTTATTGAAAAATGAATGACGCTAAATTTAACTCACTAGCACTAACCGTTCTCGAGCTATTGTACGTTTTCAAATTACGTAAAATTTGAAAAGCAGTAAATATCATCGGAATAGATGTAGTATAATACCTTTTCCTTTCTTAGCGATTTTAGGTGAGATTCTGGCAATCCCTGATATGATTTGAAGAACATTCCACTCTGGCAACCCTTTCCGCGTCTTTTGTTGTCCTTTTGTCTCTTTTGCCGCCCTTCTTTAGCCCTTTTGTCGCCAAGGTAAATATCGCAACATTCCATTCTGACAACGTTCTTCGCGTTTTTTGTTCGATCTTTAAATCGTCGATCTCTAAAAAAACATCACAGAATCCGGTCCCGCTGGCTGTCGGAGGTCGCATGTAGCAATAGCTGTTTTTTGCAACATGTGTTCTGTGACTCATAGCACAACATGAAAATCAGAAAATGTTCTGATTTTTACCTTGTGGACAAACGGTCGATTTTTACGTTGGCGATAAAAAGGCGACAAAATATGACAAAAGGGCGACAAAAGGCGAGATAAGGACGACAAAAGACGCGGAAAGGGTTTCTAGAATGGAATGTTCTTCAAATCATTGCAGAGATTGACAGAATCTCACCTAAATTCGCCAAGAATAAAAAAGGGATTATACTAAATCTGTACGATATCATCAAATATGATAACTTTCTACATGCATTGTTATGCAACAAATCTATTAGCTTCATTTTGGTGGATCCTGTCCTTTTCATTTACAAGAGAAAATACTTATTATGTGCTAGTTTTGTATTTTGACGCCAAATATATCACCAATAATGAGTTATTTAAAAGGATATTTATAAACAGTTAGTTACATTTTTATGAGGATTTTGCAGAGTACGAATACGTCACACTGTTTAGACTTATAAGTTGATAAAAGCTCCAAATTTCAGTTTATGTAATGCTAATGCAATTCTAAAATCATTATCCGGGTAACTCTATGTAATTCTGTCTAGTGGGAAGTAGTTTGATCTCAAAGTATATTTTGCCGAGCAGTTTAACCTTGAACTTGTGAGCCTTGAGCTATGTTCATTTTTGCCATTCGCGGAATTAAATTAATCCCTTTTGGTAAATGCATAATTTTATGCCCTTTTGTCAGAAATTATTAAACGAATTACACCATAGTTGGTGTCATTTTGGTCACTAGATATATAGGTAGGATACCATGAGTAAGAACTATTTAATAATATTCAACCTGTACTTCCTCAATGAGGCTAAATAACAATTTACGTTACTGTACCAAATAACTAATATATCATTGAGATCCAAGTAGCTCGGTTAAAGCACGTAACAGAACGACGAAATTTCGAGTTGTATACTAGATATGAATACAAAAAGATATCAGTTTATATTCTATTTGACTAGCAGTATACTCCGTCTTCGTACATACTATATGATGTAAAGAAACTTAGGGCAATTTTTTTGAGTTTTTCTTTTGAAATTGTATAATAATTCTCACAAAAGGGAAATATGAGATTTATACCATTCTTATATAATAAACAGACAGATGGAACACACAATTTAACATTCATAAATATTTCATGGTATTCATAAGTCATTTATTCATTATTCATATATAATGTAACAATTTTACAGTTATACAATAGATTTTTTGTTTTTCTGATACACTTATTTAGGGGCAGATATATTCAGAGGTTTTTATGCAGGGTCTTTAAGGGTTCACTTTTTATTTTATTGATTTATAAAACTTTATACTTTTTGATTTAGAGACAGAGAAAACGATCGCATCACGTTATCAAATTTTAAGTTATATTTATTGTAGAACAATTCAAAACCAGTTAGACCACATTAGTTTAGAGTCTCAAAAAACGATTGGGTCCTGTTTATCTGTAGGTTCATATGACGATTGTATCACTCTCTAAGTGAGGAAACACTCAGAAGGCCGTGAAGACAAACGGACGAACGGAAGCCTAAATTTAAAGTGGGACTCTACCAAATGCTATCCATCAAAATTTCATGAAATTTGATGCAGCCGTTCTTCTGTGATAATGAGATAAAAGATAAAATAATGAGATAAAAGGATTTCCAATTTTATGTATAAAGTCATTAAACGTGAAACCTACACACTTAATAAAGTTCGGAATATCAAAAACTGTTTCAAATTAAAGCATAAAATTATCCCACATTTTATAGCGTTGTTAACTTGGAAATTGCGGTATGCAAAATAATATTCCATTTCCGATCGCTATATGCTTTCTTATTTTAAACGTTTTTAGAGATTTAAATCTAATATTCCATTAATTACAACATTATTTTTCAACAATTTGGTTAAATGAATAGACAGCAAATGATACCGGCATTTGAAACTTAATCCGGTTACCATAATTATCACAATAGAGTAAAAATCTATAAATAAATTCATTGATAAAATATAATTAAAAAACATCCGCTGCTACGACTATTTTACTTACAAGTGGAATTCAAATCATTACATGAAGACAAATAAACATGTGGACGGACAGAAGCACGCCTAAATTTTGAAAGTTACCATTCCAAGACTACCCAAAATGTCATTGAATTCTGTGAAACCCTCGTGATGATGAGACTCACCAACAAACATATTTTCAATTTTATTTATATAAATTTAAGAAATTCTGAAAGCATGTAAAAGTATGAATATTTTATGGTCGGAAGTAATATATTGCAGTGAATAAGAATTACATATTAAAAATATATGGTTTGGTTAATTTTATAATTGTATTGAGAATAAATCTTATAAAATAAATCCACTGGTTTCCTTTTTGAAGAACATTCCATTTATTAATTTATAGCATCAGTGAGAAAGAAATCAATTACTGTATATTCTTACGTTCATTAAAGAGTTCGTTGCCTGGATAATTAAAAAATAAACCCAGTTTTCATTAATTGAAAAACATCACGGTAGAAAATTGCGCACATCATTTGATATTCTAAACCCTTTAGTAATTCGACCATAAAAACGATGTGTACATAGTTAAGAGTATAAAGCCTGCCAGATTTGAGGAAAAAATGCACTTTCAAGTGATCTTTTCCCAAACTTGAAATTAAATATCTTTTTAAATCGAATCATTCATCAAATCTCACGAAATTCTTTACGCATAAAAGGAGATTTTTTCCCCATAAACTTATCCAAGAAGGATTCAAAATCTTCGCAATCACTTCTGTTTAATAGGCTACAAGAAGATATAACTTCATTGGAAAAGGGGGCAGTTCAGATGCCATAATTGCTCTAGAAATAAATTGCTGAATAATTACAATCCCTCTTTTGAAGGGAAAAAAACCCCTTCCTTTCTCCTCGGCCATGATAATCTGAAGCGCCAGTTTATGTTGTGTTTCAGAAAATCTCTTTGCTAAAAGATTTATGTGTGTATAGAAGACATCATTAATGATTTGTAATGCAAACAGAGATGTATTTTTCTCCCAGCGTTTCCTCGTTTACAAAAAGTGTGAAAGAACCCATTTTCAGCTGAAGAGTCTTGAATACGTATGTGGCTTTTTTGCTCTTTAAATCTCCTCCACTGCCTTCTCCGCCTTCGCCATCCCCTAAAAGCATCATCCGTATGTTTGTTTTTCACGGTTCGAACTACTAATTACGGAGCTAATTGATTTCTTTACCTGGTCCCTTATCAGTCGGTACTTCCAGTCGTTCTTCATCTTCGTATTTTTTTGTTGTTGATGCAGAAGCGGTTTTTTCTGCCAGCCTTTTGTTTTAGGGCAAGGTACTAACACCGTCCCTCCCCCTCTTCCTTTTTCTTTCAAAAGTACTTCTAATTAGCAAGGATCGTTAAATATTAATTTCATTTGCAGCGTTCGGTTTAACAAATTGTTCGGGATGCGCCTGGTTCGCTCCTGAATTAAAGAGAGCCTGGAAGAGAGAAAGAAGAGTTGAAAAAACGGGAGTAGAAAATAGCCTTTCAAAGCTGAAGTTCCTTCGTTCTTGTCATTAATTACCGTTCCTTTATAGCTCCGGGCCTCTCTCGCCATGCAAGAGTGCATCTGTCAAATAAGTGGCTTGTTAAAAACGGAAAAGGTTAATTTGGAAGTTTCAGAAGAACCAACTTCCAACGGTGAACCACGTTTTTTCCAAGTCTTCCAATTCGGCAGCCCTTTTTTGCACGTCCCTTCTTCGTTGTTAAATTAAGATTTTTTTTTAATTTTTATACTAGTCGTAATTACGAAAACAGATGCATTTCCTATTATTAATGAAGACTAATTGAGAATCAAATAAATGAAGAAAGAGCCGCCAATGAAGAGACGCTAAACGAAGAAGACTGGAGGCTAACACTTTTTATCCCCCTTGCGAGTTTTTTGGATCGTTTTGTTTTGTATGAAAAGGTTAAGATGCTTCCCGACTTTGTTCTGTGAATGTTACTTGCGAAAGGATAACTTTAGTCGTGGCTTTTGTTTTAGATTAATTACAGGACTTCGGCGACGTTTTTCTAAATAATATAATTGGAGTTTTTTTTCAGCAAATTAAGAGATGAAGTGTTTTGAATCATTCCTAAGAATTGATTTCCAAATAAATTTTCTATGGAGCTTGAAATGGTATTTTTTTATACACCATGGAGCATGTTGGATTTAGCAGCCTAATGCTGTTATTAGAGCCTTTTTTTTTAATCGAATTTCCTTTACATGGGTGAGGTGTTTTTATGATTCATTTGTTAATCAGATAAAATAAGTGATACGTAAAGTTGAAAAAAACATAACAAGATACTTGTCTTCAGGTGCTGGTTAAAGGGAATGAAAAATTCCTTTCTAATTAAATAAATTTCAAGTTAAGCATATTGTGTTTTTTTGTAAATAATCTGCATGTTTATTGAGTAAACTTTTTGAGACAGGACATAAATAAAGGATAGATAATTTATCAAAAGAAAAATTGGGGAAAATAAATTTTTAACTATCATTAAAAGGATTGGGTATGGTATTATTTCGAAAAGGCTTCTTTCTATGTTTGTTGTTCCGGAAACATATATTTTTTATTGCAACTACAACAACAATTAACTAGATGGTGGCTCAACTTGAATTTCTCATGCCAAAATTCGTTTTTTGGTAACTTTTATTTTCTTTTCTTTTTTCAAATTTTACAAGAATTTTTTTTTTTTTAAAGTCGGTATATGGAGTCCAAATGATTACAATTAAAGCATGCTACCTCTCACTTTGATTGATACCATACTTGATAATGTACTCCCGGGTGGGGTGAGGAAACTTACCCCCCCCCCCCCCCAAGAGAGCTAATGACGTCACGAACACGTATCAAGGAGTGTTCAAAAATCTTTTGATTGGCACCATGTTTTACACTGTTTCTCACCCCCGGGGTGTAACTTGCCACCTCAAGACAGACTAATGACGCCGCAAACACAAATATTGTATCTCAGCTGTTTTTCACAACAAAGATTGAACTATTAAATCTGGTGATCTTTCAGCCATAAATTAACATTTTTATGCATGATTATGTTAAATTTTGTCTTATGCTTCCATGTTAAAAAATATAAAAGTTCGAGTAAATTTCGAAGTTTTCGCTTGAATTTAAAAAAAATTCTATCTAGCTCTAAACTCTTTCTTAACAAAGCTTGCTAACAAAGATACTTTTATTACTTACACAAATTACTTACTTTATTAACTTACTTACTTACATTATTTACTTACACAAATATTCGATTACAAACATACATATATAATGACAGATGTACATTACTCCAAAAATAATCAAAACGTGTTCAGAAGGTCTCAAAACATATATCAGCATCAAAATCTTGAAATCGAACATTTCCGGGAAACAATTCTTTCTCAATGGTATGAGATTGTAAATTGTAGATAGCAAGAAAGATCAATCATGCAGAAAGCAATGATTATGAAACACTTTCTAACTGCAACACAACTTTATTTAAACATATCTAAACTGCGATATATTCAGCTACAATATTTTTAAAATTATCACAATACTACAATAATTTATTATATTTAAAAATTTCATTGAAAACAAATGAACTTTATTCAAATAACATCATGGAAATACAAATCGTCTGGCTCTCTATATAAAAGCGCAGTGAGTATTTCATTCATAAACTTTTTTACTACAAAAATTTATTTTACTACAATAATTTATTTACTACAGTATTTACGACAATAATTTATTACTTACTACATAAATTTATTTACTTAAAAACTAAAAACCATGAAGTTAAAAGTACTTTCTAATCCCGTGCTTAAAACTTCATCGAAAACTGCAATACTATGGAACCGTCTGCTTCTCTATGTAAAATCAAAGAATGTTTCATTTATATCAGCTATGTTGCAGACTCCAGAGCTAAATAATTTTGCGTTGATGAAATTCAGCAATTCTTATACAACTCATCTTACAACTTGATGTGTTTACATT
Organism: Amaurobius ferox; assembly: GCA_951213105.1. Lineage (NCBI taxonomy): Eukaryota > Metazoa > Arthropoda > Arachnida > Araneae > Amaurobiidae > Amaurobius > Amaurobius ferox. Next base: position 26,941,966 of record OX578137.1, read on the forward strand.
CTCCATACGTGCAAATTAGGCTTCGTTGTAGAAATAATCGAAGTTTGATGATCATTTAAACTCAAATATATGATAATTGAGATGTTTCAGAATATAGATGCAGAGAAATTAAGCATAAATAAAGCGGTTTTAAGACGGAAACAGCACTAAATATAAATTAAAAAGAACTTTAAAAGATCACAATTTTGACACAAGATGAATGTCATATTTATTTTTAAGTGGGTCACGTGATCTTCTCATATAATATGGATGCAGTTATTATTTTAATTTTACTTAAAGAACTACTAAACATATTTTGCTGAATTTTTTTTATATATTTTATGAGATAATTTACATATTTCCTAAAATTTTCGAAGCAATTTGCGGATTTTAAATTATCTTAAAAAATGTTTGAAAAATTAGGTCTCAACGGGTTCAATGTATTCCATTTTATCAACCCGGGTTCAATCCTAAACTGATCGGCTTATATTATTCATTTACATTCCCGTATGTCCCACAACCCGTCTTAACAACATACTAAAATTTTATTTTTTAAAGTTATTTTTAGGCAGTTATCATGTGAACGGACAGACAGACAGATAGGATGACCAAGGTCATAAACACTTTTCAACTATGTTGTAAAGTGTTAAAATGATAACATTTCAACGTTATCGCTCGAATTTCAAAATATTCTAAGTAATTCTACATTTTTTTATAACAAAGCCGATTTCGTGAAAAGCCATCAATATTTTCGGCCGCTATCGTGTTTTCAAGAAATCGACCACAGACATACAGACAGACAGACAGACATACTGACATATAGACAGACGGACATCACTCCAAAAATAGTCAAACAATATTCAAGAGTTCTTAATACACATATTGGCATCAAAATCTCGAATTCTAACATTTTCGTGAAAACAAGACTTTATGATATAGAATGAGAAAGTAAACATTGCAGATCGTGACTTTGTGTGCAAGCAAACTAAATTCAGAACTTCTTAATGTAAAATCTTGTCGTCTTAAAATCTTAAATTCTCACTTAAAATAGCTGATCATGTTATTTTTTCATATTTTCTAAGCTATAACATACAGCTGTGATCCAGTTAACACAATCGACGATATTTTTTTCTCTTCCATTTATTCCAAGAAATAGTTATAAATTTTCCAGAATTATCAAAATATTTTAATTCAAAGGTGATTTATTTTATCCCGTCATTAAAAGAAACGTTTCTTTGTGGAATAATCCTCTTGATGAACTCAATAATTGGGGTATTTATCAAATTATTTATCAATGCAGATCATCGTGTATTGGTCAAAATAATGTCAATAAAATGAAAAAAAATTTTCAGTCACTAGCCATTGCTGGATGGAAAAACATCTGTTTGAATTTTCGCAACTTCTTTTTTTTTAAAGGTGGTCTTTCTAATTTTTCTTTGGATTTCATTAAAGCTTTTCATATTAATAAAAGCACGACAAACAAGTGAATAATTTGTCTATGACACTATAATTTTCAAAGTTCGGGCATGAGCATCTTAATTTTTTTTTATTTCAGTCTCAATCTCTTTTATGTATTTATTTTATTTTTTTTAACCGCATTTGGCGCTAATATTTTCTTGCATTTAATTGTTCTTATTTTCATTTTACTTCTCTTTCATCACACAATACTATTCTTTTACATGAACTTTATATCTTAAAGAAAGTAAACACGAGACCTTGATGATTCTGCATTAAAGGGTCTCAGTCTTAAAAGTCCCACAAACAGATTGAATCGTCATGCTTCATATTTTATTTTATACCTCATCTCCTGTACATCGATAATACCTAAAAATTTTATGGCTGACAACTGAATACTTGTATCGTATATAATATATTATTTCAATAAGGAGAATCTGATATTATTTTCAAAAATTGTATAAAGTTCATGGATTTATTATAATTTTATTTTGATATATGTTGCTTGCTCATATGATTGAAGCAAAACTATTGCTTCCAGAAACAAAGAATCTTATGTGGGCAGCGCATGAATTTCCCTGCAGACTCATATTCATGTTCTCTTTATTTCTTCAATAATTCGTTAAATTCAGTTTAATTATACAGAAAAAAAACATTATTTTATATTACATTGAATTAGCACTTTTACTACCATTTTCTATTTCATTGGGTAACTGAAAATATTTTCAAAAGTGACTGACGAACACACGAAAAAAAATTCCCGAGAGAAATTTTCGAATAAAATCTTCCTAGAGTAATGGGTTTGGCCTTATGTCTTATTCTTTCATCGTCAAAAATTACGAATAAAATAAGTATTTAATTGATATATTCGAGCATACGTAATCTTTTATTTTACATTTTGGCAATTTTTGCTGGCCATTTCGCAAAAAAAGGCAGGTTCTTTTTTTCTGAATTGTACCAAAACATAATCAGCACCAGATTAACCCACAAGTGACTTATCCACCAAATTTTGTGAAATTTGGTAGATTAGTATTTTAAGCAAATATTTTTTGCGAGCCATTTTGCAAAAAAGGCAGGTTATTTTATTCCAAATCGTACCAAACACTCATCAACAGAGTCACACAAAAGTGACTTACCAACCAAATTTTATGAAATTTGGTCTATTAGTTTTTGAGTGAGAGTGGATATTGCACAGACAGACACACAGACAGACAGCACAGGCAGAATACACAGACGTCACGACAAAAAATAGTTTTTTCTTATTCTAGAGGTGTCAAAACGTATAGACCCGTCGAAAACCCGAGTTACGATTTTCGACATGATTCCAATACTTTCCCTATATATTACTATGCATTACAGGGAAAGTAAAAAGTATTGTTGATTATGGTGCAAAAGTATCCATTTAAGAAGTTCAAAATAAAAACATTTGCATAATTAAACTTTTAAAAACTCAAATTTCTCCAAATATTTTATTAAGTATAAACCAAACCACAAATTGCATATTGATTTCAATTTATAACACGTAACGCCATCACAATCGATCTGCTGAAGCAAAAAGATTGCATGGGTATAATTCATTACATTTACCACAAACATACGCTCAAAATAAGTTACTAAGCAGCCAAACGCAACAGACACAGGATACAACGGCGACATACATTATGATTCCGCTGAAGATTTTCCTAGCATATACATTTTTTGACTTCGACCGTATAATTAAATTTAAATGTTAGACGATAAATGTTTCAAAAAATATTATTTATTCTTTCAAATATTTTTCTTAAAAATGCACCTAACTACGTGTTTATTTCTATTTATAGCATGAGAAGCTATCCCAATGGAGATAAAGAGGCAACAAAATTGCATGAGTATAGGTCACTACATTTACAGTAAATAAGTAACTAATCAGCCAAACACAACAAATACAGGACAAAATGGCCAAATACATTATAATTCCGTTGAATATGTACTTAGCATATGCATTTTCTGACTTCAACTGTACAAATGAATCCAAATATTGGACAATAAATGTTTCAGAAAAATAAAATGTATTCTTTCAAATATTTTCAAAGCATATACCAAACCACAAAGCGTATTTATTTCGATTTATAGCACTCAAAACCATTCCAATCGAGATGAAGAAGTAACAAAATTGCATGAGTATAATTCATTACATTTACAGTAAACATACGTTCAAAACAAGTAACTAATCAGCCAAACACAACAGATGCAGGATAAAACGGCTACATACATTATGATTCCGTTGAAGATTTACTTAGCATATACATTCTCTTTCTTCGACCGCCTACTTAGCTTGATTGCTAGGCCGGATAACCTTTGCGTAATAGAATTGGTTCATCATGGGTAAGTACGTTGGTTATTTTAGCAGCAGCTTCTTTTATCGCTGATATAAGATGTTTCTAATCTTAAAATATTGCGTGGTATGTGAAACAAGCAGATGACATGGCCCTTAATCTTATTTAGTAATTTCTGGAAATATATCTCGGAAGATATAATTAAGACATATGAATGTTCAGATGTGGAATGAACATACAGGGATAAATCTCTTAGATAAGCACGGCTAGGAACAGCATGCTTGGAAATAGAAGATCCAATTAAGTGAAAATTGAAATGATTAAATATAGAATTTTTTTTATATGGGGCATTATTTTATTATTATTAATACTCAGACCGTCCAGATTAGCCTGGAAGGATTTAGAGTAGTTCTATAGACGACCGGAAAATTTTTATTGAAAATTAAAAATAACACTTGACGATTATATTCGAAAAATATACAGTTTAAGAAATCGCCCATTTTCATGGAAAAATAAAACAATTTTAGCAAGTCTAATCAACAACAAATAAGTCGAAAATTTCCAACAACAATCATTAATGTAGCTATATGTGAAGTATCCCAGTACATTAAGTATCGCATTTTCTAAATGCTATGGAAACTTGAATAATAATCAACTTTGTAAACAGACTTTGTGAAGAAAAAATCCATGAGTATACAAATTAGGTCAATCTATAGTAAAGCGACCATACCCTATCGAATAAAAGTGATCACAGTGTCCCTGGTGGAGAATGTAAAATGATTTAATGAATTCGGCAATAAATCTTGATAGACGAAAAAGACAGACAAAGTTGTAGAACACTGTCAAGTGAGTGGGAATCGACCATAAAACTGTTGCAGAAGACCTTTATTTTATGCATTATGATTATTGGAGAATGTCTGTCCTATTCAGGCATGTTAAACTAACACAACACTTACATGCACAGAAATCTGCATACAGCCACCTCAAAATTATCTCCGTCAATGCCAATGCACATTTGAAGTAAAAAATAATTTTACTACTTTGACAAGCATTTCAGGTGGCACCATGTCATAGTCTTTGATGATAGGACTTTTTGACAGGTATTTTTTGCCGTCCGTTTTGTTCATTCCTGATGTCGATATCTACAAATTAGGTAATCTTCTACGGCTTTGTAGTTGACATTATTATTTTATCTCCTTTTGTTGACGAGTCTATTATCCTAATTTTTTGAATTATTCGCTTGGGACGTCACAGTCACTTTTATTAAATAGGGCATGGTCATTATTTTTTATATAGACCTAATGTTGGCGTCGGGGAAAAAATTTATTGAACGTCATGACCGATGGTCATCAGTCTGTTTCAACTTCTTTAATGGTATTTTAAACATACTTTCCTGTTTTCTAAAAATCTGAAATTTCAGCTTACTCTAGTATAGTATTTTAATATAATTAAATTTCGCGAATCCTTCAAAAATATAACCGGTATTTTTCTTTTATAAATGGCCCACTAAAAATCTCCAGTCACTTTTATAGAAATATATAATCCCATTGTTACAAAATAGTTAAAATAGAGTCCTATATGCAGCTTTGCTTCTATATATACTATGACCCCAATGTTGTAAGATAGTCACACATGAGTCCAATATGCAACTTTGCTTTTATATTTATATATAAAAGAGAAAAATTTTAATACGTGGCACTGCTCATGGGCAGTTAAGGATAAAAGATTTTATCCAAGAAACGAAGTTTTTGTATTTATTTGTTACTTTTGGTTTAATAGAATCGTTTATTGAGTAATTACAGTAATTACATGTCACGAAAACATGGAAAATGTCATTTTCTTCAATATCTTGTACAACTTTGGTTATTTAGAACAGTCTATCTAGTTCCTTGAACTTCGGCATATTGAGAGAGTCTGCTGACTTTAAAAAATAAATACGTTTTATATCTGGAAAAAACTTTCGTTGCTGAAATATGACTGGAAAACAAACAAGAATCCTGTGTGGAATTATCGCAAAAATATTCAGAATATGGCGCAAATATTTGCTGGGACTTACCTATCACCATTTTTCCGGGAAAATAATTTTGACTAATGCACCTCATTCAAAATATTTAGACACTCATTTGATGGAAATGTAATGTTCTCTTGAAGAGCCCACCTAACAACACTTGTCACGAACTCTCTGCGTTTCGTGCGCCATTAGAGTGCAGTTATTGACATACTCTTTACAAAAACATTGTAGCTATCTAAATACGTTTGGCGAGCACGTGTGTCAGGAAAAAATTTTCTGTATTGTCTCTTCCTTTTAAATATATCGTATGAGAAGAACTGCGTATGTTTCGTCAAAAACAAGATTTTAAGTATGTTCTATTTTGACATTAGCATTACTAAGAACTTTATTTTTTTTTCTGTTGCTTTGTAATGTCTGCCAGACTACTTAACTGATTGAAATAAAATTTGCGTCTTTATTTAGTTAGCTCCTGGTTTAAGTGATCGAATGCGATGGGATTATATATTCATACAAGATATTCATACATAGTACATTCAGACATACAAGATATTCATTAACAACGTCTAAATCGAATCGTGTTCGATTTAGGCGTTGCTAATGAATATATTGTATGTATTCCACCCTTTAAACTTTTAAAACATGGATCAATACCTCCTTACCTTGGAAAGCTTGCGAATTTTTGATTTTGCATTGCAAACATATGCGAAGACATACAGTTCTGAAATTTTACATATACGACTACGTTACGATTATTTAATGCGATTATTTAAATATATAATTTTACATATATGACTAATATACGATTTTTTAATACAATTATTTGAATATATAATTAATTGTACATATACGACTAATGCGAACCTGTTGAATCACAAGATATGCTTTCTTTCTTCTTTTCAACCCAAATCGTCCGATTTATCCGCAAGTGTAAGGTTTGGACGGCCGGACAGTGTCATCCAATTTAGACTGGAACCCAGTTGGGGCGGCATCCACAGGGACCGCACCTTTCTTCCCTTACCACCAACCTCTCGGAAGGACTTTCGAAACCACAGATTTATCGTCGTGCCCATGCCATACACAAGGGAATCGAACTTGGAATTTCCAAGAACAATCCCCGTGGCTTAGCTACTAGGCTATCCCGGCCATCAAGATGAAGTCTAATTGGTTAAATATTAATTAATGTGAAAATTTAGCATTGTCAGTATGAGATTTAATTGGATTAGGAAATATAATAAATCTACCAACTTCTCTTTGATGGGTTACTAGCAGAAACGTACCAGAGATATCCGATATGTAATTATTAATGCAATTTATAGTTACATGTCTTATTAATGATTCTCATGAATAGAATGTTTCGCAACTATGATAGTCTTGAGCAATTGAGTTTAAAATGCAGTACTTAGTTTATGCACAAAGAGCATTACTCCACAAAATTTCCGTATAGCGAAATCGCACACTCTCCATAAAAGCTAAAAATAATAAAACATAAAAAATAAAATTATATAAATCTAAATTTTCTAACACAAAATCGCAAAAAAGATATATTTCATATTACCTAAAATTCGCAATAAGATATTTTATAATTGCCCAAACTGTTATGAGACAACATATGTTATGAGAGTGTTATGAGACTGTTATGAGACTGTTATGAGACCAAACTGTTATGAGACTCACTTTGTAGCACTATAGAATATCTCCTCACATTGAAAACAAAGGAATGCCTTGTATACTAAAGATTGTAAAAACAAACTGAAATAAAGAATTTATTATCTGAAATTAACTTTTTAAACTGTCTAAAATAAAAACAACAACAAAAACTAAATATCACTTCACTTTCAACAACAAATTGCGAGCAGCTCAACGAGAAATTTCTTGGAACTGAAAAAGCTTGCAATCAGTTTGAATCTAAATACCCGCGAAATGCGAAATCAGCATTGCACAAGGTTTGCCAGCATGTAAAGGCGACGATGTCTCCGCAGAATTACACTCACGGGCAATGAAAGTTGCGATCCAAGAAGGAAGCATAGGATGGGCCTGATTTAAGGATGGACCATTGATGGAAGAATACAGATGAATGATGTATATGATCACAAAAACAGCGCAGCAGAATACGTACAGAGGGAGCTGTGGTACGCAGTCCCGTCATCCTCAATAGCGCGTCGCACCGCCTCGTGCTGCGATAAAAGCATCAATACGGGCCGGCATGGTGTCAAACAGACGCCTGATGTTGTCCTGCGGCAGATGAGTCCACACCTGTTGGACGTTACGTTCCAAATCCTGAAGACTGCGGCAACGAAACAGCTGACGTTTCAACTGTTCCCGCACAGGCCTGGGCGATCCGAGCCGTGTGCGGACGGGCATTATCCTACTGGAATTGCGCATCTAGAATCCCAGCAACGAATAAGGGCACATGGGGCCGTAGAATCTCATCCACGTACCGCTGGTACATCAATGTTCCAGTAAACACTACTAGAGCGGATCAGCTGCCGTAGGCTGTGGCTCCCCAGCCCATGATGCCTGCAGTGGGGCTAGCATGGCGCTCGATAACGAGGTTGGGATTGTGGCGCTGTGCAGGGGACCTCCACACCCGGATACGCTGATCATAGGTCCTTAAAACGAAGCGGCACTCATCACTGAACACCACACATCGCCAATCTGTGGCGTTCCACGTTGCTCTGGCCTGCACTACTGCAACCGGAGCCGCCGATGTTCCCAGATTAGCGGCAGCACATGTAGGTTACTCTGGGATCGCAGATTCGCTTCCATCAGGCGTCTAGATATGATTCGTGGGCACACAGGACCACTACGTGTGCCTGTATCGCGGATCGGGTCGCCATGGGCTCTATACGTCCCTGCCGCACGATCATTCTATCCTCTCTAGTCTTGATATACCTGGTCCGTCCAGAGACGGTCTTCCGTGTCTGGGTGGCGTCCCGTGAACAGTGCTCCCAACCTCGTCGCACTGTATAGTACGAGCGATCCACTGGACGGGCTATCCGGCGCTCTGACCACCCTGCTGTTTCCAGCCCAATGATCAGGCCTCCCTCGAAGTCCGTCAGTTGCATATATCGAAGTTTCTGGCATCTACCAACCATTCTTTTTACTCCATACTCGTGCTTGCGTCGGCCGAAGATTCTCGCATTGATGGACGTCGAGTACACACCGGTTTATAAGGCCGCTGGCTTATGCTTGCAGCGCCACTCACGGGTGTACGGTCATACGCAATCACACCAGACTGGGATCATTTACATACCAGCCCGCCCTCTAGCTATTTACATCATCTAGCTGTTGCACCGTGTTTTCTTCTAGGTGCGAAACTTTCATTGTTCGTGTGTGTATTTTTTCACCTCGTCCCAAAATATCCTCTTCTCTGAATTTGAAATGGATCCTGTCCAGAGCAGGGTGAAAGTCCAAATTACGAGAAAGTGCATACGGTCAATTGCGATGACTGAATAAGATCTGTTAAAAAATTGCAAAAATAAAAATTATTTATGAAATCGAAAATAAATTCTTTTGTTAGAATTCTTTTATATATATATATGGGGATGTTTTCGCCAAAATATAAATACATAATTGTGGTATTCGGATGCGTCGATATATATATATATAAACATTGTTGAAGTTGGTCCTGAAGTGCGTGCCTGTGTACCAAATTTCATGATTGCACGATGCTTAGATTTTTTTCGCGACATATGGCACAGAAAGACACATATTTTTCTTTATTAAGTAAGATTATACATTTCATATTCCAATGTATTTGAATGAACAGGATAAAGTGTCCGAGAATGCTAATCAATTATTTTACAACATTTTTTTACAATAGACGGTAAAATAGACATTAAATTAACAAGAGCATTTATAATAGACATTAAATGGACAAGATTAATTGCAATAAATGAACAGAACCATATGCCCCTAAGTGAAGACCATTACTAAATTTGGAGTGCTAATTTGGAGTGCTTCTTCCTAAGCTTACGTGCGATAAAACGAAAAAAATGACATTTCACAATTAATTGCCACAATACTGTATATTGAATGAACAGGAGTATTAGCAGATATAATATGGGGCTTCACCAACAGAGGTGATATGTGCGGTATGCGGTATGGCCACTATCTTGGATTTCGTAATCTTAGACTAGGGGTAAAAGGGGGAAATGAAAAAATTGGGGGTTTCATGATTTAGAAAAAAAATTTCGGATGGCAACGGTAGTGTAGTCTTAAACGAGGGTATTGTCTTTTTGGGCTGAGTGAATTTTTAATGAGACAATGAGGGTGTGGGGGTGGTAATACCTGGGATTCACCAATGGAGGCGGTATGGATACATTAACGCCCCTAGCGGTCGAAAGAGAAACTACACAAGAGGGCACTTGGGATTTTTTAAGATTTCGAGAACCTTTAAAGGGGTGGCAATGGCTGAGGTTAACCAACAGAGGCGGTATGGAAATCCCAGTTTAATATTCCAGTGGATACTTATATTTTATTTGTTTTACACATTTAGTTAAAATTTTGTTTTAATTGCACTTGAAATAAATGCAACTGAAATAAAGTTTTTCTAAGTTTGAAAAAACAAAGAAAACTTAAACACACATCACATACCGACTTATTAGGCTTTCTGGTTCTTAAAAAGTTTCTAAAAATCTGATTTACCTAAAAAAATGCAGAGTTTCATCTTTAAAAACTTATCTAATTCCACATTTAACTATTATGTGTCGGTGATGTATATCGCGTATGCTCCCTCAATCTGCGTATTAGTCCGCTTTAAATGTTGGTATATAGCATTTAATTAGAAAAAATTAAGGTGTTATTCTAAAAAAGCTATCTTAGCCTCACCTATGTCGTTACTATGTATCCGTTATGTGTATTCCCACATACCATCTTAGCAGGCATTTACACCACTTTAAAAGTTTTTAAACACACCATTTACCTAAAAATCTGAAGTCCCATTCTTAAAATGTTACCCTGATTCCCATTTTCCCCGATAGGCATCGGTGATGGTGTCATTCTATACCAATTTAATATGAGGTTTTTAACCATTCGGAAGTTTCTAAACACCCCCATTTACCTAAAAAAATCGAAGTTCTATCCTTAAAATCTTGCTTAGTTTTAATATTCGCTACTATATGCGGATGATGTGTATCACACATACCGTCTCAATCTGCATATCCACCCGTGTTACAGGTTTCAAACATGTCGTTTACCTTAAAATCTAAAGTACCATCCTTAAAATATTATCCTAATTCCCTATTTTACCGCTAGGTGTTAGTAATGATTCCACTCTATACCCTTCAGTATGTGTTTTTATCTCCTTAAAAGTTGGTAGAAATCCCTATTTAGCTAAAAAATTCACAAAGTTCTCCTAAAAATTTGCTGCATTCTCTTCAGTATGCGTTTCTATCCCTTTAATAATTAGTAGAAATCCCTATTTAGCTAAAAACATTCTCAAAGTTCCTCCTAAAAATTTGATGATTGTCTTTCAGTATGCTTTTCTACACATTTAAAAATTAGGAGAAATCCCTCTATTTAACTAAAGAATCCAAAATTATGTACTTAAAAAATTATCCGTAGTTCGCCATTTTACTGTTATATATCGGGCATGTGTATCGCACATAACCCATTCAAAGTTTCCAAACACCTGCATTTATATCGAAATTTGAAGTTCAGTCTTTAAACAATACTGAAGTTTTCCTTTCGCTGTTATGAATCGGTGTTGTATTCATTCCAAACCATCTCACTAGACGTTTCCACTTCTTTAAAAGTTAGTATAAATTGTCATTTATCTAAAGTCTTGACTTTAAAAATCTATCTTAGTTCATAATTTCACCGCTAGGTGCCCTGAGTGAGTACACCCCATTCCACCTCATCAGGTGTTTTCATCCTTTTAAATGCTTCTTGATATCTCATTTAGTTCCAAAATCTAAAGTCCCATTTTTAAAAATTATTTTAATACCCCCTTCCTAATGTTATATGCTGGTTAAGTGCATTATACATACCCCCTCGGTAAACTCTGGCACTCTTAAAGATTTAGTAGATTTCCTACTTAACTGGAAAAACTTTTAAGTCATATCTATAAAAACTACTCTGTTATCACTTTTCCATCACTGTGATCGGGCATTTTCATCACACATAGCCCATTAAAAGTTTCCAATCACCTACATTTACTTAAAAATTTGAAGTTCAGTCTTTAAAATAATGAAGTCTTCCTTTCGCTGTCTCCTTTTGTCGCTATGTATTGGTATTATATTCATTCCAAACCATCTCACTAGGCGTTTCCACTCCTTTAGAAGGTGGTATAAATTGTCATTTATCTGAAATTTCTGAAGTCCTGACTTTAAAAATCTATCTTGGTCCATAATTTCACTGCTAGGTGCCTTAGATGAGTATACCCCCATTCCGCCTCATTAGATGTTTTCATCCCCTTTAAATGTTTCTTGATATCTCATTTATTCCAAAATCTAAAGTCCTATCTTTAAAAATGGTTCTAATATCCCCTTCCTAATGTTATATGCTGGTCATGTGCATTATACATACTCCCTAGGTAAACGCTAGCACTCTTTAAGATTTAGTAGATTCCCCACTTAACCGAAAAAACTTAGTCCTATCTTTAAAAACTGCTCTGGTATCACTTTTCCATCACTGTGATAGGGTATGTGTGTCACACATAGCCTATTAAAAGTTTCCAAACACTTGCATTTACTTAAAAATTTGAAGTTCGGTCTTTAAAAAATACTAAGGTTACTATTTCTCTGTCCTATATTAGTTGAATGTATCATAGATACTACCTTATCATATTCTTATATATCTTTAAATGCTTCTAAATACTCCATTTACTTAAAAATTCCAAGTCTTCTCCTAAAAATACTACCTTAGATCTGCATTCCACCGGTGGATGTCGGTTATATGCATTGCATATACCCCCTCACTAAACATTTCTCCCTTTTTAGCAGTTGGTAGAAATCGTATTTATCTAAAAATTCAAGTTCTAATCATAAAAAAAAATCTGTTAGTTCTTCATTTCACTACTATGTATCTGTTATATGTACCGCACATGCCGACACAGCAATCGCTTCTGATCCTTTAAACGTTTCAAAATATCACATTTGGCTAAGTAATTTAAATTTCCCATCGTAAAAATATTTATCTAGTTCGGCACTTCATAGCTAGGTATCGGTGATGGATTCACTTCATACTCCCTCTGTAGGTGATGTCACCCTATAAAATGTAAGTACATATTACATTTAGCTAAGAACTTCAAAGTCTCATTCTTAAAAACTTAGTCTAGTTCTCCATTTTATTGTAATGTATCAATCACTCAGACGTTAAATAACTTTAAACACTATTTATCAAAAAAATTTCATATTCTCGTCTTTAAAAACTATCTTAGCATTCATTTCTAACATTTTGCGTGTGTATCATGCATATCGCCTGATTGGGTGTTTCCACCTCCCTTAGAAAGTTATAGGTGTTAAATTGTACTGGACGCATAATGCCTTGTGTTAAATTTCACAAAGTACAAAATCACGTTTAGTAGCTTTTGAAACACTACATATTGTATTTGTGAGTTTATTTCTGGAGATAAAAACTTGTATTTATTAAATTAACTAGTATGCATAAGAAAATATGTGTTATTCTTCTTAAGAAAATTAGCACGCATGTTGTTTTCTTAAACGTTGAAAATCACAAGACAATATTTTTTCAACTCTGCAACCTGTGAATATGTGTATAGATTCACTCGCATCCCAATAAAGCAATTCCTCATCAAGCGGTATGGCATGTGTGAACACCTACTGTATTCGTATTCTTCTAGTACCGAGGATGCTTTAAATATACCCCTCTGTCCGTTCGAAAGATTGGGAGGGAGCGTTGGCACTTATATCATTTTTACGAGTCTTAAACGTGAAGGGCTCTAGAATATACTGATATTTTGGAAAATGATGGGGTTTAGAGAAATAAGACACAATATGTAGAAAACCCAGACCACACGACCAACCCATAGGCTAATGGTAGCTTTCTGTGTGGCCGGAAGACACAATATGTGTATAAACTGAGACATTAATATGTGTATAAATGTAATGGTAGCTTTCTGTGTGGCCGGAAGACACAATATGTGTATAAACTGAGACATTAACCCTTTTTCAAATACTTATTTTTAAAATAAGTATATTCTCTGGGGGTTTTACAGATTTTAAGACTAAAATGGATGTGGGATTCATAACACTGCTCACTTAAATGTTCAGCGGATCGCTTATAGCAGATAAACAGTCTGTGGGCTCCCACACTCATTGGGTATACGCATCCCTCAAATTCCCGAGATTTCCGAGATTCAGCTAATTCAGAAATACGTATTTTTGGCCGTTTTTTGAAAAAAAAAAATTGTGAAAAATTTTTGTTATTTCCCATGTTATTTACCATACAGAAATTCTGAAATTTCGAAAATTCGGCCACTTTCGCTCATTCAAAAAATACACATTTTTGGCCGCTTTTTTAGAAAAAAAAGAACACATTTTTATGAATTTTTGAGAAAAATTTGGAAAAGTGCGAAAACCCATGTTATTTCCGACAGAGAAATTATGAAATTTTCAAAATTCGTCCAATTCCTCTCCTTTGAAAAACACACATTGTTGGGTTGTTTTTTTACAGAAAAAGATTTTAAAACGTACATTTGTAAAATTTGTATTTTTAATAATAATACCAAGTATCGTCTTGAATAGTATTCCCTTTCATGACGATGGTACGGGATTCTCACAGTTAACTTCACAGCTAAATTTAATTCGCAGCTCGTAACCGCGATATAGCGGTGGGATAGTGTAAGAATTATTTTTTCTCTTGGTGGAGGGATAGTGTAAGAACTCTTTACAAAAACCTTGTCAAAACCTTGGCACACGGATATTCGCCACTTAACCACGTGGGTATTTACTTGCTTCCACCACGATGTGGCGCTGCGGTATGCGTATACCATACATCTTCTACCATAGATTTCAAAGCCATAGCAACCTGAATGTTAAACACATTCCTCAGTATCACCTTTCAATATTTTAAATTAGAAAAAAAATCTCATTAAGCGAGAAAATCCCGTATCCTCCTAATCAGTACCCCTTTCCACCGCTGAGGGACGCTGATGGTGCCATTTCGCCACTGTCGTAGAACCTCAGTCGTTGCCACCCCCTAAAAAGTTTCTATGAATCTTAGAAAATTTTCTAAGTTCCACCTTGAATAGTACCTCTTTCCACCGCTAGGAGCGCTGATGGTACTGCTCCGTCTCTGTCG
Organism: Amaurobius ferox; assembly: GCA_951213105.1. Lineage (NCBI taxonomy): Eukaryota > Metazoa > Arthropoda > Arachnida > Araneae > Amaurobiidae > Amaurobius > Amaurobius ferox. Next base: position 26,956,990 of record OX578137.1, read on the forward strand.
TCTATGTGCTGCCATTCCCCAAAACGTTTCTTGAAATCTTGGAAAAAATCTCAAGTATCACCCTAAGTAGTACCTCTTTCCGCCGCTAGGAGGCGCTGGGGGTTCCATACCGCCTCTATTGGTGATTCCCAGCCGTTGGCACCCCTTGAAAGGTTCTCGAAATCCTAAGCACCCTCTTGTGTTGTTCCATTTTCGACAGCTAGGGGGCGTTAGTGGTTCCATACCGCTTCCGTTGGTGACTCCCAGGTGTTGCCACTCCCAAAACGTTTCTATACACCCTCATTATCTCATTAAAAATTTACTCAGCCCAAAAATACTACACTAAGACCCTCGTTTAAGACTACACTACGTTACCACCCGAAAAAAGTTTCTATACCATGAACCGCCCCCAATTTTTCGTTTCTCCCTCTTTTATCCCTAGTCTAAGATTACCAAATTCAAGATGGCGGCCATACCGCATACCGCACATACCGTCTTTGTTGGTGAAGCCCCATATCTTGTCTACTAGTATTTATTTGCAAGGATTTGCCACCTAAATGAGCAAAACCATTTATATTAAATGAACAGGAGTATTTATTTGCAAAGATTTGCCACCTAAATGAATAAGACTATTTACATTAAAGGAACAGGAGTATTTATTTGTAAGGGACTTTAAATGGATGATAAGAGCATTTGCAATAGGCATTAAATGAATAAGGAAATTTGCAGTAGACATCATATGAAAAAGGTCGTTTATAATTTAAATAAACAAGAGTATTTATGTCTATTAAGACATTAAACGAACAAGAGCATTTACAAAAGACATTAAATGAACAAGAACATTGTGTTTATACTGATATTAGGAAATTTAAATTATTAAAGTTAAAAATAAACATGACTGACTGAGCACTGGAGAAATATATATCCGAAAAGCTATTTGTGAAGTGAACTTTACACAAAGAGCTCCCGCAAGGAACCAACAAGGGCAGTTGTTTGTTTTGATAAATCTGAACTAAGTACCCCAGTTTCAGAAAGTCCGGCAGTTGGTATATGACTGCCCTATCCGGTCGCTTAATGTCAGTTCCGGATGTATCCGAGGAATTTCTTCCCCTAATCTATTGCGGAGGAAATAATTTTAAAGAATCCTTTTCGCTTTTAACTTGCCATTCCATGGATTCAGGAGGATTTTCTATAGAACTTATTATGATTCACGAAAAAAGTCTTTAATATATTTTTATATAAAGATGAATATGTTGAATGAAAGCCACAATAAAATATATAATGTTTTGATTTAGAATGGATAAATACTACTTTGAAATGAAAGCGTAATTAGGATATGAATATAAAATATTGGAATGTATATGAATTTTGAAATGTATATAAAATACTGGAAATAATTTCGAATTTTAAGATTATATGAAATGCTGGAATGAATTTTGGATTTTGAAACGCATATAAAATTTTAGAATGAATTTAGAATAATGAATAATATAAGATGTTGTGTAATGAATTTCGAATTACGATATAATTATAAAATTTTAAAGTAAACATGAATTTTTAAATGTATAAAAAATTCTATATCAGTCTTTTGTGCTGCTGTGTGTGTCAACAAAATCATCACTTGCAGCATGATCGTCAAATGTGAGATCTCCTGGAAAAACTTATTTTCCTTTTAATCTATTGCATATAAAACAATCTTCATACACAGGATCGGAAATGAAGGATTGTTGAATTTCTTCTAAAATCCTAGCATTTTTCCAGCAGGTTTTTTTCTGTTTCCAAATGAACATAATGTCAGGCATCATCTAAAATTTCACAGATAATCTTCATGTGTTTAGGCTATCTCAACGTATCTGGAGATGTGTTTAGGCTCAACTTGTTTGGGTATGAATCTATGTTACCAAACTAATTGTTGCTCTAGATTTTGTTCCAAGAAGTTCCATGAAAATATTTTTCTTTACTTCTGTCAAGCTAAAACGCTTCTTTACTTCTGTCACGCCGATATACAGCTATCTTATTGCTCGCTATAAGCGATACCTTTAACACTGTTAAAGTATTGCAGATCGCAGGTGATAGAAAAAAATTCATAACAACCGATACCTCGCAACATCCCGGCTTGCTATAAGTGGGATCCAACGTATTTACATTTGCCTTGGTACAAATTTCACAAAAAAATGAAACGTCTGACAAATGATATTAAACATTACTTTTGAAAGATATTGAGTATTCTACATGTACTACTTGCTTCAGCAGGTGCAATGTTTCTGTCGGCGATTTCCCCCAAACGCTCACAGAATTTGATATTCGCACGTTGTTCTTCAAACGCCATTTTCATTTTCGACAAACGTGAACGATTACAGTTCACTGACACGCATTGTCTGGAAAAACCCTACACTGCGGACCTGTTTCTTCCTTTTCACATCTCGCGTCATATGTGCCTCTAAGACACGGTGAAGTAGTTCCCCTCTCCTCCATTCAGGGTTGGAGATATCAGCACAGTCTCCAAAAATTTTGATCCTACCTTGTATATGTACACATATCATATTATATATACATACTAGTATATAGCTATATATGAATACATATATTTATATATACTAGTGACAAATGCTGCGGTATGGCTAGTATGGCACCGCCAGACCATTAAAATCGGATGAATAATTAAAATAAAATATTCCGTATTCAACAAAAAATTGTTATACTTTGATTGGAAAATTTGAGTAAGATGTATGCACATGTAGGCTAAAAAACTGTTTATCTCCATTTTCGTTCATGCCTTTCAACCCTTTCAGCCCTTTAACGAGGCGGAGAACACGATTATCACGTGATGTCTCAGGGAAACAAGTTTCCGCCAAACTTCTACCCAAATTAGTGCTTATGCGAATGTGCTTGATAAGGTATCAGGTCATGCTGTCGATTTTCCGCCTTACTGAATCTTCGAGCAGTATTTCCCAGGCCATAGCGGGTAGCTTTCGTGAGTAAATATTATGTACAGCGTAGCAATATTATTTTTTATACTGTCATTTTGTTAATGGTAAGTAGCTTAATTTTGTTTCCTGTTTTTAAAACTCTTTAACTGTAAAATGAAATTGTGTCAGACCGATAAATGTATTATTCAAGGATTATCATAAATACCCTTTTCCAGAGGAAATTTAGCAAATAAAATCAGAATAATAAAGTACTGAAGACCCACTCCATCTTTGCCAAACCCTAAACAATACTCAGAAAAACTTATAAATACTCAAAAATTTATAAATTTATAAACTTATAAATACTCAGAATTTTCTGGTTGCTCAATATGTTTTCAATATGATGGAACCGATAGTTGCAAAAATCTGAACAAATTATTTTGCTGGCCTGTCTTACTGTTTTCTCAAATTGAGAAGACTTAGAGGTTAGACAATTAAAATATTTCACAATTTTAATGATTGCAATGAAAAAGTTTAGATTTCCAAGTCTATTCACTGTTGGAATGAAATGTTACATTTTACGGAATATGGGCAAATTTGGGAAATTGTCGAGGAGTGCTCGGAAGATTTCATTGTTTTTTCTCCACAAAATCCCTGCCCTAGTGACAATGAATAACACAACAGTAGTAACTGATTAATTTTTATCATTACTAATATAGTTACTAAATCTCTTGAGTATTACAATGCGATTGACAACGTGTGGAGGGGGGGGTATGTAATAATCCTTCTCCAATGACCTACATTTTAGACTAGGATTCGCCAAAATGCATGTATTCACAGATGCATATATTCATACTTAGATTTCAGATGATTGAAATCTACTTATAAACGAATATGAACCATAAAAAATTTGTCATTATTCATTAAAACTATATTAAACACAGCATATAAACTTAACTGAAATCCTATTTTAGAATTCTCCGGCTATTTTTCCAATGCAGCCTAAGGTTATTTGCTGCAGATTAGTTCTGGCAAAAAAAAATACTGAGACATTGGTTCTGTAAAATCATGGAGCATTTGATCTCTATCTATGAAATACTTGACCCAGAATGATTTTCGGGCTACCAAAATAATGTTCCGATTTAACCCTTTGACCGTTGCGAACGCATCTAGCGCGTTCAGTGAAAACTTCTGTTGTGCGTTAGTAACGCGCTAGAAGCGTTCATCAACCTTTTTCCTTCTTATAAATGTTTCAAACGCAGTTACCGCGTTTTACAACTTTTATTACTCTGTTTCGCACTAGATTGCAGCACTAATCAAATATTCTTTGATTTCTACTGCTGTTTTTCACACTTTTATTAAAAATTTTCACGCCGTTTGATGTTTTCTTTGCATAGGAAATTGCGCGATGGTTTCAATATCTGGTTTGTAGAAAAAAACAGAGAAAGGAACAGTTAAGTCGTTTTTATTCTGATGACAGTAACAGCGAATATACATTTGTGAAAAATAATTGCGAAATGAAACGTGATTTTATTGTAAAGTTTGTGATGTAGAACTGAGTTTTAAAATATATTACAATATGAAAATGTTTTAAGAAATTAAATTAAATGATTCATTTACGGGAAATCTTAGTACATTTTGTACATATTCTAAAAAATAATAAATATGTATTTGCTTCTTGTTTTACTTCATGTTCAATTACACTCATTCATAGCGATGACGGGGAATGCATTCCCCTACAAGGAAAACAACATTGCCCACGCCGGGAAATAGCTAACACTGGAGAGTTTTCCGTAAGAAAGTGTAACGGCCAAAAGGTTACTATTATCTTTATGTATTTTAAATATTTTTTAATCGAAAATTTCCTTATTGCCTTATTTATTAAAAATATGGCTACTTTTATTTCAGTTTATACAGATAAGATTGTGCTGTTATTTTATAATATGTTTAAACCATAATTAAAAATGTATTCTATCATACATTTGAACAAAAAGAATAAAAATATTTAACTGTCGATTGTAGTCGTAAAAATCGTTATAGTAAATGAAAGAAAATTTTTTTCGTGATCGTATGTATGTAGATAAAAGAATCAAATAGAAAGAAAAAATAGGAGATCTAAGTATTTTTGAGTTTCTTGTATCATTTTATGTAATATAATTGATACATTTATGTACAATTTTTATACATACAATTTAATATCTGTAAAAAGGCGCTATATTTCACTTTTGCATAGGAGACCATTTAAGGGTGATGGTGGTCCTGCCTCCTGTGAAAAATTAAACAAATTGAAAATTCTAATAGTGATGTTAAATTAAAAAAAAAATATCATTATTTAGAAAACATATTCGAGATTCCATTTTATATAGCAGGATATGCAACGTATATATGTATCGCCATAGACATATGTGGGCGTGTCCATATGTGTATATAGCTACGCCTACATTTATCTTAAATTTTTAGTATTCCAGGAATTTATGTGGAATTGGAATAGTGTTTAACTGCAGTATAGATGACAGACGTTGATAAACTTTTAGGCAGATGGTTTTAATCCAAATCACAGTATCCGCAGGTTCTAAAATGGTCAGGAAATAATGCTGATGTCGAAATAACTTTTCCATGTGGATTTCATATTGCCACCTAAATCTGCCATTTCAAGTCAAAACTTAATTTATTTTATTTATAAATTGACAGATCATACGTAATTTTGTTCGACCGAAGTCCTTTGGACAGTCCTTAGTTAAGCCCAGAACGTATAACAGTGTTCTATCTTTCCACACAGCATGAGATTACAAAGAATTATAACTGAAGTTATTTATTAAAAAAACGTCCATATGTTTCGATAATATTTCAAAATTATATTTTATATAAAATATGATTTCTTTTAAAAACTTTTACCTAAGAGAATTCTAAAATCAAATCAAGAAAACTGTGCCGATTACTGCGCAGTGAAACAAAATAGGTAGAACAAATAACCGCAGACTTTCCCCTCCAGTACACAATAACCAGGGCCGTAGCCAGGCAGGGGTCAGAGGGGAGGACTCAGCCCCCCTTGATAAAAATATTAAATGTTTAGTAGCGGTATGAAATTTCATATAAAATTTCATTGTTAGACATAAAACTAAGGACTAAAATTAAAAATTATCAAGTAAAAAGTTTTATGCAGGTATATTTTCACAATGCTACAAATAAAAACATACATAACTGAATGACAATAAAAATAAATGAATGACATTTTGCAATTTTGTTATTACGATGAAGCTCTGCTTAACGTTTCTATGTGAAATCGATTCAAAACGGTGTAAGCGGGAAATCAAAATGCACGGGAAAACTCTCGCTTAACTAGTATCTAAAAGTGTAATAATTGAGGGAAAAGGAAAACAATTACGGAAATAAATATACGAATCACCACATTTTACTTACTTGGTAAAAGTTCAATTTATTGTTTACAAATAAAAATTTCAAAAGTATCAAAAATGTCAAAACCCCCATAACTGGGCTATTCTCTAAATCAAATATGTTAACTTTTTAAATTTATCTCCAGAGTACTCAGGCAATAAACACCATGCTTGCGGCAATGATACATTAAAAACGAAATTCCATGGTAGTCAACAAAAGGGCATCTGAACTCCTTCAATAAATCTCGCAAATTAAACATGTCTAACTGAGTCTATACGGCAGTTAAATGATAAAGTTGCGTGCGCATTATCTGTTAGTTCCAATCTCAATGCAATATCACCTGACCGGGAAGCCATTTCGAAATTTGTCTCTCCTGAAATAATACGCCGATACTTGCGTACCCTGCGCCAATCTATGTCTGCATCTCTGTTTATTTGCAAAGAAAACAATTCATGCATTTATTTCAAATAAAATATAATTAAAATAAAAGTATGTGGTCGTAAATTATGTGGGTAAACACTGTCTATCTTGTCTCTCCTTGCTCTTCGCCACTGAGTGGGCATTGCCATACGCCACTGAGTGAGTATAGCCATATGCCATTGTAAAGGCGGAGGATAAGAAGAAACACAAACGTGACCTCTTAATTTAGAATTTAGCCACACCAGCACCACTACAAAAGCCATGATCAAAAAATGCCGCAAAAATAACCCACAGGTCCACATACTCCTGTCCGGAGAAGTAAATCTCCGCGATGACCTACAGCCCAGAAGAACCTAAATAACCTAAAAACATTTAAAATCAAAACCTTACCTATAAGGAACGTCTTCTTCACAAATAATAAAAGGAATTGAAATACACAAATGAATAAACAGAATTTAGAGGTTAAAATGAATTTTCATTTATTCAAGATGTTAAATTCTCAGGTGTATTCAAATATAACAGCTGAATCTCTCAGCACACCACTGGATACATGCGCAGGTTTCATCAGAGCGTCACTGGCTTTAGAGCCTCCATAATTAAACATAATGTAATAAAAGGTGGCAAACCACATAACATAAATGTATCAAAATTGATATGGTCAAATCACTAGGATGAGCACTCTGAGAGTAAAAAAAATGATTTTAGATAATTAATTAAATCAGAAATAAAATCTTTAGAATACGTATTAAACTGGAGCTACAGATTACGGTGGATGGCTGTACTCTCCATTCCAATGTCTCTCTCTCAGCAATATCTGTACGTATGGCATATCTTGGTTAAAACATAAAGGTCGCTTACCTAGGTCATCAAGTCATCGTAAGTAAGGTCGTAGCTCCCAACATCAGCCAATCGCCCACACGGCGATAAATCGGTGATTCACGCGGAAAGGATGGCACACACATTCTGGTGTTCTCCAGAATGGCCCAACCTGGACTCGTGGCTTCATTCAATGGAACTTCAACAGAAATCGACTCGAAAGCAAACTTGGCTCGAGTCTGAAGATAACTCAGGTAGCGACGTTGCGATTGACATTCCCGGTATGAGCCTCGGGAGCATTCCACAAGCAGACTCGTTGTTAATGTATTATTCCTGGTATGAGCATCGGGTTCATTCTATATGCAGTCTCGATGTTATTCTATTCCCGGTATGAGCCTCGGGATCGTACCATAGAATGGACGTTAGAACGGCAGCATTCTTCAGCTCACGAATCTCTAGGAATCTGCCTGGAGGTCAGACTCCCGAGATTCGCAGTGAGGTTTGCAATCGTGAACTGCCTACAGAGAATTGAGTCGTAAGAGCATAAGCGAGCGAGAGAAGGTGCGCCCGGCTTTTATACTTTTCAGCCAACATTTCCACGGACCTGGACGAAAGTTTCCAGTTCGTCACAACCAATAGAAAACAATCATGATATTTCCCGCCGAGAAAAGGTTCTCACGGCCAAACGCCAGCATGTCTCGACAGGATGTCTGGAGAACCACCTGTTATAAACAACCCTTGCAAAACTTCGTTGTACAAATGTATTGAAACTATGAAATCTTTTACATTGGCACTTCCATTTTCGACTGCCAAAAAGACTTTGAACTCAACAGAAGAAATAACTCTCAAAGCGCTCGCACATTAATAATATACCAAAAATGATTTTGATTTCGGTTTAAGAATAATAAATATTTCAAGATAACACTTACATAAAAACGACAAAAATGGTGTTTTCAAGGCAGAATTAAAATCTGTAAAAGAGCTGTATATAAAGAAATATAATACATAAATTTATACATTTTACACATAAGTAATGCGATTTGAATATCGACATTACACCATTATTCCCTAAATAAAAATGCAAACATATTCGGAGCATTATTTTGTTTGGCGTTTCAGTTTCTGTTGATACGAGTTGCCCATAAACACTGTGCAATCACGTCACTTGGGTTTTGAAAAGCGCTGCGAATGATGCACGTCAGCAATTGTTGTGCATTAGTTTCTTTTGTTGGTAGTTCGATTTATTTCAATTTTTTCGATTTATTCTACGCAGTCTTAGGCTATTTGCTTCACAATATTTAACGCACTGTTACATTCCTTACAATATGATATGTATAGGAAAAGCATTGTTATTAGTCGAGTGTTTAATATCGATTTTTTTATTAGATTTACACATTTTGTGGATATTAGAACCCGATTCACATATTATCAGAAGAACGGTTCGTATATGTGTGTGTGCCTATCTGTGGAATTGGAATGTAGAGTACGTATGTGTCAACTGTAACTCAAAATCTATCAGTTTTTTTTATTGACAGTTCAAAATGCCTCTCAGATTTTCGCAAAAATTAAAAATAAATAAATAAATAAAAGTAGTTATTTTTTATATGGCCCGAAAAATTCAAAATATTGAAATGAAAAATAAAATATGTGCATCAATATTTTGAAAATAATTGTGTTGTGTGACATTTTCCATGGAAAATCCCATACAACCAATTCTGATATGCTAAGACAAACCGCGAGGACTAAATTTCCCGATTATGGAAATTTTATGATGTCAATAAAACCATCAAATTGCCAATTAAAAATGAAATAACTGAAACACTGGGAATGGAATGCAGTTTTAAATGAAGTTCCATTTTATATGAAAAAATGAATTTATATTATTTCCATTAATATAAATAATGAAAAAGAAAGAGACGAAAATTAATAGATGGGGAAATTCAAGTACTACTCACGTTATTCTGCATCAACCCCCAAACTGACTAAACCCAAATGTGCAATAAACTGCCACACTAGGAGCTAAGTCAGAAATAAAATAGTAAATAAAAAATATTCGAGCCTCCATATCATGGGTCAATGAAATAATGTCACAACATGAAGATACGAACCATATATTGAGATTGGAGATTAAAGGCGCTCCGCGCCTGGTGCTCTGTCCTGTACGAAACTTCTTCTTCCTTTTCGCCCATTCTTCTGTTGGGGGAGGTCAGAGCATAGACTCCGAGCTGATGGGACGTGTCTTGAGAGAGTTCCCGACATGGGTAGGAAAGGCCAGGATAAGCCTGGAAACGCCGATAGCACGTAAAAGTGACGAGATTGTTATGGAAGTAGATAGTTGTAGCGAGCCAACGCCTACCGTTGAGCAAGTTGAGGATTTGAAAAAGAATGTTGCGGACTTAGAAGGAAAACTTAGCGCTCGTAAAGCGGTGATGAAGACTGGAAAATTTGATGTCTCTGAACCGACAGATGGACCTGATGGAAGAGGAAATCAAGAGGATGGCGGCAAGGCTGTGGTAAGCATGCTTTAACTACACCCCCTCTCCCCCCTGTTCTTGAGGATACGGCTCATAAAGCCAATGGCAGTTCTGAAACTTGCAAGATAGATGATAAAAGTATTAATTCTAAAAATTTAACTGTAGAAGCAAAATCTAATAATCAAACTGATCAGGCCGCCCTTGAGGCATTAAACCAGACCGTAAACTTAAACACTAATGATCCCGCCGTTAAGGTAACTAATTCTAATACCAGCAATTCTAATACTAGCGATTGTAATAGGCATAAGAAGAAAAGGACCTTCAGTGGGGAATCTACCCCCGTACTTTTACTGATGAAGATGGTTTCATCCACAAGGCCCCTAAGACCTCTAGACCTTCCAAAAATCAAACGCCGACAAAGGATTCTGAGCCGGCCAATGGAAACTCGACTGGACCCGGTAAGGACGACCCCTCGGCCTGTGTGCCCAAAACCGCGACCACACCGCAGCTGTTTATCAGCGTGTCACAGCCTGACTGGCCCTCCATCTTATTTAATGTTCAGAGATATGCACCTGAGGCTGTCCCGGTCCTCGACTGGCAGTTCTTCAAAATCCAAGTCAGGAATGAGGACGAATTCCGCAATTGCATGCACTTTCTGAAAAAATTAGGCGTACAGTTCAAGACCTTCACTTTGAGGGAAGACCAACCGGTCAAGACTGTGATCAGAGGGCTTCCAGTAGCGACCGACATGGACCTTATTAAAAGAGCATTGGAAGCTCGTGAATTTAAAGTTTTGAACATTTTTAGTCTGACTAAGAGAGGGAGCAACCTGCCTCTCCCTCTCTATTACCTTCAGCTAGAACCTGGGACTAAACCGGAAGAACTTTATGGAACTACTAGGCTCTTAGGCACAGAAGTGAAGCTGGAGCCGTACACTAGTCGCAAAGACTTTGTCAGTCAATGTCATGGTTGCAACGATTTTTATCATAGCAGGGGTCTCAACAACATCAACAACAGCAACTGCAGCGGCCAACATCCTTCTAACTGGCGCGGTTGCCCGAAATATCCGGGCAACTCGTCTGTGACTAAGAGTAATAGGGCAAATCCCCAACGCAAATCTAAATCTAATTCTCCCCCCTCCCAGGATTAAACCCTGGGAACTCAGGTCGTCCTTGCCGACCAACTGGCATTAAGCCTAACGTTAACTTTGCAAGCATCGTTTCTGGACCAAAAAACCAGGAACAAGCTGCCCCACCCGCCAAAATTACCGGACAAATTGTTGAGGCACAGTCGGTACCAGCCGTCGCCGTCCCAAATTCAAAAATTCAAGTTGATAGCACTAGTGCTATCAACTACACCGACTTCTTATTAACTCTCTTGGCCACGACAAATTCTCATGACAAGGATTTACTTCTTTTAGCGTTCGAAAGAGCGCTCCCCGATCTGCGTACGGCGACTACGCAAGTTGATTTGGTTTGGTTTATCTTCGAGAGCTATCATGCCCTTGCAAGGTAATAGCCAGGTACTGGAAGCCAGGTACTAGAAGCCAGGTTACATAGCCAGGTACTGGAAGCGCGAGAATCTGTCTGAACTTGAAAGACCGCTATCAATGGTCAGCTAACTCGACTCTAAGATTATAAGGAAATTAAAAATGTGTCACTTAAGCAAATAAGTACTTCGCTCCATACTGCTTGAAACGAAATCAATTTGTTTCACAGAAATCATCAGCGTCAGTTGATTATTACATCCCCTATATACATAGTATAATACATTGGGAAAGTATTATGACGGGACCGAAAATTTGAATTTAATTTTCAACGGAAGAGCGCGATTCAAGCATCCCATAACTCGAACGAAACATTTTTGAGATGATGTCCTTGTGTATGTCTCTTTGTATATATATATGTGTGTGTGCCTATATTAGAGTGTGAATATTAGTGTGTAAGTGTATGTTAGTGTTATTCTGGGGAATTGATAAATTACAAACAAATGGAGCGATTAAAAAAAATGGTACGATTATTACAATCAGTGAATAATGGAACCCCATTAATTTTAAATAGGATCAAATGTTCTGAAGAAGCCCTCCTCCCCCAATTTTTGAATAAACTTTGAAAACATCATTTAAAAAATCAAGATCTTTAATAATGTTCAACAAGGCATGTGATTTTTCATTAGAAAACGAATGACAGCAACTCTAGAAAGCTGGCATGAAGCATCTCGAGATATAGCACAGTTTCTAATAAATGTAATGAAAAAATTACATAAAATCAAAATAGGTTAGAAGTATCCATAAATAGCTTGACATTAAATGGGTGGACAAATTGCAAAAATAGCATTTGATGAAAATGACACCAATATTTATGAAAATCCTTCAATTGGCGCTTTTAACTGATGACAGCATGTAAAACTATTTTGAAGTACTTAATTAATTTATGTTTCACGCAATTCTAAAATAACAATTTTAAATATTAATAGCATTCGTAATAAGCAATATTGTCAATATATTGTAATAGTTTAAGAATAAATCCATTAATTAGACGTTATGTAGCGTCATTTTTGCAATTTAGCGATATATTCGTCAATTTGGGGCGAAATAGCGCCATGTTGGCGATATCTTGCCAATTCAGTCACCGAGTTCCGCAAATTTATCATCAAGCGTTACAAATAGACGGAGAGATGACCACTTTTTATATATAAGTGACTACAGTCGAATTATAAGGCGTCATACCTCTAAAACTCTATTATCACGAAGGAATTTAAAATTAATAATATTCGAACCGATGTTAAAAATGGTGCTACTAAATTTTACAATAACATTCCAACTATTCCGAATGATCTTATGTTTACCCTTCCAGACTACGACCACAGGGCGATCAAAGACAGCAAAAGACCCAGGTCAGTCCTTAATTTAACTTTTCTTAATATTACCTGTATATTTTGACTTTTTTACTTTACATTGTTAATCTAAATTTTTCTCAATTCCTTCCTATAAACTGATAGTCTGAGGGCAAAACTCTAATTTATTCTCATTTAAAAGTACTTTATTTTTCTCACTTATTTTTCAACTTTTCAATGGATCACTCAACTAATGGCACACAATAATGATCATATACTAACCATACTGAGGTCTAAAGTCATTGGACAAGGCACATTTTTAATAAATGAAACCGAAGGATATAAGGTGTCAAGATACAAATATATTACTCAAGACAATTTCTCTCGTGAAGTTGAAAATATAAAGCGGAGACCCGGAAAGTATAGTGTGATATCGGCGTGAAAAGCAAAAGTTCATTGCTGGAAAGTTTTCGTGCAGATGGACGCCATTACTGACTATGAAAAGCCAAGAGGATGCACTACGCTGAAACTTAAGGTGCTTATCACCAATTCTGCAAATTTAATCCGAACTTTTGAATGCTGGCAAGATACACAGCAAAATAAATTCAGGTAGGTGAAAGTTTAAGAGGCTTCTCACCGTCTGATATGTGTGCGAACTTTGTACGTGTAGAACCTGTTGAATGTTCTTAGATTCTGACGTGTAGAATTGGTTTACAGGTATGGGATATATAGGTTTAGAGTATACATTATTTAAGGTTTAGTTTGAATATACATATTTTGAATGTCGGCACAGTTAAAATGTTTGTATAAAATATAAGTTTGTGTTAGCTGCCGTATGTAATGTACCTTACTATATATAGTACTTTTAAGTTAAGGGATTCGGTATTTTACTCTGAAATGTTGGTTTAGTGGAAACATAAAATTTTATACTCAATAGAGTTACTGTTTTTCATGGTTTTCACAGTGTATATTTGTACCGCACAAAGCTGTTTTGATGTTGGGGTTGTCCTCAGATTTTTGTGATATTATTTACTGTCACTGCAGTGATGTAAAACGTTTTGAATTTAGTGGTATAGTAATAGATTTAGAATTGAGTTAAATTTCTCGAATTTCTGTTACAAAGTAGTTGATTTTTTTAAAATCAGTTTCTTAAGGTAAACGTGCCTGGGGATAATTTAACTGAGAAAAGTGGTCAAGTTCAATTTGAAGCATCTCGAGCAGTCAAATCTGTGTAGGGTAGCTTTTAAGGTATCCAGATATTGGGAATCGGATCAAGAGTTGTGCTTTGCACATACTTTGTAGTTGCTGAATCACAGTTTGTATTCTCTAAATCGCAGTTTGTAGTTGCTAAATCACAGCTTGTAGTCGCTGAATCGCAGTTTGTAGTTGCTGAATCGCAGTTTGTAGTCACTGAATCACAGTTTGCAGTCCCTGGAATTTCTGTTTCGGTTGACCGTTGGAAATTCTGGACCTAACTATATTTCTTTCAGTGGTTATGGCACTTGATATTCGGGGACTGAAATGCATTCGCGATAGTATTAACAACCCTCCAGATGAGAAAATTTATGATATTTTAAAATATTGAGTTCCAACTTATTATAAACAGTCGGAAGATTCAAAGTTAAAGATATTGTTGAATGACTTGCATTTAGACTATCAAGACCCATCGCGCTTACGCTAGATGGAGAGTTTGAATGGAAGCAAGTTTAATGAAAGTGCTTTACGTACGCTATGGATGCAAAGATTAACTTCTCAAGTTCAAATAATTCTTAGTGTTTGCTCTGGAGAATCTTTAAGATTATATAAACTTACAAAAATTGCTGACAACATTTGCGATGATCCCAAAAATAGGGCCGTGATAGCGAGGAAGTGTTTCTGCCTTGAACGACCCACATCAGTGTGTTTTACTTGTGCGTGAAGGGCAAAAATGAAAAGTTAGATAACATTTTTTTTTCAAGGGTAGCATTTCAAGAGCTTATACAGATAATTTTACACATTATCAGAACAGTAAATTTTAATACAATAAAGAATAAAATGTCAGACTTTTTTAAATGCTGCTTTGAGCGTTCGCTAGTGTCGCATTACTGCCACCTGAAGAGCATTACGCTCGTCAGCAACAGATTCTGAGTCTCTGCAGTAGAGGATACTAAACGACTGTCAATTTATTTTTCGGAAAATCTGCTTTCGGATAAAACTGCTTTGTCACAGTGCAAGAGGAGAATCTTGAGCGATTTCCCAAATCTCACCAATCACGACATCGTACCTCGAGACAACATTTAATAATAATAATAATGATAACAAGAAGGATAAATCATGCATAAAGCATTGGTTATGAAACACTTTCCAACTGAAATGCAACCCGCCGAATGTATCGCGTCTATAAAATGCGATACATTCAGCGGTAATTATCACAGAACTACAATAATTTATTTTACTTGAAAATTTAAAACTTCATCGAAAAAGATGAACTTTATTCAAATGACGTCATCGAAATATAAATCGTCTGCTATCTATGTAAAAGCAGTGAATATTTCATCCATACACTTTTATTCCAGACTCCAGAATTCAATAATTTTGCGCGAAAAAAAATTCAGCAATTCTTATACAACTCATCTTACAATGACTTGTTTACATTCTGCAGCCTTTAAAATTAGACTTTATTGTAGAAATAATGAAAGTTTGATGATCATTTAAACTCAACAATATTTTAATTGCTTTGGTGCAGAATATAGAAGCACAGAAAATACGCAAAAATAAAGCGGTTTTAGGACAAATGCAACACTAAATATAAATTTAAAAATAACGATTTTTACTCTGTGAAAAAACATGGACCTCATATTTTATTTTGAGTTGGGTGTCGTGATCGCTTCATATTATTATTGTGTAACTATTTTTTTAATTTTTATTTAAAAAATCATCGAACATGTTTTGCTGAAGTTTCTTTTATATATTTTATGGGATAATTTGAATATTTTCTAAAATTTTCGAAGCAATTTGTGAATTTTAACTTCGCTTAAAAAAATGTTTGAAAAATTAGGTTCTATAGGGTTCAATGTATTTTATTTTTTCAACCCGGGTTCAATTCAAAACTAATTGGGTAATATTATTCATTTACATTCCCATATGTTCCTCCGACCGTTTCAACAACATACTAAAATTTCATTTTGATAATGTCATTTTTACGGCAGTTATCGTGCGAACGGACAGACAGACAGAATGACCAAAGTCATAAACACTTTTCAACTATGTTGGAAAGTGTTAAACATAATCGTATGCAAGCACTCTAAATTCAAAACTAATTGGGTAATATTATTCATTTATATTCCCATATGTTCCACCGACCATCTCAATAACATACTAAAATTTAATTTTGATAATGTCATTTTTACGGTAGTTATCGTGCAAACTGACAGACAGACAGAATGACCAAAGTCATAAACACTTTTCAACTATGTTGGAAAGTGTTAAACATAATCGTATGCAAGCACTCTAAATTCGAAACTAATTGGGTAATATTATTCATTTACATTCCCATATGTGCCACCGACCGTCTCAACAACATACTGAAATTTAATTTTGATAATGTCTTTTTTACGGCAGTTATCGTGCAAACGGACAGTACAGACAGAATGACCAAAGTCATAAACACTTTTCAACTGTGTTGGAAAGTGTTAAACATAATCGTATGCAAGCACTCTAAAAGAGGCATAAACATGCACAAAATACAGTTTTTGTTGCTATCATGCCGCATGGCATACCGTATGTGTAAAATTTATGTAAGCGCTGTAAGCCTGAATTCTCCGTGTTACACTGCTATTCGATTGCGGGAATTCATTTATACCCCCTCGTATAAGTTTCAAAAATTGTACAAGAAAAATTATATCAATCGATTATTTTTAAAAATGTACTGTTACAGATGCGTAGATATGCATAAAGAGATATCTTGAAAGGGCTCAGAATGTGTTTAATATATCTTAAAATGTGCTGTCAAACTCCCAAATTAAAAAATTTTAGGATAATTAGTAATTTTGCTACACAATAGTACGATAAAAATAAATACTTTTTAACTATTCAAATTTGTTCTTAACATCTTATGCAGATACATCTGCGAATAAAGCCCATTGTTAAAGTCAATTATTCAGTTTAATTCATTTGCCTGTTTGTTCGTTTTCTATATGGTTTAATGAGGCTGAAACCTGAATGTCTGTATATACTTCAATAACGTATTTATATTATACGACCTCCATTTCCGTCTTCTTGATGCTTCTTCTGAGTGTTTCCAAAAGTAAAATGCTCAAATTTCTATCTATTTATCTGCTTGAAAAAATAAAGTTAAAAAATATCAAACGTAATAATGTTTAGAAAGAACTCATATATAATACAGGATAATAATAGGTTGTGATATTGAATAAATTGTAAAAAAACTAAGATTGCTTTTTTTTTATTGCTGTTATT
This sequence comes from Amaurobius ferox, assembly GCA_951213105.1. NCBI lineage: Eukaryota > Metazoa > Arthropoda > Arachnida > Araneae > Amaurobiidae > Amaurobius > Amaurobius ferox. The sequence continues at coordinate 26,974,274 of OX578137.1, forward strand.
TGTTATTGTTGCTCTATGCATATAAAATTAAATGTCTGCTTGTAAGTCCTCTATAGATATCAAAAGGTAATATCTAGAGGACAATTGATGTATATTCTGGGGTAAATCCGCACGATGAAACTGTTGGTGGTGTTTAAAAATATTTAGAACATTTGTTCCTTCTTACAAACACATTTTGAGTAACTCATTGAGATGAAAACATGAAAGATGGTGACTTTCAGCTTACGGCTTTGACATTTCATTTTTCTTTATGAGAAAATCTCATACTGTCCCCAGTCACTTGCTTTGGTCACATTCATAGTGAAATTTTCCTGGAAAGGGTTTGATTCGACATTGACGAAAAATAACGTGTTGGATATTACGACAAGGTATTTTACGGGGAAGGATTGGATTTTTTCAGTTGTCCTGCTATTCTCAGAGAAAGAGTTTTCTATCTGAAATCTGAATGTTAAAATCATTATGCCACCTAATAAGAAACAAATTTTGGAAAAATTCCTGTACTCTTTGGCCTGTACTCGAATTTTATGTAGTGTTAGGTTCTCTCATGACATGTCTTATATACATAGTGCAATGTATAGGGAAAGTGTTGTGATAGGGTCGTAAATTCGAATTCAAGTTTTCGACGGAAGAGCACGTTTCAAGGATTCCTGAACTCGAATCGAGCATTTCTGAAGTGAGGTCTATGTGTGTGTGTGCTGTGTGTGCGCGTGTCTGTGTCTGTGTGTCCGTGAGTCTGTGAATACGATTCCTCACGTACGAATTCTCGAATGAAATTTTGAAAAATCGTTAAACATTAGAATCATCAAAAATGTTATGCAAATGATCTTTTCATTAGAAAACGAATACATAAATTTTAGAAAGCTAGAACTAATCGTTTTCGAGATATCGCACATTTTTTAAATAAGTGTATAAAAAAATCTCATAACATTAAAAAGTACTAAGAATTGTGAAATGTGTTCACCTTTCATATATAATATTATGCGATAAAATTGATAACATCATTCTCGTGGATCTATATCGTTCCATTCAAGAGAAAATATACCAAAAGTTCGCCAAGTTGGCGATATTTACTCCCAGATAGTGGAATATATCGTCAAAATTTAAAAATGAGCCCAAATTCATGAATTTAGAGTTTATATATCATTTTTTCACTGTGAAAGAAGTAAATCCATTGAATTATATAGGGAAATACATGTGTTGTCCACATCATATGTTTTTTAAATGTTAAAGTTAAAAACAAGAGAAACTAACTGATCACCTATGCAAGTGGAGATTAACGAAGTAAGTTTGAATGGAATCTAGAAAAATAATTATTCGCTTTCTCTTTGACCAATTTGTATTAAAAAATACGAGTGCTTTGACCACTGCACATAATTATATCTAAAGTATCCCTAGCCAAAGTGTTCAGTGATATCTTGTCTTCAGTGATATCTTGCTACCAGAAACTTAACCAAAACTAGTAAGTATACGAGTCCAAATTTCCTAATAACTAACACTTTTATATCAAAGCACTGATAAGCGTAAATAAGAATAATAAACAGCGAAAAGCTCGATAATTATCTTACTAGATCACCAAGTGTCGCATACAATGAAACAGCAATGAAATACTCAGCTAATTCATAAAAGAGCAGAAGTTTTCCCTGTTGTGATGCAGTTTCGGCGAAAATCTGAGTGTGTCGCCGAGGATGGAACAACCACACGTCGCCTTCCTGAAATCATTCTTCATTTGCTTTAACATCATACCGCGTCTTCGTTTCATCAGTAGTAATTTTGACCCCAGTAGCTAGGCGTGATAAAACAATTTGGGGAGACAAAAACTGGCAACAAAAAGTAGCAAATAAAGTTCTATGCTATATATTTTAGTACGGTTCCCAAAACTAAAAAATCTGATGTGAGCAGCATATGACTTTCCCTGCAGATTCATATTCTCTTTATTTCTTCAATAATTCATTAAATTGAGTTTAATTACACAAAATAATACCCATAGTTATTAAATAAATTACATTGAATTAGCACTTTTAATTCAATTTTTGTTTTCATTTGTTAACTGGGCTTATTTTCAAAGGTGGCGTGGCGAAAATGCGAAAAAATTAAAATAACTTGAGAATGGCTAATTCTAGTGTAATGGAGTTTGACTCATTCTTTTCATTGTTAAAAATTACGTATAAAAGAAGCATTTAATTGAATTATATTTTAGGATATGTAGTTTTTGTTTTAGATTTTGACGATTTTTACGGACCATTTCGCAAAAAATGCAGATTATTTTTTTTCAAATCATAGCAAAATCTAATTAGCACCAGGGTAACCCACAAGTGACTTATCTTCCAAATTTTGTAAAATTTGGCCTTTTAGTTTTTAAGCTAGAGTGGATACAAGCGATTTTGCTGACCTTCTTGCAAAAAAAGGCGGGTTCTTTTACCCCGAATCGTACCAAAAACTAATCAGCACCAGGGTCACACACTATCTACCAAATTTTATGAAATTTGGTCCATCAATTTTCGAGTTAGTGTGGATACATACATTGCAAAGACAGACATACACACAGACGTCACGCTAAAAATGGTTTTTTCGCATTCTGGAAGTCCCAAAATGTGTATATCCGTCGAAAACTCGAGTTGCTATTTTCGACATGATTCCAATACTTTCCCTATACATTACCATGTATTGCAGGGGAAATAATATATAGTAATAAATATACAGTAAAATATGCAAAATATAATTACCGATAATCAGGACATTCCGAATTTCATACCGATTATCCGGTACTTCAGCAGTGGCGGATTATCGGATGTCGATCTAAAATGGGCACAAAACGGGAAAAATTAACTTTTATATATGTTTGCCTATTTAAATTAAATGTTTATAAGCAAACATATATAAAAGGTATTGCATATATAAAATGTATTACAAGGAAATTAATATAGAGTAATAAATATGCAATAAAATATACAAAATAAAATTATCGAAAATCATGACATTCCGAATTTCATACCTATGATCCGGTACTTCAGCAGTGCCGGATTATCGGATGCCTATATAAAATGAGGTACAAAAAGGGGAAAAATCAACTTTTATATATGTTTGCCTATTTAAATTAAATGTTTATATAATTTTGCCCAGTGCGTACAATACTCGCTCTAAAATTGTGTAGGTAACTCGTAGTACGAAGATTAAAATCGTTGAATAAGAACAGGGGAGTTGCTTTTGCGAAATAAAAGAAAAATAGTGTTAGTCAAGACACTACTTAATATCTTTTAGAATATTATTTGCTTTTGCAAAGAAATAAATTTACATTTTTAGAATTGTTATAAAACTGTTGATTCCGAGTGAGTTTATGGAATAGAGGTTTGGGACAGAAAAAAATATATATTTAGTTTATATAGGGAGAGTTTCAATAAAAATTTTATACACAAATGTTTTCCTTTTATTGGGAATAATTATGCAATTTAAAACGAATAGAAACATTAAAACATTTTAGAAGATTAAATAAGTTTGTCAAATGTATGAATATTAAATTACCGTACGAACATTTCAAACTGTTGCTAAAATAATAAAACTAAAACAACTTCGTTAAAAGTAGTATACAAAAGTAGTATCACAAAATTAATAGTGCCGGCGGTTTCGAAGACAAGAAACGAAAAAGTAATCTTCATCAGGACATACAAGCGCAACCTTCACTCGGGATATCTAAATCGGTAGCAGATGGGAGAACAGCAAGCTTGACTGCAGCAGGAAAAGAAGTTTGCCAACTGAGAGAGAAGGAAAAATCTGATGTGGGCAGCACATGACTTTCTCTACAGACTCAAATTCCATTTATCTTTATTTCTTCAATAATTCATTGAGTTTAATTGCAGAAATTAACAAGCGTAGTTATTTAAAATTACACTGAATTTGCACTTTTGATTGAATTTTCGTTTTAATTTGGTAACTGGATGTAACGCTGCTAACTTTTCAAAGACGGCTTAGCAAAATGCGAAAATACTCAAATATCTAGAAAAGGCTAATCCTAGAGTAATGGGTTGATCTTATTCTTTTTATCGTCAAAAATTACGTATATTATAAGCATTTAATTGGTGCATTCCAGCATACAAAATCTTTTATGTTAGATTTTGACGATTTTTGCGGACTATTTTACAAAAATAGACAAGTTCATTTTTTCATATTCGCACCATAATCTAACCAGCACCAGGGTCACCCACAACTGACTGATAAAATTTTATGACATTTGGTCAATTAGTTTATATAGTGTGGATACATGCATTTCACACACACACACGTACGTTACGCTACGCTAAAAATAGTTTTTTTGTATTCTAGAGGTGCCAAAACGTGTAGATCAGTCAAAAACTCGAGTTGTGAGTCTTGACACGATTCCAATACTTTCCCTGTTTCTAATTCCTTGCCATAATGTATCGCAGGGAAAGTAAAAAAAGGTTAAATCAAGGAGGAAGGAAAAATAAGTAGGACATAATGAATGAAGGATGAAATATCAAGGAGTAAATTAAACGTTCAACAAAGTATTCATAGTACTTAAAGGTTATACTTCGAACATAAGTCATATTAAAATAAAAAGTAAATAATCGAACTGTTCTGAAAGCTGTAACTTTTGAATGTAGGTTCCCATATAGATTTCTACACTGGTTATGTGCTTATTTATTTTAATAGGAAATTGTATGTTCGTAGATTTACATACTGAACAAGTACTTTGAATCCTTTATTAGACGGTCACTTTCTTCTTCGATATTATACCGTTCATACATTGTGTCCTACCTTTTGTTCCTTCCTCTTTGATATTTTATTTATTTTTAATTCTCTTGCTGTTGATAACCAGTTTTTCCTGCTTGAGTGGCGTTTCCTCTTCTACCATCAGTTGCCGATCTAGCTCTCATTCATGAAGGTTGCACTTATTGTGTAATAAAGAAGGTAGTTTCTTGAATTTGCAACTGGTTGACACCATGAATTTTGTGCTGTTTGATGTTTTTAACGAAGTTACTTTAGCTCTATTTATTTCATTAAACTACAAACTTTTCAAGAATAGTGTCTAGGAAAATATGATTTCGAGATATAGATGAAGGGAAAATTAACAAAGTGTTTTTTAAAGTTTGCCTAGTTTTAATTATAGGACTGATTTAATATTCGTGTCGTTCAATACTACTACACTATTTACTAGGCTATTAAAAAATTGATTTTGTAGAAAATGTTCTATCCCAGGTTTGTTTTTGTCGAAGTTACTTTAGCTCTATTTATTTCATTAAACTACAAACTTTTCAAGAATAGTGTCTAGGAAAACATGATTTCGAGATATAGATGAAGGGAAAATTAACCAAGTGTTTTTTAAAGTTTGCCTAGTTTTAATTATAGGACTGATTTAATATTCGTGTCGTTCAATACTACTACACTATTTACTAGGCTATTAAAAAATTGATTTTGTAGAAAATGTTCTATCCCAGGTTTGTTTTTGTCACCAGACGAAAATTCAGTATAATAAAATTGCGTTTTACCTTCGGCTATACAAAATATTCTAAACCGAAGATAACGATAATTTTCTCTCAGTCCACAAACGGAATTGCTCTTTTGATTGATTCTCAATTTTAAAAACATACCAATTTTTAGCCGAGAGTGTTAATGTTACTTTCACATTCAATGCTGCAATTAAGTTCCTTTACTCATTTGTTCACTTTACATTTTTGTTTAAAGGGAACAATCCTAAATATTCCTTATATCGATAAATCCTATCTAAGTGCCCACGTTTTAGAATCTCGAGATTTATAGTATATGTCCCTCATTTCCTGCCTCTTAATGCTACTTCCGTAGGTTTCCGGACAAGGGAATAAGTAAAGCTCAATCCATTTCTGTTGCCAAGAAGGAAAGTTAAAAACTTATAGCATTTAGAAGTGTTTGGAAAAGAACTCTGAACATAATTCATGGAATTGGGCCTAAACTGCAGATGGATTTTTTGTATGTTAGATATATGAATCAATGTGTTAATTTTTATTTTTGATACAATACACAATATATAAATTCTCTAAAAATGCTTGAAAGCATTTTAATCATGGAGTATTGGGATTGCAGAAATGCCCGGGATTACAATTCGTTAGTTGGTGTTTTTCTATGGTTAATGATTCATATGGGGAGCAGAAAGTGTTTAAGGTGTGTTAAGTACACTAGGGACAGTATCCCTGTTTTGTGGAGAATATATTGAAAGAGTGTAATAAAATGCACAATGTAATAAAATGCAATGCGAGGTACTAGATTGCATAACGTATCTTGTAAAGGTAAAGGATGCAGTGAACTGAGCAATTAGAGAGTATACTAATCATTGAAGTAAGATATTGCACTACAATGTTAAATAAGATATTTTACTAGAGTATACAATAAGAGTATATTATAACTAAACATTTTGACATAAGCAGGAAATGTTTACAAAAGGAAATTAATTGTGTTATTATTTTTAAACTAATTAAGATTAATATTCTTGTGTTTAATCTTTCAGTTAAATAAAATATGTTTTATATAAGTTTTAAAGGTGAGAAAGAAGTTATTATATATATATATATATATCAGAGCATATCTTTCAGTTTTAAAATCATGTCCTTAAGAGTTATATTTTTATACATAGATTAAAGGGGTTTTCATCAAAAACCTTACTGATTTGGTAATCCAAAATTGCAGCAATGTTTCATACATAAAAATGATACATATATAGTTCACAAAAGTTACATAGTTTTCAAAAATAATGGTTAAATGTCAAAGTCTTGATTGAAACTGGGTTTATTATGATGGATAATGATATTAATAAAATTGTGTATAGTAATAAATATGCTTGTATTTCGACTCAATGGCTGAGATCTTGAGTCTGCATTGGCCGAATACATATATTTCTAAGTATCCATATATTCCTTGTAAGTAAACTGAAATGAATTAGAAGTGAAATATGATATCTATTTTGTAATTTATATTTCTCTCATTGCATTTTCCTTGACCATAATTGAATAATATTTAAGGTTTATTGCGCAACCTGTAAGTTAAAATTTTCTTTTTAGAGCCATTACGAGAATAGAAATTAGTTTTAAAAATTCGTCTTCTTTTTATTGAATTCTCAAACGTGTGAAGAATATTAAATGCAAGGCATTGCACTGAAATATATCACCACGATCATTGCACCAGGGTGACATTACGCAAAACCATATAATCTCGAACCCTTACACCAGGAGACCAATTACACAAAGCTACATCCTCTCCATTTTCCCGCATATGAAAAACGTCCCCACAAAAACACCGGGAATAAATAAAAAATGGAGCACTCCCGGAATGGAAAACCACCTGCAAAGCTTCTATTAGTCTAAAAGCCCCAGCATCAAAGACCTTAATACACTGAGAGCGTTTAAAGGGCCGTCTGTTTTCCCTTGGCAACTGTGTCAATACGGAGCTCTATTTCTTAATAAATAAATAAAACGTATGGCCCATCTCATTCTGGAAAAGGAATTCCGTAAGTATACAAAATGGAGATGTGTAGACAGAAGAGCCAGGATCTAATGACCCGTGCGAAATACGCATTTGTTTCTTGAGACCTAGAAAGGATGGGGTGGGGATAATGTACTTCATAGGGGAAGGGTAAACTAATGTAGTAGCCCGGCTATGGTTCATTTCGTGAGTACGTATTGGAGATATAAGGGAAGGTCTGTTTTCAGGATCAGAATCTGTGGTGATGTGTTTACTTGAGGATTACTTATGGATGTACTTAGAAATATTAACATTGAATTTTGTAGTACTTTTTCGTAGAATGGAATGACATTGTAGTGAAATGATATCAACTACGGAAAAGGTATCGTTGGTTTTCCGATTAGGATATTGGAGAATGAGTTGACTTTGTTTGTCTAGAATTTTAATGGTACCCGACGTTTAATCAATGGTTTAACTGTAAAATGTTTGCTTCAATTTTATTTTTACTGATAAATAAAAGTTTGGAGTAGTCAGTAATTTTCATTTAGAAAACATGATTGAAAAAATTAAGAAAAATCTTAACTAAAATAAACAAAAAAATCTTAACAAAAACAAACTATCTTGATTTATCTAAGAAGCATCTTGATTAAATAAAGAAAAATCTTAACGATATATTTACCACAGTCGCAAATACACGAACGCCCTTGCATTATTTACTTGCATATTGTTCGAAGACATTGTTTTAATCGTTTCAGGATTTATACTTTTAAATGTATGTGTTACCAACAGAACCATTTGTGAAGATATATTTTTATTAGAAATGAAATTAAGTATATAACATTGATCGTTTTATCTTTTACATCGATCAGGAATTATACTTTTTTTTAAATGATTGCTTTTCTATTTTGTCCGACCTTGGATCACATACGACCTTCTAACAGACGTGGCAAGAGCCCATAATTTTCTTTTTTTTCTTTTCTTTTCACTTTGTTTAGTTGCGATATTAAAACCGACATTGATAATTTCCTCCAAAAGATCTATTTTTAGAAGACTTAGTACTACATACTGTTAGCATTAGCTGGATTACTGCATTTCTTTTACGTAACTCATTTCCTCCTCTTGTCTTTGCTACGTCCTCTTATGCTTCCATTCCACCAATATCCGCATGAAAAACTGGTCTACTCTAGAATGAAGATTTCATGTAGATTCATCATCACTACTACCAATATTAGAAACATAATCATTATAATAATTAGATTCATGACTATCATTACTTTCTGATTTAACCTCTGGTGGTTCTTACAAAAGTTTCACCATTTTGTCATATGTAAAATTCCTATGACGGCATGACATTTTGTTTTGTAGCACTGACAGCATGTTTGATGGATGAATGGTAAACTTATCGAATTGAAAACGCGTATGAAATAGTAATCTAAATATACACACGTGATTAGCAGTTAACGTATGCTCTCACAGCTGTTTATGAACTGGATCGTTGTGTTATAACGTAATGTATCAAACAATCATTTATGTTCTAAAAGTTCTTGAACGAACCATTATGACAAAAGGTCTGCTATTAAAGCTATTTTCTATGAAAGCAGGCTATTAAAGCTATCTTCTATGAAAGCAGGCTATTAAAGCTATTTTCTATGAAAGCAGTGAAATCTAATAGTCCATCATATGAATCAGATAAGTGTCAGAAAAAGGTTGTGGAAGGTCAACATCCCCTAATGAAATTCATCCACGAAGACGCTCTTGGGCAGTTTTATGTCATTAAAGTGATTAGATATTTGGAATAAAAATTTAAAGTATTATATTGGATGCAGTAATTGCTAAGTAATTGTTATTACTTATACGATTTCGACGAGAATATCGAGCAATTTGTACAAATGTAAAATAAGTAAGAGGCAGAAGTTTCATACCCCCATGACGTATCTGAATCATTTAATAGACTTTGCTCGTTAAGGCAGTCTGAAAAATTATTGAAACGAACTATATTTTTATGACAAGAACATTTAGTGGGGTATTTATGATTGATGGAATTCATACAATGTGCAACCCACTTTCTATCATAGACAAACTATTCGGCGATGCTGGACTTGGCAGTCGAAATTGAGGCTATTTCACAAGGCTCCATAAAATATGTTCTCTAAGGAAAACTGTAGAAACGTGCCATTTGTTTACATAATATGTATATGAGACATTCATGCAAATCGTCGGGCGATATTTTCTGGATCACTGAAATTTGAGTTTCCTGATATATTTTTTTCAAAAATTGATACTGTTAATGAACTTGCACATTTTTGTGACAATATGTGCGATGAAAAATTCAGCAATGCAATAGAAAATACCACCATAAAAATATCATAGATATATTTGAAGGCAATTTAAGGGAACTAGTTACGGAATGACAATAGACCACACTCATCATTCTAGATGAATTACTAAAGCTATTGCTTGGTATAATCCGAAGTAACCGAGATGGAATCTGGCTACTTTTAATGTCATATATTCAGCAACGTCCCTAGATTTTGAACTGGACAAAATTAACTGTGCACAATATCTATCATTTAACTTAAGATAAATGCCTAATTTGGTAAAAACTGAACCCGAAAACAGTCAATATCTCAAAGATGAACGATGTTTTGTTCAATAAAGATTGAAAAATCTAATTTCTCGCATTCCTGTACTCACATCGGAGGAGACAGACAACAAAGATACACCAAATTCAGGAGGTAGTAAAAAATTCAGTTTAAAAATAGGTTCTGTTGAAAAATATTATATAACAGCTGAATACCGTGCATCAGTTCCAAGGCAGTTACGTCGAAATCTAAATTTCACAAGTCGGTTTTACTAAAACACTGCAAACAATCTCTTACCATCTAAAAAACCACGGTGTTGTATCGCTTTTTGGAACACCATCTCAATTTTCTGCATTTCTGAGCCATTTTGCCAAATTAGTTTCTTCTCTGGTAGGCTACATGAGAAAATAAGATTTCGTTCAGAGTTTCGGTTTTTCACGCCGATGGCTGTTGCCAGCGTCTGTCTGGAAGTGACGTTGGTTGCGGTTTTTATTACGATACGTCACTGATGCAGGTGTCCGTTAGCCAATGAGGACTTGATTGATGGGTGCCGTATGAGCTGTTTGAATGACGCTCGTGGCATTTGATCCTTAATTTCGGCAGTTTGCGGACGCCCGGAGAGCACGGAATTTTTTCGGTGAATTATTAATTTCGCGTAGATTGGTATTTAAAATGAGTATATTAAAAATTTGGGTATGTTGAATTGAAGTGTTCAACGAGAGGCAAAGGTCCTTGCTTGCCTCCATGTTAAATTAATTGCCATCGTGATGGATTTCATCTAGTTTTGATTTCGACGATAGAATTTGTGAAAGAATGCAGTTTACGGGAAATTGAACTGCTGCACGAGATTATGAATGCATGCCTTGTGGAGTAGAATTCAACTCAGGGATTTTATTGTGTCAGTATGGAAATACCGGACTTTAAGCATCTGGCTATCCAGGGCAAATCGACCGTTCCGTCCTCCCTACTCCACTGAGGTGTATAAATACCTGTCATCTTCTGTAATTGTAAGTACAATTTTATAAATAATATTATCTGCATTGGAAAAGCATTGTTAATTGCAAGTGAACAAGGAGGTACTTAAATGAAATTGCTTGGAATATAATTAATTTCTGTTTGAATAAATATTTATCATTAAATTGAAGTGTTCTGCTTTCCACAACTTGATTAATTTATATGTTGCTCCTTTCCTTTAACATCGACCTACGGCTGACCAACCGATTCCTAGAATCATCTGGGGAATAGAACCTGACGCATACAACGCAATTATAATTTTTGGTGATAACTAATCAGTTGCCGATCACCTTTACTTATTTTCGTCTCGATCTTATTACCATTAACTTATTCCACAATTTGATACCGTGAATCCACGTTATAAGTTTGGTAATCTTAAACGGATATCACAATTTGTTGCCATGTAGGTACTTCATAATTTGGTAATCACCAGTATAGATATAACAACGGATGGAAGTAGACGAAGTGTGTGTTTCATCTCTAACTTTAATCCAGTTGACCAAAGTCCTTTAAACATTGTTCACCCATTTACACAAAGAGCAGCGCTACTTGATCTACAGACATCTATGTTGACCGTAAGGAAGAAAGGTAAAGGAGCATATGAAATATTAAAAATGATTGTCTTTGAAAAGGAGAGAGATTTTTGAACCCATACATAAAGTAAAAACGACTTTGAATCCCAGAATCGCATTGGAACAGGTTGAAAATAACAGAGACGTAATTCTCTAGACAGTCCGTCAGTTTTATGACACTCATAGCAGAAACCCAGAAATTTATATATGTTAGACGTGTTCCTCTCCCCCTTTGGGCTATTTACCCTGGAATCTGGCCAATCCCGATGTGTCAATGAAAATACTAGTAAGGCAATATTAGGGAAATACTTGAAAATTCTGATTTCATCTGAGAATGGAAATATTACTTTCTCAACTAACGTAATTTATGAGATGGCATTGATTCAAAAGTTGCATAGAAAAAATACTACTTTTGACAAACTATCCGATTCGATCCTCAATCAGGTCTTAAATTCTGGCTATTACAGGAAGAGGATCAACATTGTGATTGGTACTTTTAATGACAAATAAATCAAATAGGCAAAAAGACTCAGCAGAATTTAAGAGGAAAGTATTTTCTTCAAGAATTTTAAATGTGGTCATAGAATTGTCAAATGGAGGCGTCTTCTGCAAAACGGTAATTGTAAGAATAAGCTATCAAAATTTCTTGTTGAACATTGGCAAGAGGAGAACAGACTGAAGAATATTGGTGGTTAAACACTGTTTGCAACTTATTGTTTGTAACGTACTGCACCAAAATAGCTGCTTAATCAAAGTGGAATATCCAGACCCTCCACTCACTCTTGGGCTTGAGCAGCTGTTTGAAAGGCCGGTGCTTAATTGAAGTGGGAAATTATTCATCTTCCCAAGAAGCAGATACTTAGATAATGCTACATATTAGATATGCAGCTGTGGAATACCTAAATAATGTTTATGTATCTGGTGATCTGTCATTTTGGTTTTAGCTCTTTATATACAGTAGGAACGCTGCCGGGAGAGCAAATTGTACATCAAAAGCGGAACAAGTTGTCGAGTCAGGTTAATAGGCATTAGGAATCTTGTATCAGCGGTTGGCTTTTGTATCAAATCAGCATTCCCTGATTTACATTCATGGACAGGCTACGAAACAGTGGGTGCTTTTTCTGACTAAAGCAATCCCAAAGTCCTGAAACTTCTACAAACATATAGAATTTGTTTCAATCTTTTCAATGCTGGAGAGTCAATATATATTGTCTGATAAAAACCATTATTTTATCAAAAAGTTTGTCAACTGTATTAAAAAGACAGTAAAACAGAAAATATCAGTGAAGTGAGATACTATATATTCTGAAGTCTACAAGGCGCATTTGAGTCAACACAAATTCCTCCGTGTAAAGAGTTTGTCAACACTCGCTGCGAACTAACTATTTAACAGCTATTTGGAAAATATGTTTGCAAATTTTTCTTTAAGTTCTAGATCCAGTAGATCATGGATGGATGCTTGGCAAAAAAGAAAAGCTTTGCATCAAATGGATGACAGAAACACCAGCACCTTAAGCAATGAGGAAACATTTGAGTTACTCTTGCTCGAGATTATGCCGACTGCCATTATGCACTTGCACAGTAAATAGGTTGAAATGTACCGGAGAACAAAGTGTGATAAAATGAATGTACCTCAGAAATACATAGAAGATGATTTCACTTTTATGACTGTTGTGAATAGGAAGATGATGAATAAAACTTTTGCTAATATACTAGACAATGGAATATTACCAGATTATACTTTCAGCAGCAAGTGTTCAGCTGAATTTTTTTTAATGTAATTCATAATAACATATTAATGCTTTGTCTTATTGTAACTTTATTACTGGGCTTACTGTTCCTGTTGTTTCATATTATTAATATCTAGGTTAAAAATGTTTTGAGAGATATGCTTTAAAAATTGTAATATTTTTCATAAATCAGTGATTTTAATTCAATATTTACCAATTAACGATTGTACATATCGAATAAAACTGAAAGAAATTTAAATATCGGACATATTTAAAGCTTTGGTTGAAAAAGAGTTTTGAAATTCGGACCTTTGCATCCTGATATAGCCGTTTCTCAAAAGTCAACATCCGCTATCTTGGATTTATCGCTATTATTAATATCTACCATTAGTACCCTCAAGTTTTACAAATATCTTGGCTGGCACATGTACTATAAGTATCATAAACATTTTAACAATTTAGTTGCATATTCAGTTCATTAAAGGGAATGTTTTTGTCAATGGCCGGGAACTTTCTTACCTAATCATTCGCCCATTTTTAGCGGTTGAATTGTGAACCATATTGCCGTTACATGACATTGCTCTGTGTAATATGATCCGCTCAACAGCGAGCGTGGGGCAGATCACATTACATCCTAAATGGACACCACAACATCCATGTCCGCAGCTAGTATTCGAACCTACAACCCGGTGTTAAGAGAGCACGCTGAAATGCCTGGTTGATACCTTTCAGTAACCGAGCTGGCTTGCACGGAAAATAAAATTGTTATTAAATTTATTAGAAATTACAACCCGTTGTCAAAATGGAATAAGAAATTTTTAAAACGACTTAAAAAATGAATTAATTGAGATAACTAAATGCCATACATGTCTAATTTTTCATTTTGGTCGTTATTATAGTACAAGTAGACTTGAACAATACGCATTATGCATGTATGACAAAGTAGAGTGGCGTTTTCCGCGCTAGATATTTGAATAATCTTATATCCAATTCCGGACAAGTTTTAAGTGTTGTTTAATTACCAAGCGTTTTTTAACGACTTCTCATTTTACAAAGCGATTGCCATCACAAAATCTGAATATCATATTTTTCTCCTTTATTAATTGCAAAGATATTTACATAAAACAAATTTAATTGTCTAAAGTTGCGTAAAATAATCTAATGTTAAATTCATTACTTTAACTGCAGTCCACTTATACACAAAAATACCAATAAAAAAAATAAACTAAGTGTTTTCCTAAATGTCGCGTCACTTATTATGCAATTTTTCCTTCTTTTCTAAATAAAAAAAGAATTTAGTTTTAAAGCATGTCAGGCCCTTTTAACAATGTATTTCAGTCTGTCCAATTTGGGGCTTTAAAATTTTTTTTACGGTCCAAGTTTAATTAAACTTTGAGAAAATACGTCAGTTTGACACTGATTTATTTTACGTACTACTTTCAAAAATTCTTCGCCCTTAAAACCCTAAAAACACGAGGAATTGAAAAAAAAAACCTTTCGCTCATAAACTTGATTTGAAGTTGTATCATTTTTAAGTGTCGTTGTCACTTAAATTCAACAGACTGTGAAATCTAGCTGGTTTTTTATCCACATCACCATGCTTGAAAAGCTCAAGCCTCGCATTGCTCCCTATTTGTTTTTTAAACTCGTTAAGTAGCAACTAATTTGCCGGCATATCACTATTTTTATGTGTTCATATCGTAGAAAATTGCTCGCTCTAGCGTATTTGTCCCCCTTCTTAATTTTTAAGACCCCCTATCACAGAAATTCTTTAATTTCGCATTTTTTGTCGTCATACCCAACTGTGGATGCTTTCCTTAATTAGTATATAGTTACTTTATTGTTGCTTTCTGACAATTTTTTTCACCTCCGGTATTTTTTTTTCCCTCCACCCAGTTAAAGCCGCTATGAGAAATATTTTTTTTTCCCTTAACTGGCGAGACAAAAAAAATCGCCAAATAAGCGATGTCTCCGGGAAAAAAAAACGCTCTCCAGAAATCCTGAATTAATTAAGCAGAATAATGCACATTAAGTTCGTAAAATGAGCGGTAGCAAGTAAAAAAATCTAGAGAAATAAAAAGATAAAGCGACATTTTTCTGGCAGTTTTTTTTTGTTTCTTTCTTTCCCTGTGTAATGGGGAGAGATGGTAAACCATGATGTTAAAAATAATGAATAAAATCGCTAAAAATAAATAAAATAAAAACTGCAAGCCACACGTGTTTTTTTCCCCTTCTTTTCTGGAAAAAACTTTAAATGAGATCAACATGTAATATAGACCCATCGAACTTTTCAAACTGAGAATAATTTTTTATTTTTTATTTGGGACACTTTTTAATTCATCCCCCCTTCATATTTCATCCCCGCTTATTAAGTTTTTTATTCTCATTAAAAGATTAAAACAAGCTCTGCCTGATTTGGAGCTACGATAACAGAGCTAATGTTTTGCGATTTTTTCTCTTTTACTTTTTTTGCTGGGAATTTTTTTTTGTATGTGTGTGTGAAATATATCGTTAAGTATTCACACATATTTAGTTGATTTATGCTTTTATGCTGGGTTAAATGTGAAAACGGGGGGTTATCATAATGAATCAATTAAAATGCTTTTATCAGCTTTGTTTTTGTTTCGTAAATTAATGTATCATTTAGTTTATGAAAACATTACGAGATATGACATTCGAAACGTCGAGATAATTTGAAGAGGTAATTTCTAGATTCTATTAAACTGTTAAAGAATTTCCAATTTTTTAAATCAATTATATTAAAATGTTCTTATTAATACCCATCAACATTGAGTGTTTCACTGTTTGGGATACAGAATAAATGAGGCAAATGTGCATATTTCTAGGTGTGACATTTGACTTTCACAAAAACGCCATAAGCATGCGTACGGTAATGATGTCACATGAAAACCTTGCAGCAGAACGCTCAGTTTTGGAAAGCCAAAAGTGTGCCACGTACTCTCTACAACTTCTTTACGAGTTTAGTATCAACGTAGAAATGAAAAAATTTTACTAATAAATTGGGATTATGGACGAAGGACTTTTATTTGCTGTTTTTTCCGGTCATAAGTTTTTAGATTAGCGTCAGTTTAGATCATAAACTTTTAGTTTAGATAGTCTATACAGCTAGTAATATTTCAAATTTAGAACTCATAAGAACCAAATAGCCGATAACTGCGGTGGCAGCAAAAATATTCTATTGTGAAGCAATATTGTGAATCTCTATTATGGTGACTGGTGAAGTCATACATAATATGGGGTTGATTTAGAACATCAAGATTGAGCTTAGACTGCACACTTTTATACTTATCAGTCAATGGGGGTTATACAATCAAATCCCGCTATAATGAACCCGTGATATAATAGACTTTCTGTAAAAATGAACTTTTCACATGGTCCCAACTGAAATCCTATTCGACTAATGTTATTTCAATCGCTTAGTGCGGATTTCCAGAAGCAAGAAGTTCAGTTACAGTGAACTAAAATCATCTTTCTTGTAGTTTACCTCCAGGTATTTCACGGGAATTTCACTTCCCCCAGCAAAAATGCTTTGCCTTTTATTCTCTTTTGAGCTTATTTCCTCAAAGGTAACAATGGGGAATTTGTTGTTGCCTTCCTTTTCCCGCTCAACTTATTGTTTCTTCAGGAGTGTGAATTATTTTCATATTTCAGTTGGATAATTTGCGCTGTCGACATTGCGTTGTTTTAAAATGGATGCTGTTGGAAAGCAAATGAAAATTATTAAGCGAATAGGAAATGGTGAAAGCAAATCCGCAATCTGCTGAGAATTTTCCTTTCCTAAATCTAAAGTTTGTATGATTTGGAAAAATAGTAGCATAATCATTTCTGCCTGAGAAAAGAATCTAATAGAGACAAAAGGTTGCGCTAGGCTGAACGGGAGAATGTAGAATATGCACTGCTAAAAATGGCTACTATGAAAAGAAATCAAAATATCCCAATAATAGGGACCATGCTGCAAGCGAAAGCCAACGAATTCGCAAAATGTTTTCAAGAAAACAGTTTCATGTTTTCAAATGGATGGCTTGACATGGTTAGAAAACGGAACAATATTTCGTGTGGAAAAGTTGTGAGAAAAACGGCGAGTATCTATCACTGCTTTAGATGTAGAGCAACGGAAAGAAAATATGTAGTCTGGCGTAATCCATAACTACGAGAAAAAATACATTTTCCACGCGATGAAGCCGGCTTATTTTACAACCTGACTCTCAACCAAACTTTAAAATTTAAAAGAGAGAAATGCTATCAAAAGTCAGATTAACTGTACCAACATGAATGGTTTACAGAAGAGTAAACTGTCTGTGATTGGTAAATATCAGAAGTCAAGATATTTTAAAAATATTAAAAAGCTACCTGTGACCTGTCAATCGAATAAAATGTCTTCAGAAAATTTTGAAGAAGAGTAGCACAATGGATAAAGAGTTATTTATTCGGATGTGTAAAATTCTGCTTTTAATAGTCAATTGTACATCCCACACCGATATGAAAAATCATTAATATATCAAGCTAATTTTCCTTTCAAGTAATACAAAAAATCTGATGTTGGCTTTCCTTCATGACTTTCCTTCATGCAATGAATTTACTACTTTTACAGTAAAAAATAGGTAATTCTTATAGTATATACTTATATTCTTTCAGAATAGAAAACTGAGAAAGATATTGAATTTTCGTCTGATAGTCGTCATTTTTATTGATTGAGCGTCATTTTTATCCATTTGGCGAGATTTTAGTTAATTTCGCAATATTTTAGTTAATTTAAAAAAGTCGCCAATTTGCGACATTCCGCCAAATTCGTCGCCAAAATCTCGCCAAGCGATATGGACGGAGAAATAAGTTATTCTTATAGCAGATAAATGACTATTGGCGTTCAAATACAAAAGTATTATTCAAAGTATCTTTTCTCATAAATGGAACGAACTACATTCATGAGTGAGAATGATTTCACTGAATTTATCGCATGATATTACGTGTGTAAAGTGAACATGTTTCTCAATAGTTCATATATATTTTTTTAATTTATGGGATTTTTTTTATAAATTTATTTGAAAAATGTGCAATAACTCGAAAACGGTTTATGCTAGCATTCTAAAGTTTATGTCAATTATTTTCTAAGGAAAATTTACATAAGAAATTTTTATTTGCGTAACTTTATTAATGGTTTTGATTTTTTGATGATTTTTTCAAAATTTCACTCGAAAATTTAGGGGATTCTAAACGTTCGATTCTGCTTTAAAACAATAAGCTTCCAGTACTCAAGAAATGTGATTTTTGTACAAGATTTCATTCGAATCGCTCCATTCGTTCGTGAGATATCGTTTCCACAGACTCACTGATACCCACACACAGATGTCACCTCAAAAATGTTCGATTCGTGATCAGGGATGCTTGAAACATGCTCTCCCATCGAAAACTCGAATTCGAATTTTCGACCCCATCACAATACTTTACTTATACATTATAATATGTATATAAGGAAAGTAATATATACTACAACCCATGGATCACGGTGAGATACGTAGACTGAAATCTTTCTACCGAACGTAATGGGTTTTATGCATTTTGGCGTGTTATGAAAATACACCATTTGTACCATATATCTTCCGGATGCAATAATTTTGTTGGAAAAGTCTTGGAGAATGATCAATGATTCGAAACTATTTCCGACATTTTGGGCTATAAAAATGTCTTGGATGAAACTACATCGACCAATATTCAAGAAGAGCATGAAAAACCTACCAATCGCCACGTGGCTGGTAAAACATGGAGTATCAGCATTTTTTTAAAATGAGGTTGAATATTTTGAATTTTATTATGATAACATATACTAACTTACTAATCATGATTGGTATCAAGTCTGTATTCAATAGATAAAATCAAGGACAAAGCGTTTTAAAACAACGAAAGGTCTTTTATTTAACACATACTAAAAGATGTACAAATCATATATTAACAAGAACGATCAATCATGCTTAAAGCATTGATTATGAAACATTTTCCAACTTCAATGTAATTTTATTTAAACAAGTCTAAAATGCAATACATTCCTCGGTAATATTTTGAAACTTATCACAATACTGCATTAATTTATTATATTTGAAAACTTAAACCTTCATCGAAAAAAATGAACTTCATTCAAATGACGACATTCAAATATAAATTGCCTGGTTTAAACATCTCTGGAATGTTATACATTCCTCGGTAATAGTTTTAGAAATATCATAATATTACGATAATTTATTATATTTGAAAACTTCATCGAAAATAACTGAAATTAATTCAAATGACGTCATAGAAAAAATAACACGCCTGGATCTCTCTATAAAAACAGAATTTCATTCATAACTTTCTCCCATTCATTTCATTCATCACAATACTATAATAATTTATTTTATTTAAACATTTTGTATAAGACCATGGAGCTACAAAAAATTAAACTCTATGCTTGAAACTTCATCGAAAAAAATCGTCCTTCTCTTTATGAAATCAATTAATATTTCATTCATATCAGCCATGCAGACTCCATGGACTAAATTATTTTGTGTTAAAAAAATACAGGCATTCTAATATAACTCATTCTATATATTTTGCTGTTTACATTTTATATAGGTAAAAAATAGGCTTAGTTGTAGAAATAATCAAATTAAGATGAGCATATAAACTCAAATATATTGTCATTGCGTTGTTTCAGTATGTAGATGCACAGAATTTAAGCAAAAATAAAGTAGTTTTAGGACGGATACAACACTCAATATGGATTAAAAAGAACTTTAAAAAATCACGATTTTGAAACAAGATGGATGCCATATATCATTTTAAAGTGGGTCATGTGATCGTTTCATATCATGGTCACGTGATCGTTTCATATAAGAGGTGTAATTATTATTTTAATTTTTATTTAAAAAACTACTGAATATATTTCGCTGAATTTTTTTTATATATTTTATGGATCAATTTGAATATTACCTAAAATTTTCGAAGCAATTTGTGAATTTTAAATCCGCTTAAAAAATGTTTGAAAAATTAGGTCCCATAGGGCTCAATGTATTTCATTTTTTCGACCCGGGTTCAATCCAAAGCTAATTGGGTGATATTATTCATTTATATTCCCATAGGTTCTACAGACCGTCTGAACAACATACTAAAATTTCATTTCGATTAACTCATTTTTACGGCAGTTATCGTGCTAACGGACTGACAGACAGACAGACAGAATGAATGAATGAACAAAGGCATAAACACTTTTCAACTTTGTTGTAAAGTGTTAAAAACTACCAGAGCGCTTTCGGACGTATTTAAAGCAAATTTGCATTTTAGATTATTATTATTCGGACCAGTTTAAAGCAAATTTTAAAAATAAATTATTAAATCCAAAGTTAGAATGTATGTAGTAACTCATAATACACTATTCCAAAATTTTCTACAAATACAAAGAAATTAAGACAAAAAGAGGAAATAATAAAGCATAATGCAAGTCATAAGGACAAAGACAATCAACAAATTTCAAAAATGAGGAATGCAAATAAGAAAACAAAAAATCAAGCAAAAAAGCTTGCACATGGAGGAGATTTAGGCTTACGAGATTAGGCTTACGAAAAGTTCATTTCGAAAAAATTCTCATCGGGTCCATATATCTTTTCGAAATGAACACAAAAATGCTTGTTTCTGAAACACAAGATAGATTTTATCTATAAACTTGTGTTATATGGACGACAAGCATAAAGATTGGAACAATAAAGGAAACATAAATACCTCAAAACGCACCTCTTCAGCGCAACCATGACGAGCAAAATATGACTGGATCATCGTTGCCATATGCCAAAATGAAAAGATGTGATTTGCTGTTGCCAAAGAGAGTAATAAAAACAGTACTGCGCAAAAGCAATAAAATGAGTTATTCAACTGTTAAAGCTTCGAGATAAAAAGATGAAAATATAATTGCAGGAGAATGAAGAAGTACGGCTAAAATAAGATAATAAGGGGAGAATATGAGAATTTTAGGCTAATCGAAACTTATTAACTATACTATTGACTAAATATGCAGGATATTGATACATTTTACTGGTAATTTTGAGGTTATTAATGTGCAAAGCATGAAATTTTTTATCTGATAATCTATAAATTCTAAAAAGTTGATTAAGTATAATATTTCTAAACAATTGAATCGAGTTGCAGGAATTAAAAAGTAATAATTTATTAATATTAAATTTAAAAAAATATTTTTTATCATATAATTTAGTAACTATCCCATGAGCAGGTTCTATAATTAGATTTAAATCCAAATAATAAACATTATTACTAATAGAAGTTTCATTAGGTATTAATTCCAAATTATCCGGATAGAAATCTATATCTATGACATAGTTATCAGTAAATACAAGACAAATCAGATCATCTACATATCTATAAATTTTATAATCAGTTGAAGTAAAGAATTTTTCATAATGATATAGGTATAAATTAGCTAACATACTGCTGCTACAGCCACCTTGTGGAACACCTGAGACTTGTAAGTATAATTTATTACCTTGAAAGATATAATTATTGAAAAGAACAAAATGGAGAAGCTTAGGAAAATTGGTAAATTTTGTAAGATTAGAATGTTTAGTAATATAAGCATTATATAAAGCTAAAATGACATCATATAGATCAGTGATCTTAATATTATTAAATAGATCTTTAAAATCAAAAGTTTGAAATCCTATTATTTTACCATGCGTTTTTAATTTATTTTTTAATTCCTTACTGTTATTTAGAATAATGTAGCTATCACCAGAATCTCGTAAATTGCTATTTAGTACATTTAAATAATTTAGTAATAATTTACTAGCAGTGGTAGAGTATGAATTATGACCACTAGTAACAGTTCTAAATTTAATAGGATTTTTATGAAATTTAGGTATAAGCACGATATATGGAAATGTCAAAAATTTATTATTAATATCTAAATCACTATACATATTGATAATTTTCAATTTGATACTATTAAGAGAGTGTGAATTAATTTTAAATAGACTATTTTTTTTTAAATAATCTAGCAGATATTGAATATAGAATTTTTTACAAATAATAGCATGTATATATATATATATATATATATATATACATATATATATATATATATATATATATACATATATATATATATATGTATATATATATATATATATATATATATATATACATATATATATATATATATATATATATATATATATATATATATATACACACACATATATATATATATATATATATATATATATATATATATATATATATATATATATATATACATATATATACATATATATACATATATACACACACATATATATATATATATATATATATATATATATATATATATATATATATATATATATATATATATATATATATATATATATATATATATATATTGGATTAGGTTTTTAGTTTTCGAAATACAGTGATTATAATTTCGATATTTTAATATCCGAAATTATTTTGAAAAGGTAGTTCTAATTCAATATTTTTGATAGTTTTGAAAATGTCTAAATAGGACAAACTTCCCGGAAAGAAAGATGCTTTACAGGCAACCATCGGACTGGGGGTCACTGCTATATAAAAGTTCGTGATCCACGCATATTAATTGAAGCAATTATTATTATTAAATTATTATGAGATATTTCATTTAATTAGAGTTCTTTATACTCTGGTTTCTATAAATTAAGAAACAGTTTGTTCGTTTGGGCATCATTTTAGGTAGAAGCACGTAACCGCTTTTGTTTCTTTACGCGTACTTGTTTTTATTTCTTAGAGTAGAGATCAATTCTACGAGGTACAGGCAGGGGGTACTGAACACTGTGATAGCTTTATGTGAGTACAACAGGATATATACCCTACAAAACGATAATACTCGTTAGCAGAGTGTGAGGAATCCGTCATTTCTCGAGCCTATTTTCAGCCATTTTCAGAATAGTTCCAGAGTTCATACACCTTAAAACCGCCTGCATTGCAGTTTTTGGAAAACAAGGCTATAAAACTCTGTCATCACAGTCTGATTTCGGAGAAATGCACCCAATTTGAGCCGTCATCAGAGAAGGGAGAACTAATCCCAGAGGGGAACGTTAGGTGGTCTATGATATGCAGAGCTTGGAAAAAGACATTCCAGAGCTTAGTCAGGGTGGTCCTCAGATTTTGGACCAGAATATATACACGAAAGAGACGCTTTTCGAGAGAGGCGAGACAATTTTCGTAGAGACAGGTCGCACTTTTGGTGCTCCTGATGCACAGGTTCTCGCCCTCACCAGAATGTTATTCTGTAACTTTTTGATATTCCTTGTCATGCTATAATAAAAGCTCATTTGTTTTATCAACGATGCCTGTTTTATCCAGACTTGGAGAAAGTCATTATTTTCATGATCTTATCACTGATTCGAACTCACGAATTCAGAAGGAAACGGCTACTTGCATTTAGGTCGGCACATTTTACTTTGTGTGCGCTGACCGGACTAACGCTACTGAATCAGCAATCATGCAGAGGTCTGAAAGAGAGCCGGAACGCAGAAATAAATTCATAACAAATGGTATTCAGCGGCGGGATACATTACAGCTTAGTATCCAGCAGCAGAGTAGAATGATAATTTCATTACAAAATGATGGCAAGCGGCTGGATTCATTACAAAATGATAGCGAACGGAGGGATTTATCACACAGAGCTAAACTGGTATAGCAAAATCTTCAAGAATAGACAATCATACATTCATACGTATGGATTGGAAAGCCATGTCTTCTTACTTTTATCCTGCAGAACATGTGAGATGTTGTATGGAGTCTTTTCAGTTCCTTTCAACGAAACTTGCTTTAACCTTGAAAAGTCTAAAATGTCTTTAAAGTTCAATATATTTTATTTCAACAAAGCTGCTGGACACCATCTCTTGTATAACTGTGAAAGAAGATCATATTGCATTTTAACCTCTTATTTTTGACGTTCAATATTTATAGGAAATAAATGCTTTATACAGAGTGATTAAAAAAAGATGGGCCAAAATTTACAAGGTACACGCCAAACCAAGAATTTTGGTCATAGTTTACCGGGTCGAAAATGGGACATAAAGGCGCCAGTAGGAGCTTAATGGTGAAACCGATGAAGTGAGACGAAAACACAAGAATGACTCAGAAGTTATAAAATGACATTAAGGAAACAATAATTACAGTAATGGCTCAAAAGAGCGACCGCCAACCTGAATGCCGTCTCACAGCAGCGATGGAGGGATTGGCGAACTCTCTCGAACAGACCAGACATGTCACGCACTTCGGCAACAGCGGCCGAAACTCGGGCCACCACGTGTTTCTCTTCAGATTCAATGGGAGTGTCATAGACGAGACTCTTGAGATATCGTCACAAAAAGAAGTCAAGGCACGACATTCTCCCATCAAGTCGCTCCGGCATAACATACGGTCCTATTAGGCGGTAGCCGAAGATTCCTTCCCACACACTGGCGGATAACCATATCTGATGCGTATGTGGATATGTTGCATGTGGGTTTACACTCGCCCACACATTGTAGATGTTAAATATGCCATCACGTGCGAAGGAGGCTTCATCCGTGAAAAATGTGGCTGCTTCGCACTCTGTCCCAGGAACCAGCGGACTAACTCCACGCGACGAGGATAATCCACTGACGTCTTTGCTTGGATTCGCTAGGGATGGTATGGTAATGACTGTTCTCCATGCAGAACCAGCCATACCGTAGATTGTGGCACACCAAGAGTGTGTCCCATTACTCTTGTGTTTGTGTCTGGCTGAACTGCTACTGTGTCCAGAATCGCCTGTTTCCACTTGACTTCTAGCACTCCTTGCACGACCTGCATCAGATCTGGTAGCGAGAAAGTATCCCGATTCACAGAGCTGCCGATGCAAGCGTTCGAATGTTTTACGATTGGCTTAATGATTTTTGAAATTTTTATTTTATTAATAGCGGTACAACATCAGAAATATTTTAGTCACAAACCAGCTTCTTATTTTGCTTAAGCATTGAAAATGTAATTCCCTTGTGTCGTTCTTGCATTATAATCGGTCATGACAGATACACAGTAACAACTCTTTAATCCTCGTTATTCCGCATTTTGTTGATGAAACTGACGTCCAAATATGCAATGGACTTTGTCTCATTGCCTGTAAAAATCGTCAAAATCCATCGGGTGGTTTAAGAGATATTTAAATTAGAAGCGTGAATTGAAGGTTTTCCCTTTATATATTAGGTTAAACAAACATGCAGACACCATTCTAATCTTATATACAACATTTTGATATATATATATATATATATATATATATATATATTACTGGTACTTAGAATACTTGCTAGTAAATCATCGTAAAAGTATCTACAACTTAAAATTTTCCTTGCACTTACTAATCACATATCTACCCCATCTCCTGAAATGCTGTGTCACAAGAAATTACACTTCTCAGATCCGAGCCATAATCAAGGAAAGAGCGCTAATTTTTATTCATTAATTTCAATTCAGAGTCAGTGACACATGAGAAAGAGTTATTAATAATAATAAATAATATGCACCAGCAGAAAAAAACCCCATCTTTCCAGGAATCTCGTTAAGGAGCTGACATATCCGAAGAACTAATTATTTGATGGGCTGATAAGTTATTAAGTAATATAAATGCAAAGATGGCTGAATGTAATTATTCATCGAAACTTCGCTTCTCCCCGGTAATAATTTATTTAGATTTATCCGAACAGATACAAATAGGTAAATTACAGGAACAAAGAAAATACATCTAATCAGGAATCAGGATTAAAACAATGGGAGAAAATTGGGAGTAAAGGTTTTATTAATAATAATACACCCCGCTGCAAAAAAAATATTCCACGGAGACAGCCGAGAAATTGAATAATAAAATAAAAATTTAGCGTTATGAATGTTGAAAAGGGGTGTTATACTCAAACAATCTTCGCCAAAAGAGTTATGATCTGTTTGTATATTGCCTCCAATTACTTGTGTAAACACCATAAACTGGAATGCTTATAGAAATGAAGTAATATTAAGGGGAAGAACGGGCCTCTGCAGGAGGAAGGTTTCGCTAATTAAAAGTAAACACGCTTTTCGCTTGAAATACAGAGTTTTATGCCTTTTGCTTGAGAAGGAGCGAATTTTTTCCTGCAGTTTGTTTATTTAAACACTGCTTTTCTTAATTACATCGGCCTCTGACAATGCTGCAGCGGCGTAAAAATTGTCACAAAAATTGGTGACTTATTTATTTTTTCATCGTGTTTGTCACCAAAAAAAGCTAATAATATGAGATTCGATGTTTGCGCGATATTTTTTACTGAACTTCTTCTATAGAAATTAGAAGATTAAGGTATGCGTAGGCATGTTTCGCTCGCAGGTTTTGCTTTTACCAAAACTCAATATGCAATCAGTGCCTAATTGTGTTTGAGAATAATTGGTTTTACTATATTGAAATTACTGAAAATAGCTGTCAATTATAAAAAAATAATGTTTATTCTTATTAGGAAAGCATTATCTTTTACTTGTGATATCTGTACAATAACTACGTGTGCTCTGAAGTAATGCGTCAAATGTATAATATTTAAACAAGTTATATAATAGCAAACATGAGATTATTTTAAAATTAACTTTGTAATTTGGTAAAAGCAATCTTTCAATCAGAACAATGGTTAACCTGTCGCAAGATGAACTACATCAAATTTCGTTAATAACAGAACGGAATTGATAAATGATATCAACTTCTTTCGAAATCAAAAATCTTCTTTGTCAGGATGAAACGGCAAAATAACCATCTCAATGAAAGAAATAAAGGTTTCTGTATCAGAGAATCTCTCATTACAGGCAATTTGGCTTTGCCAACTAAGAACAATAAAATTGAAAAAAAAAAATCTAGGAGTTACGTGTTAACAAAGTGAGGTACCACTCAAATCTTCAGTCGACACCATTAATCTATATTGTGCTGATATGGCAGTATAATAATCTTAGCTCTTCCTCGACTTACAACTGGTTATGATGTGTTCGTTCATTTCGACTTGAGTGATAACTCATTTTAGTTTGGCAATAAAAAGTAACTCATTGTTTATCTTTTTAATTTTATTTTTCCAAGTTGGCAACTCCACACTACCTGGGATATATGTAAAACTTCCTGGTAACAGAAATTTCGCTTTCTTTGACTCTAGTGGGTGTTTTGTATCTTCATCCTGATGAAGGTGTTCTTGTCACCGAAGACGGTTGATATCTTTATCAGTTATGTTCTATACTTAACGAAGTTTTTTTCAATATGGTTCAACAATCAATGAGCTTCGATATAGTGCATTTTTCAGCACAATAAAAATAATATTTTTTCTAATCTTAAGTAGATGACAGAATAATACAGTCGGGGAGAATACTTTTTTAGAATTTCTTGTCACCTTCTGTAATATTATTTAAATATTTGTAAATAATTTGTTATTTGCTATGTTAAAGAATCTGTTATTTGCTTTATTAAACAATTTGACACGGCCTTGTACTTTACTTTTTCATAGGAGCCCAGGCATGACATACGGCAGCCCTGATTTTAGAAATTAAAAAAATTGAAAATTCTTTTAAATTCAATTAGCATTATTTAGAAAATATCTTCGAAATTCAATTATAAATATCCAAACCGTATTTTAGTTGTATATATGGCCACGCCCATATCTGTCTACTCCCGTTTTTAGCATTCTGAGTTTTCGATACAAGAATATAGTATTTATTTAATATGAAAGACGGGAGAAATTTTAAAGAAGATAATTTCATTCCAAATCACTATTTTTGCAGATGCTAAAATGAAAAAAATATATAGAAATTGAAGTAACTTTCGATGTGATATTTTCACTAATTCTGTCATTTCGTGTTTAAATTTTTTATAGATAAATTAATATGCCACAGATGCATTTTTGTCTACAGCCATTTGCACATTTAACCCCAAAATGCATATTTTTTTTTATTCCATCTTCCCACAAAATCTGCGATAAAGAAATATTAAAATTGAAATATTTTTTCGTACTATACACATATATTGATAATATTTCAAAAATATATTATATTTAAAAAATGATCCTGTCTGCGTTTTTATTGGGTAATATGACTTGGTTCCTTATCAAGAAGGCTGCCCCGGATACGGTTGCTGCTAATTGAAATTGTTAGAACAAGTAACCGAAATCGGGAATCATCCTCTGTCGAACATATTAGCTGGTTATGGAGAAATATGAGCAGAATGACAATCCACTAGGTAAGATTGCTCAATATTTGCCAATGTTATTTAGAGCAATTGACTGCTATTCGTTGATTTGTAAATACCTTTAAATATTATGTATCTGTACTTCTGCAGGGCTGTCCAGTTTCGTACCGACTCGCGGGCCGCATCGAGCGTTTGAATAATTTTGTAACTCGTAAAACCAAGACTTCGCTAAATTCAACATTTTAAATAAATTTTATTATTTAATTTTTCTGATTTTGTATTTCTGAATGACATACTTAACCGAAAGAAATTCTTCACAATAGAAAAAGAAAGAATTCGGGATTGGGAAATAGGGCGAAACCTAACGAATGTAACGTTTTTGAGAACAATTTGATTATATAGCTCCTAATCTTTAAAGTTCATCAACTTCAATACAGAACGGTGCAATAAATTTTCTTTGAAGTCACGTTCCTAAAAATTGTATTGACAAAAATTATTTTTTCCAAAAATCCTCTAAAAACACAATTTTCTAATTTTTTCTTTTCACTGGACTTTAATATTTCGTTTAAAATCTACTGACAACGTAGAAATCTACTGCATCTGGTAACACTGTAAAAAACGGAATTGTAACATTCGTTCATCGTGAAGGAAAATACATTATGAATAATTTTATTATATTGCTTTATTGGTAGTTATAATTAAACATAGGATAGGACATCATTTCTTTAAGAGATCAAATAGTTCCATAACTGTTGTAGAATTATTAATAATCGAATGAATTATTCGGAGTTGCCAGGGTTCTAAATAAGTGTCCACTACGTATAAATAATTAAATAAGAACCTGCTGCTTAATTAATACATGTGAACACAAGTTAAATTGGTATCTATCGGAAAATTGCACGATTCAAATGGCACGCGCTCTGGGTATAAACAAAAAAAAATATGAGAATTAAAATTGATTACATATTCAACCGCTTTTAAAACAGACCATTCCGTGAAAATCCACATTCACGATAGAAAAAAAAATCTGATGTGGGCAACACATGACTTTCTTTATATAATGCAAAGAATTTACTACTTTTACAGTAAAAAAAATAGGTTATTATTATAGTAGATACTTCCAAGATATTGAATTTTCGTCAATTAGTCTTATCCATTAGTTATCCAATTAGTTTATCCATTTGGCGTGATTTTCATTAATTTGGCAGCATTTTAAAAAGTCGCCAAATTGGCGATATTTTGCTAAATTCGTGGCCAAAATCTCGCCAAGCGTTATGGACGAAGAAATAAATTATTCTTACAACATATAAATGACTATTGTCGTTCAAATTCAAAAGTATTACTCAAAGTAACGTTTCTCATGAATGGAACAAGCTAGATCCACGAGAATGATGTCACCAAATTTATCGCATGATATTACACATGAAAAGTGAACATGTCTCTCAACAGTTAGCGTTCTAAAGTTTATGTCAATCGTTTTCTAAGAAAAATTGCATAAGAAATGTCTATTTACGTAACTTTATTAAAGGTTTTAATTTTTTGATGATTTTTCAAAATTTCACTCGAAACGTTAGGGGATTCTGAACATTCGATTGTGTTTAAAAACAATAGGCTTCCAGTATTTATGGATTGCAATTTTTGTACCAAATTTCATTCGAATCGCTCCATTTGTTCATGAGATATCGTCTCCACAGGCTCACTGACACACACACATACTTTCTCTCTCTCTCTCTCTCTCTTACACACACACACACACACCACCTCAAAAATGTTCGATTCTTGATAAGGCATGCTTGAAATGTGCTCTCCCATCGAAAACTCGAATTCGAATTTCCGACCCCGTCACAATACTTTCCTTATACACTATACTATGTATATAAGGAAAGTACTAATTAAATAAGCACTCGCTGTGTAAATATTACGTTTTAACTAAATTTAACCTTTTTATTACGTGTTGGACAGCGTCAATCCTAAAGGAAGAACCTCTCAATAAGACAGGTATTTGACATACCCTATCCCAAGCAGTTTGATCCCCTTTTACAGGCATTGGCGTCCATGGACGCCAATGTCTCTATTTCGGAAAACAAAATAAAAGTGGCCAGTAATAATTTTAAAAATTGAAATAACTGCTCGGTGTGCGATTTGTATTGATAAAAATGCGATCACATCAAGTCTAAATTTTCATTTTATTTCCTTTATGGCCCGAAAGGACATGAGTCAATTTAATTTAACGTCCGGTATTTGAACTATTTGTTAAAACCCAAATAGACAACAGTATTCTATAGCCCATACAGAACACAGAATGATTAAAAATATAAAATAAAATATTTTTATTTATGCGAACCGCAAATATAAACCGATAATATTTCAATATCGTAGTTTATATAAAAAATGTTTTCGTTTAATCTACAAAAAGTCAAAACATATATTATCGCTCCAGAAAACTGCTCCGAATAAAGGATGCAGTCAATAGAAACAAGCAAAAAAACATGCTCGAACTTAATACGTAAAATTTCAACACAAGTAATTAAAAAGCTGTCTCGAGGTTTGTTGTATCGTTTTGTTTTGTTTACGAGAATACGTACTTTTTACTTTCCTTATATACATAATGTATAAGAAAAATATTGTGACGGGGTCGAAAATTCGAATTCGAGTTTTCGACGGAACAGCACGTTTCAAGCATCCCTGATCACGAATCAAAAATTTTTGAGATGATGTCTGTGTGTGTGTGTCAGTGAGTCTGTGGAGACGACATCTCACGAACAAATAGAGCGATTCGAATGAAATTTGGTTCAAAAATCAGATTCTGTGAATACTGGAAGCCTATTGTTCTTAAATGTAATCGAATGTTCAGAACCCCCCCCCCCCCTAAATTTTCGATTGAAATTTTGAAAAAATCGTCAAAAAATCAAAACCTTTAATAAAGTTACACAAATAGATATCTCTTATGTAATTTTACCTGAGAAAAAGATTGACATAAACTTTAGAACGCTAGCACGAACCGTTCTCGAGATATTGCACATTTTTTAAATAAATTTATCAAAAAATTCCATAAATTATAAAAAATATATTAAATGTTGAGAAACATGTTCACTTTTCATATGTAATATCATGCGATAAATTGGGTGACATCATTCTCGTGGATCTAGCACGTTCCATTCATGAGAAAAGATACTTTGAGTAATATTTTTGTATTTGAACGCCAATAATTATGTATCTGCTATAAGAATAACTTATTTCTCCATCCATAACGCTTGGCGAGATTTTGGCGCCAAACTTATCGGAATGTCGCCAACTTGCTGACATTTTAAAATGTTGCCAAATTAACAAAAATATCGCCAATTGGATACAAATGACATTAAATCAATGAAAATGACGACTAATTGACGAAAATTTAATACCTTGGAAAGAATATAAATATCTACTATAAGAAAAACCTATTTTTTTATTGTAAATGTATTAAATTCATTGCATTATAAAAGGAAAATCATGTGTTACCCACATCAGATCTTTTTGTTTGTTTACGCATTTATGAGTTTGTGGCTCGCGAGTCTTTAACTGACTTAAATATGATACGTGGTTAAAAAGAAGTTAGAGATCACTGATCTAACCAAAGTAGGACATATCTACACTCTCTCGTTATCAAAAATGTGTACATCAAGCTTTTGAGTACAAAGAGGGCTAACCCCATAAAGCCGTCACATCCGATAGTAGAAGCCGAACTACTCCCCCCTCCCGCACTTTGAAACGTAGAAGCTGAACTACTGCCCTTCCCCCTCCCCCCCCCCCGCACTTCGAAATGTAGAAGCTGTAGGCCCGAATTTTCGGATTTCCCCGGCTGAACTTTGCTGGAAAGTTCTTCCCTATAGATACTAGTAGACCACACAAAGAAGTATGTGCAGTACTATGTGGGCTCGCGCTCGTGGATGGATGTACAACTTTTTTTTTTCTGGACAATGACTTTATCGTATTTGTGAGTGTATAATATGTTAGTTCATGATTTAATAAAGTCCCTTGGAATCCCATGGAATCCCAAGGATCCCTTGGAACACATATCGAAAAATGTTGATTTACATAATAAAAAATATTACATATGACCATTATTTAAAATCAATATGTACATTTTAGATATTAATGCTGTCATAAAGAGGTGCACACATTGCTGTAAAAATTCCCGGAATACCACCAAGCCACACACTCAAATAAAATGTGATTGAATAATGAGTGGAGTTTAAAAGTAGTTGGGTAAAATTATACAATATACTGAGTATCCCAAACAGATTAAAACTCTCTTTAATATTTTACCTGTTGGAGGTAAGTGGGCAATGTAAATTGCAAAAATGGTGAAAGTAAGGTAGGAAATAAGACTTACGTTAATGAAATAGTCCTCCCATTAATTTTCAAAAAGTTACACTTTTTAAATTTTTATACGACCCCCTTAGACAAATTTGGTCAATCAGGAAATTTTTATTTTTAATGCAACAAGATCATTAAAAAAATGCATACCTGTATCTTTAAAATCAACTGAATTACGATAAAGGAAAAATCTAACCTATGCCACTTTTCCGTACCATGTGAGAGGCTGTTTCATCAGTGAAAATAGAGATCATAAACAAATTGACGATCGAAATTGTTTAGATCAAAAATACGTTAAATATGTGTCAAAATTGAAGGATCTGCAGCAAAAAGGAGGTAGCTCCAATTTTTCAAGTTTTCCGAAAACCGTAAAAAACGTTTTAAAATTCAAAATTCCAAGTTGTGTGAAAATATTCTTTTTGATGCATTTCCTTATTGTTCTTACATATTAGTACAGTATTTTCATTCAAAAATATATTTTCCAGAAGATGTGACACCTGTGTGATTGTTGGAGCCTATCTCTTTCTTGCCAGAAAATGGATGTTCTTACTACGATGGACTTCTAGGAAAAAGATTTCACAAAAAAATGCAATCTACTACCATAATATTTTATTTAAAGAAAATACAATTACATTTTTCAATCGTCACATTCTCCTTCAGTTACGTCTGACTCATTTGGTGCATTGTTTGGTTGTAGTCCGTCGTAAAACCACATATCATTCTGCGCGAAGTATTTGCGGGCTAGTTCCATTACGTCTTTATATTTTGCAGTCTTTAGCGGTAGGGAGTAGGAGTATGCTTGCTGAAGGCTGTTTAACATTAAAGAGGTACTGCTTTGAATGCTGGACATTATTACTGTTTTGTTACAGCGTAGTCCAACATTCTCACTACATAAGATGTTTCCTGCATCGATGTGAGTTTTTTCATAAGTAAAAACTCTACATTTCGTTATGAAAAACTTCCCGCCTTTTCCTAACGGGAATGCGATTGTTGTTTCCATCATCATCTCTGGAAGTGATTTCCTGTCCTTCAGGAAGGCTCAAAGAAATCTCTAGACCCAGAGATGAATAGTCTTTACTCTTCCGAATCACTCATTATTCTTAAAACAATATACAGAAATATGTTTATTAGAACCAAAAACACAAGACACGACCAAAAACACTCCACTATCGATAAGTGTTGTGTAACCTGTAAACAACTACGTCATTTGTTTGAGGGAAACAGGAGGTAGCTCCAGAGCTACCTCTATCTTGCAACAAGCTAATGAAACAGGCAGCTCCATCTTTGAGAAACACGAGAACTAATGATCGGATCTACATATTTTTTGCACCAAACGAAAGAGGTTTTTTTTTGCTACAAGATAGTACATGTAACTCCATACTCCCCAGGATGGAGCTGCCTCCTTTTTGCAGCAAATCCTTCAATTTTTTATCACAAATGCATCTAAATAAAGCATTATACAGGCAGAGATCATATAAGGCAGTGGTACTCACTACGCGGTTGGGTATCCTATGTATTATCATCCAGTTTTATCTTTTTGTGATATATTACAAATTTACATTTCTAATTTGATATAGAGTCCCCATTCACAATATTCAATTTTCAATTAAATATAATTCGCTCAATTTTAAAGATACAGATATGCGGTTTTTTAATGATCTTGTTGCATTAAAAATAAAAAAAATTCTGATTGACCCAATTTGTCTAGGGGAGACGTATAAAACTTTAAAAAGTGTAACTCTTTGAAAATGAATGGGAGGACTATTTCATTAAAATAGTTTTATTTCCTACCTTGCTTTCAACATTTTTGCAATTTGCTTTGCCCACTGATCTCCAACAGGTAAAGAATTAAAGCGCGTTTTGGCTTTTTGGGACACCTCTCTCACTCTCTTTATATATAATATATATATATATATATATTTTATATATATATATATATATATATATAGAGAGAGAGAGAGATAGTGTGTGGGTATGCAATGCGTGTACTTGGGCAATGTCATGTGACGGTAAAATGGTTCACATTCCGTCTGATGAGGAGCCGGAATATGAGCCATTAATAAGAAACAAATAACATACATCAAAACAAATATATATATATATATATATATATATATATAATGTATATATATACATGTATATAGTGTGTGCGTATGTTATTAATAATTTCTAGTATTCTTCTTAAACTATAAGAGGTATATTGTAGTTTATAATCTTATTTTTACTTGTACTTCTATTCCCTTCATTGACTCTTTTGAATTACATCTCTTTATTCTTTTTTCCATATTTTGATCCATAATAAAACCAAATTATGTATTCAACTGATTTTGTTCTATTCATTTCTGTCTTTATAAAGACAGAAATTAATCGAACTGGCTGATATATCAGTGCGTTCCTGCCCACAGTGGCACTGACAGTTTTCCAGATCACACTTTTCATTTCTAAGATTAAGAGCCATTGTATGGACTACATCTAAGATTAAATATCCATTTTTTCATAATACTTTTAATTGATTCTTTTATTAATCTTTCTGTCTATCGAAAGTGCATAAGGTATTGATAGTAACATACTATCGCTATATTTAGAAACAGACAAATTTGGGGTTAATTTTGATTGAACGCCGGTCCTGAAAACGAGTTGAATTCTAAATTAACTTCTATCTCAAGCCATGTGGTTTCTCTCTCATTTAGCATGAATGTCATGTTCTTTCATGTGGATTTACCTAAGAAAATGTCTGTGATTTGATTATATTATCGTTTGCTTTTCGTTATTTAATTTAACACTAGCCGAATACCCGTTGAAAATCAACGGTCTTGCAATAAGCAACCCCTGAATAATGTAAATTTTTTTATAATTCACGTTTCACATTTATTCGACAAATCGAATATTTTGGTGTGCAGAACCCCCTAAAAAAGAAGATATTGGGAAAATTCATTTGCGCATTTAATCCTTTCGAATTATCTACTCGTACACGACATTAAAGTCTATCTCATCCAGCGGCACCCCTATTTTATTATTTCTCCTTTGGAACATTTTTCTGTGAAGCACACTCATAAATGAACATTTTTGAAAAACTCTATCTTGGGTTTTTTATCAGATGATTGGCTCATATACCAAATATCAAGCCTCTATCACATTTAAAAGGAAACGTGCCTCATTTATACTGAAAATCGAACATATTAGTTTGCGCACCCCTTAAAGTAGCAAATATTGGAAATCTGAAATTTCACACTTTCTTCTTTCCAAACTAAAATACCAAAACCTTAACAACACCAAATTTAATATATCTATCTTATTCCGAAGCATGGTTTTTATCAATTCACTTTTCGAACGTTTTACTCTGGCACACCCCCTTAAACGAACATTTTTGAAAAACTATATTCGTCTAGGGTGTTTTCGTCAAATGATCAGCCCATATATCAAATTTCAAGCCTCTATCGAATTTTAAAGGAGCTTTTTCTCATTTATTCAGTAAATCGAACATTTTGGTGTGCGGCACTCCCTTAAGTAGAAAATATTGGAAATCTGAAATTGCACACTTTCTTCCTTTCGAACAATTTACCCATACACCGAATTTGAAGTCTCTATCCTATCGCGAAACATGTTTTTCTATCACTTCACCTTTCGAACTTTTTTCTGTGTAGTACCCCCTTTAAATGAACATTTTTGAGAAACCGTAATAATCTTAGGTTTTTTATCAAATAATTACCCCATATACTAAATTTCAGCCTCATCACATTGCAAACCAGGCGTTTTTCATTTGTTCGACAAATCGAATATTTTAGTGTGCGACACCCCCTATAATAACAAATCTTGGAAAACTGAAATTGCATACTTTCTTCCTTTCCAACCATTTACCCATATACCAAATTTGAAATCGCCATCTCATCGCGAAACATGCTTTTTTACTATTTCACCTTTCGAATGTTTTTCTGTGGAGTACCCACCCCTTTAAGTGTACATTTTGGGAAAACTCCATTCTTATTGTATTTTCTATCAAATGATTCACCCATATACCAAATATCAAGCCTCTATCACGTTTTAAAAAGGACGTTTCTCCTTTTTTCCGAAAATCGAACATTTTGGTGTGCGGCACCCCCTAAAGTAGAAAATATTGGTAAACTGAAATTGTACTCTTTCTTCTTTCCAAGCTATCTACCTTTGCACCAAATTTGATATCTCTATCTCATTCCGAAGCATGGCTTTTTATCAACTCAGTTTTCGAACGTTTTACTCTCGAGCACCCCCTCAAATGAACATTTTTGGAAAACTATTTTCTTCTTGGGTGTTTTCGTCAAGTGATTAACCCATATAACAAATTTCAAGCCGCTATCAAATTTTAAAGTAGCTATTTCTCATTTATTCGGTAAATCGAATATTTTGGAGTGCGGCACCCTATAAGTTTCTATCTCATCGTAAAGCATGCTTTCCTATCATTTCACTTTTCGAACGTTTTGGTGTGCGACACCCCCTTAAGTAGAAAATATTGGAAATCGGAATTGCACACTTTCTTCCTTTCAAACGGTTTACTCATGCACCAAATTTGAAGTTTCTAACTCATCGCAAAGCATGCTTTCCTGTGATTTCACTTTTCGAACGTTTTGGGTCTGCGGCACCCCCTTAATTAGACAATATTGGAAATCTGAAATTGCACATTTTCTTCCATTCGAACGGTTTACCCATACACCAAATTTGAAGTCTGTATCTCATCGCAAAGCATGCTTTCCTGTGATTTCACTTTTCGAACGTTTTGGTGTGCAGCACCCCCCCTAGAGAACATTTACGAAAAATTCGATTTTTCCAGGGGTTTTTATCGAACGTCCGAGCCGTGTACCAAATTGCAAGTCTCTATCTATACGGGAAGTGCCTGAAAAAAGAGTGACAGACAGACAGACAGACAGACGGACACTTGGCAATTAGTATATACTAGTCGAATACCCGTTGAAAATCAACGGTCTCGCAATAAGCAATCCCTGAATAATGTAAATTTTATAATAATTCGCGTTTCACATTTATTCGACAAATCGAATATTTTGGTGTGCAGAACCCCCTAAAGAAGAAAATATTGGAAAACTAAATTTTCGCACTTCTTCCTCTGTTTGTATTGTGTTTTTTATCAGATGATTGGCCCATATACCAAATATCAAGCCTCTATCACATTTAAAAGGATGCGTGCCTCATTTATTCAGAAAATCGAACATAGTGTGCGCACCCCTTAAAGTAGCAAATATTTGAAATCTGAAATTTCACACTTTCTTCCTTTCAAACTATCTACCCTTACACCAAATTTGATATCTCTATCTCATTTCGAAGCATGGTTTTTCATCAATTCTCTTTTCGAACGTTTCGAACGAATAGATAGAGACATCGGCACCCCCTACAATAGCAAATGTTGGAAGACTGAAATTGCACACTTTCTTCCTTTCCAACTTTTTACCCGTACACCAAATTTGAAGTCTCTATCTCATCGTGAAGCATGCTTTTCTAGCATTTCATCTTTCGAATGCTTTTGTGTGGAGTACCCACCCCTTTAACTACAAGGTTAATAGAATTAATTATATATAAGATATTCTACGGACCTTGCTTTAACTATACATTTTTTAAAAACTCTATTCTTTTTGTGATTTCTATGAGATGTTTCGCCCATATACCAAATATAAAGCCTCTGTCACGTTTTTAAAGGAGCGTTTCCCCTTATTCCGAAAATCGAACATTTTGGCGTGCGGCACCCCCTAAAGTAGAAAATACTGGTAAACTGAAATTGTACACTTTCGCCCTTTCAAACTATCTATCCTTACACCAAATCTGATATCTCTATCTCATTCCAAAGCATGTTTTTTTTTATCAATTGACTTTTCGAACGTTTTACACTGGAGCACCCCCTTAAACGAACATTTTTGAAAAACTGTATTCGTCTTGGGCGTTTTCGTCAAATTATTAGCCCATATACCAAATTTTAAGCCTCTATCAAATTTTAAAGGCGTATTTTCTCATTTATTCGGTTAATCGAACGTTTTGGTGTGCGACACCCCCCTTAAGTAGAAAATATTGGAAATCTGAAATTGCAAGCTTTATTCCTTTCGAACGATTTACCAATACACCAAATTTGAAGTCTCTATCTCTTCGCAAAGCATGCTTTCCTATCATTTCACTTTTCGAACATTTTGGTGTGCGACACCACCTTAAGTAGAAAATATTGGAAATCTGAAATTGCACACTTTCTTCCCTTCGAACGATTTACCCATACACCAAATTTGAAGTCTCTACCTCATCGCAAAGCATTCTTTCCTATCATTTCACTTTTCGAACGTTTTGGTGTGCTGCACCCCCCCTCAAGTAGAAAATATTGGAAATCTGAAATTGCACACTTTCTTCCTTTCGAGTGATTTACCCATATACCAAATTTGAAGTCTCTATCTCATCACAAAGCATGCTTTCCTGTCATTTCACTTTTCGAACGTTTTGGTGTGCGACACCCCCTTAAGTAGAAAATATTGGAAGTCTGAAATTGCACACTTTCTTCATTTCGAACGATTTACTGTTACACCAAATTTGAAGTCTCTACCTCATCGCAAAGAATTCTTTCCTGTCATTTCACTTTTCGAAAGTTTTGGTGTGGGGCACCCCCTCTATAGAACGTTTTCGAAAAATTCGATTTTTCCAGGGGGTTTTATCGAACGACCGAGCCGTGCACCAAATTGCAAGTCTCTATCAATTCGGGAAGTGCCTAAAAAGGGCGTGACAGACAGACGGACAGACAGACGGACACTTTGCAATTAGTATATATAGCCGCATACCCGTTGAAAATCAACGGCCCCACATTAAGCAACCCCTGAATAATGTAAATTTTTTAATAATTCGCGTTTCTTATTTATTCGACAAATCGAACATTTAGTTTTGAATCATCCCCAAAAGTTCAAAATATCGGAAAACTGAAATTGCACATGTTCTTCCTTTCGAACTATCTACCTGTACACCAAATTTGAAGTCTGTATCTTATTTCGAAGCATGTTTTTTTTTATCAATTCACATTTCGAACGTTTTCCTCTGAAAAACCCCCTTAAACGAACATTTTTGAAAAATTATATTCGTTTTGGGTGTTTTCGTCTAATGATTAGTCTATATTTAAAATTTTGAGCCTCTATCAAATTTTTAAGGGGCCGTTTCTCATTTATTCGGAAAATCGAACATTTTTGTGTGCGACACCCCCTTAAATAGGAAATATTGGAAATCTGAAATTACACACTTTCTTCCTTTCTAACGGTTTACCTATATACCAAATTTGAAATCCCTATCTTATCGCAAAGCAGGCTTTCCTATCATTTCACTTTTCGAACGTTTTGGTGTGCGGCACCCCCTTGAGTAGAAAATATTGGAAATCTGAAAATGCACACTTTCTGCCTTCTAAACGATTTACCCATACACCAAATTTGAAGTCTCTACCTCATCGCAAAGCGTGCTCTCCTATCATTTCACTTTTCGAACGTTTTGGTGTGCTGCACCCCCCCCCCCTTAAGTAGAAAATATTGGAAATCTGAAATTGCACACTTTCTTCCTTTCGAACGATTTACTTATACACCAAATTTGAAGTCTCTATCTCATCGCAAAGCATGCTTTCCTGTCATTTCATTTTTCGAACGTTTTGGTGTGGGGCACCCCCTCTATAGAACGTTTTCGAAAAATTCGATTTTTCCAGGGGGTTTTATCGAACGACCGAGCCGTGTACCAAATTGCAAGTCTCTATCTATTCGGGAAGTGCCTAAAAAAAGCGGGACAGACAGAGGGACAGACAGACGGACAGACAGACGGACACTTGGCAATTAGTATATAACTAGCCGAATACCCGTTGAAAATCCACGGTCTCGTAATAAGCAATCCCTGAATAATGTAAATTTTATAATAATTCGCGTTTCACATTTATTCGATAAATCGAATATTTTGGTGTGCAGAACCCCCTAAAGGAGAAATATTGGAAAACTAAATTTTCGCACTTCTTCCTCTGTTTATATTGTGTTTTTTATCAGATGATTTGCCCATATACCAAATATCAAGCCTCTATCACATTTAAAAGGAAGCGGGCCTCATTTATTCAGAAAATCGAACATATAAGTGTGCGCACCCCTTAAAGTAGCAAATATTGGAAATCTGAAATTTCACACCTTCTTCCTTTCAAACTATCTACCCTTACACCAAATTCGATATCTCTATCTCATTTCGAAGCATGGTTTTTTATCAATTCTCTTTTCGAACGTTTCGAACGAATAGATAGAGAGACATCGGCAACCCCTACAATAGCAAATGTTGGAAGACTGAAATTGCACACTTTCTTCCTTTCCAACTTTTTACCCGTACACCAAATTTTTAGTCTCTATCTCATCGTGAAGCATGCTTTTCTAGCATTTCATCTTTCGAATGCTTTTGTGTGGAGTACCCACCCCTTTAACTATACATTTTTTAAAAACTCTATTCTTTTTGTGATTTCTATGAGATGTTTCGCCCATATACCAAATATAAAGCCTCTATCACGTTTTTAAAGGAGCGTATCTCCTTTATTCCGAAAATCGAACATTTTGGTGTGCGGCGCCCCCTAAAGTAGAAAATATTGCTAAACTGAAATTGTACACTTTCGCCCTTTCAAACTATCCATCCTCACACCAAATCTGATATCTCTATCTCATTCCAAAGCATGGTTTTTTTTATCAATTGACTTTTCGAACGTTTTACTCTGGAGCACCCCCTTAAACGAACATTTTTGAAAAACTGTATTCGTCTTGGGCGTTTTCGTCAAATTTTTAGCCCATACACCAAATTTTAAGCCTCTATCAAATTTTAAAGGCGTATTTTCTCATTTATTCGGTAAATCGAACGTTTTGGTGTGCGACACCCCCTTAAGTAGAAAATATTGGAAATCTGAAATTGCACACTTTCTTCCTTTCGAACGGTTTACCCATACTCCAAACTTGAAGTCTCTATCTCATCGCAAAGCCTAGTTTCCTATAATTTCACTTTTCGAACGTTTTGGTGTGCTGAACCCCCCCCCCCCTTAAGGATAAAATATTGGAAATCTGAAATTGCACACTTTCTTCGTTTCGAGTGATTTACCCATACACAAAATTTGAAGTCTCTATCTCATCGCAAAGCATGGTTTCCCGTCATTTCACTTTTCGAACGTTTAGGTGTGGGGCACCCCCTCTATAGAACGTTTTCGAAAAATTCGATTTTTCCAGGGGGTTTTATCGAACGACCGAGCCGTGTACCATATTGCAAGTCTCTATCTATTCGGGAAGTGCCTAAAAAAGGCGTGACAGACAGACGGACAGACAGACAGACGGACAGACAGACAGACGGACACTTGGCAATTAGTATATATAGCCGCATACCCGTTGAAAATCAACGGCCCCACATTAAGCAACCCCTGAATAATGTAAATTTTTTAATCATTCGCGTTTCTTATTTATTCGACAAATCGAACATTTAGTTTTGAGGCACCCCCAAACGTTCAAAATATCGGAAAACTGAAATTGCACATGTTCCTCCTTTCGAACTATCTACCAGTACACCAAATTTGAAGTCTGTATCTTATTTCAAAGCATGTTTTTTTTTATCAATTCACATTTCGAACGTTTTCCTCAGGAAAACCCCCTTAAACGAACATTTTTGAAAAATTATATTCGTTTTGAGTGTTTTCATCAAATGATTAGTCTATATTTAAAATTTTGAGCCTCTATCAAATATTAAAGGGGCCGTTTCTCATTTATTCGGAAAATCGAACATTTTTGTGTGCGACACCCCCTTAAGTAGGAAATATTGGAAATCTGAAATTACACACTTTCTTCCTTTCTAACGGTTTACCTATATACCAAATTTGAAGTCCCTATCTTATCGCAAAGCAGGCTTTCCTATCATTTCACTTTTCGAACGTTTTGGTGTGCGGCACCCCCTTGAGTAGAAAATATTGGAAATCTGAAAATGCACACTTTCTGCCTTTCGAACGATTTACCCATACACCAAATTTGAAGTCTCTACCTCATCGCAAAGCATGCTCTCCTATCATTTCACTTTTCGAACGTTTTGGTGTGCTGCACCCCCCCTTAAGTAGAAAATATTGGAAATCTGAAATTGCACACTTTCTTCCTTTCGAACGATGTACCCATACACCAAATTTGAAGTCTCTATCTCATCGCAAAGCATGCTTTCCTGTCATTTCACTTTTCGAACGTTTTGGTGTGTGGCACCCCCTCTATAGAACGTTTTCGAAAAATTCGATTTTTCCAGGGGGTTTTATCGAACGACCGAGCCGTGTACCAAATTGCAAGTCTCTATCTATTCGGGAAGTGCCTGAAAAAAGCGGGACAGACAGACGGACACTTGGCAATTAGTATATACTAGCCGAATACCCGTTGAAAATCAACGGTATTGCAATAAGCAACCCCTGAATAACGTAAATTTTTTAATAATTCGCGTTTCACATTTATTCGACAAATCGAATATTTTGGTGTGCAGAACCCCTTAAAGAAGAAAATATTGGGAAACTAAATTTGCGCATTTCTTCCTTTCGAATTATTTACCCGTACACTACATTAAAGTCTATCTCATCCCGAGACACCCCTATATTATTATTTCTCCTTTGGAATTTTTTTCTGTGAAGCACACCCATAAATGAACATTTTTGGAAAACTCTCTTTGTCTTGGGTTTTTTATCAGATGATTGGCCCATATACCTAATATCAAACCTCTGTCACATTTAAAAGGAAGTGTGCCTCATTTATTCCGAAAATCGAACATATTAGTGTGCGGCACCCCTTAAAGTAGCAAATATTGGAAATCTGAAATTTCATGCTTTCTTCCTTTCAAACTATCTACCCGTACACCAAATTTGAAGTCTCTATCCTATCAAGAAGCATTTTTTTTCTATCACTTCTCTTTTCGAACGTTTTTCTGTGTAGCACCCCGTTAATGAACATTTTTATCAAACTGTATTCATGTTTGGTTTTTTTGTCAAATAGTTAGCCCATATACCAAATTTCAAGCTTCTATCACATTGTAAAGGAGGCGTTTTTTATTTGTTCGGCAAATCGAACATTTTAGTGAGGCGCACCCCCTACAATAGCAAATGTTGGAAAACTGAAATTGCACACTTTCCTCCTTTCCAACTTTTTACCCGTACACCAAATTTGAAGTCTCTATCTCATCGTGAAGCATGCTTTTCTAGCATTTCATCTTTCGAATGCTTTTGTGTGGAGTACCCACCCCCTTAACTATACATTTTTGAAAAACTCTATTCTTTTTGTGATTTCTATGAGATGATTCGTCCATATACCAAATATTAAGCCTCTATCACCTTTTAAAAGGGGCGTTTCTCCTTTATTCCGAAAATCGAACATTTTAGTGTGCGACACCCCCTAAAGTAGAAAATTTTGATAAACTGAAATTATACACTTTCTTCCTTCCAAACTATCTACCCTTACACCAAATTTGATATCTCTATCTCATTCCGAATTATGGTTTTTTATCAATTCACTTTTCGAACGTTTTACTCTGGAGCACCCCCTTAAACGAACATTTTTGAAAAACTATATTTGTCTTGGGTGTTTCCATCAAATGATTAGCCCATATACCGAATTTCAAGCCTCTATCAAATTTTAAAGGATCGTTTTCTCATTTATTCTGCAAATCGAATATTTTGGTGTGCTGCACCCCCTAAAGTAGAAAATATTGGAAATCTGAAAGTGCACACTTTCTTCCTTTCGAACGATTTACCCATACACCAAATTTGAAGTCTCTACCACATCGCAAAACATTCTTTCCTATCATTTCACTTTTCGAACGTTTTAGAGTGCGGCACCCCCTTAAGTAGAAAATATTGGAAATCTGAAATTGCACACTTTCTTCCTTTCGAGTGATTTACCTATATACCAAATTTGAAGTCTCTACCACATCGCAAAGCATTCTTTCCTATCATTTCACTTTTCGAACGTTTTAGTGTGCGGCACCCCTTAAGTAGAAAATATTGGAAATCTGAAAT
The DNA here is from genome assembly GCA_951213105.1 of Amaurobius ferox. NCBI lineage: Eukaryota > Metazoa > Arthropoda > Arachnida > Araneae > Amaurobiidae > Amaurobius > Amaurobius ferox. The sequence continues at coordinate 27,019,231 of OX578137.1, forward strand.
TGCACACTTTCTTCCTTTCGAGTGATTTACCCATATACCAAATTTGAAGTCTATATCTCATCGCAAAGCATGCTTTCCCATCATTTCACTTTTCGAACGTTTTGGTGTGGGACACCCCCTCTATAGAACCTTTTCGAAAAATTCGATTTTTCCAGGGGGTTTTATCGAACGACCGAGCCGTGTACCAAATTGCAAGTCTCTATCTATTCGGGAAGTGCCTAAAAAAAGCGTGACAGACAGACGGACAGACAGACGGACACTTGGCAATTAGTATATACTAGCCGAATACCCGTTGAAAATCAACGGTATTGCAATAAGCAAGCCCTGAATAATGTAAATTTTTTAATAATTCGCGTTTCACATTTATTCGACAAATCGAATATTTTGGTGTGCAGAACCCCTTAAAGAAGAAAATATTGGGAAACTAAATTTCCGCATTTCTTCCTTTCGAATTATTTACCCGTACACCACATTAAAGTCTATCTCATCTCGAGGCACCACTATATTAGTATTTATCCTTCGGAACTTTTTTCTGTGAAGCACACCCATAAATAAACATTTTGAAAATTTCTCTTTGTCTTGGGTTTTTTATCAGATGATTGGCCTATATACCGAATATCAAGCCTCTATCACATTTAAAAAGAAGCTTGCCTCATTTATTCGAAAAATAGAACATATTAGTGTGCGGCACCCCTTAATGTAGCAAATATAGGAAATCTGAAATTTCACGCTTTCTTCCTTTCAAACTATCTACCCGTACACCAAATTTGAAGTCTCTATCCTATCGAAAAGCATGTTTTTTCTATCACTTCACCTTTCGAACGTTTTTCTGTGTAGCACCCCGTTAATGAACATTTTTGTCAAACTGTATTCATGTTTGGGTTTTTTTGTCAAATGGTTAGCCCATATACTAAATTTCAAGCTTCTATCACATTGTAAAGGAGGCGTTTTTCATTTGTTCGGCAAATCGAACATTTTAGTGATCGGCACCCCCTACATAAGCAAATGTTGGAAGATTGAAATTGCACATTTTCTTCCTTTCCAACTTTTTACCCGTACACCAAATTTGAAGGCTATACTTCATCGTGAAACATACTTTTCTAGCATTTCATCTTTCGAATGCTTTTGTGTGGAGTACCCAACCCCCTTAACTACACATTTTTTTAAAAACTCTATTCTTTATGTGATTTCTATGAGATGATTCGCCTATATACCAAATATAAAGACTCTATCCGTTTTCAAAGGAGCGTTTCTCCTTTATTCCGAAAATCGATCATTTTGGTGTGCGGCACCTCCTAAAGTAGAAAATATTGGTAAACTATATTGGTAAAATGAATAAAATATTGGTAAAATGAAATTGTACACTTTCTTCCTTTCAAACTATCTACCCTTACACCAAATTTGATATCTCTATATCATTCCAAAGCATGGTTTTTTTATCAATTGACTTTTCGAACGTTTTACTCTGGAGCACCCCCTTAAGCGAACATTTTTGAAAAACTGTATTCATCTTGGGTGTTTTCGTCAAATTATTAGCCCATATATCAAATTTTAAGCCTCTATCAAATTTTAAAGGCGCCTTTTCTCATTTATTCGGAAAATCGAACGTTTTGGTGTGCGACACACCTTAAGTTAAAAATATTGGAAATCTAAAATTGCACACTTTCCCCTTTTCAAACGATTTACCCATATACCAAATTTGAAGTCTCTATCTCATCGCAAAGCATGCTTTCCTATCATTTCACTTTTCGAACGTTTTGGTGTGAGGCACCCCCTTAAGTAGAAAATATTGGAAATCTGAAATTGCACACTTTCTTCCTTTCGAATGATTTACCCATACACCAAATTTGAAGTCTCTATCTCATCGCAAAGTAAGCTTTCCCATCATTTCACTTTTCGAACATTTTGGTGTGGGGCACCCCCTCTATAGAACGTTTTCGAAAAATTCGATTTTTCCAGGGGGTTTTATCGAACGACCGAGCCGTGTACCAAATTGCAAGTCTCTATCTAATCAGGAAGTGCCTAAAAAAAGCGTGACAGACAGACGGACAGACAGACAGACAGACGGACACTTGGCAATTAGTATATACGGATAATAATAATAATAGATAGATAGATTTTTATTTCATTGACAAATTCTTTTTCCAGTTAAAAAGTTTAAAAAGCAGAAAAAAAAAATTAAGCTGCTTTATTATCATGCCCAAAATGACTATGACAAAGGATATTGCAACGATGTAAATAAAATTTACTCACGCTAAGAGTTCTGGTCGTATATTTAGTACTGCAAAGAAGTCGGTCGCATGACCTTACCTGGCACTTTGCTAAGCGCTAGACTACGGATCCCTCCGTTATTGAGCTACATGCGCAGAAGCACTAATTTGATCCGAGGTTTGGCGGGGACTCCATCACCTCTCAAAGCTGTCATAATAGTTTATCACTTTCTGTGCTTCGTAAAAAGGGCTGTTAGAGGTTGAAAGGCATAGATGAAAGCGCTGCTAAACTGACTCTTTAGACTACAGATACATGCATCTCTAATGAAACATTTCCAATCGAAGTATTACAATATTTTGTTGAATGCATAATATTTTGTTTTAAGCATCCTTCCTATCCTAGTAGTCCGACGGCGTCATACTATCCATACCACAGAATCCGATACTGATATATATACAGAAGAAAACTTATCAAAATTAATGTAACAACAATAACGACAAAGAGTTTGTACGACAGGCAACTGATGATTACAGAGATAAAGCACAAACATGTCATGAAACTTGCCTCACCCTGTGCATCTCTAAATTATATTTGATGTTGCAATCAATTTGGGGTACAAGCGCAAAACGATGACTGCCAGACATCAGAAACAGATAACAAGTAACAACTGGACATTGTTCTTTAATGAAGCCATAGTTATACTGTTATCCAATACTGTTAAGAATCAGAAGTGTAATTTAATGGCTGTTTACATTCCAACTACTGTACTTTAATAAAGCTACATTTTGGCTGTAATACACAGTTATTTACCAACTTTGGTGCAATAGCCAGGCAAGGCCATCCCACCGTTTTGCTCTTCTTGAAATTAAATTTAATAAAATATATTTTTGCTTACAAGCAATAGGTAACTTGCATTTATTTCTAATAACATTGATAATTGTAATTAAATATGATTCAACAATTTTCTATTCAAACATTTTGATCAACTGGAAACATAGCATTTTGGACTTACATGGGTCTGACACCCCCCCCCCCTTCCATTTTATGTTGTTGTTATTACTTATCCCTTTGGTCAAAGAACCACCAATTCCAAAATACCATGCAGCAAAAGGAGGAAAGTAATCACCTCTTGATCGTCTGAGGTGCTTTGTCAAGGTACCTTGCCATATGAGGAGCAGTCGCAAGAACAGAAGAACGCACAGGATACAGAAGGTATTTTCTCCATAAACGTATTTTATGGGTTTATTATGTTCACTACTAAGTCTTGCCAAAGCGGTTTGAAGCATGGACGTTTAAGGTACCAATAATGAATTGAAAATACATTCAAAGTTTTATTTGTCTTTGATTTAAACAGGGCCTTCAATTATATTAAAATATGTAATAGCAAAAGTCTTCAATTTCATAAAATAATATAACAACGAAGTTTTTAATAACAGACACATAGCACCATATTGTTAAAACAAATTTATTATTTTTTGAACACTATTTACTGTACTTTACAACAAAGCTTTCAAAGAAGCAGATTGCAATCAATAGATTTTTTAAAAGTTCCGATAAAGTGAAACAACAACTTGAAAACGTGCAAAATGATGCTAGACATATATCGCGGTAAGAGAATTATTAAAACAAAGTCTTTAAAATTGATAAGAAATTAAAGATGTGATTTTCATAAATATGTCTAAACAAAAAATATCATGTTCTCCTAAAATTTGCTAAATGATTTTATTTGATAAGAAATACGAACTTAAATACACCACACCAGATTTGAAAAATGATATTAATTGGATTCAAAGGCAGAAAAGCATGTTTTTTTTCGGAGTACTTGGGATAACATACCAGTACCAAAATGCAGAAACTGTTGCACTGGTGGACCTTTCACCAGAAAACAAGAATTTTTAGTGCGTCTGAGAATTTCCCATAAAAATGTTTGCAATAGCGAATTAAATACTATGTGCTACTGAGCTGATGATGCTGATCAATTTTTTCAGACAATTTTTAAAACTGACTAGCACAACGAGCAGCGTTACTGGCAGAATTGGTCTACTATTTTTTTTTCAGTTTTTTTTTCGGTTGGTGCAAGTATTTTCCCAGATCATTTGATACAACACATTTTTGACATACACGCTCCTGTATTTAATGGTACTGGTGTTCTATTAAATTTTATGGTACTGGTATTCTATTAAATTTAATGGTACTGGTGTTCTATTAAATTTAATGGTACTGGTGTTCACTTATCCTGAAGAATGTTCTTTTTAACTTTCAAACCGGGTGATTCCTTTTTTCAATTTTATTTGTCGTGTCTAAGGAATATTTTATTTTTTGAATTTAATACAGGAGTCTCAACAAATTTTTATGCTCTAAAATTATATCAAATAATGGAATTTGAAGTATAATTTTTGCAAATTTTTCTGACAAGACAGAGAAACTTTTTAGAAGTTTTTGTATTTTAAAGTATGATATTAAGGATTCAATATTGGATACGTACATGACGTTAGGAATGTGCAATCAGAAGTGTTCTCAGGTCAGAAAAGTGGTTATTTCATGGAATGCTAGACTGTCCTGTGGTAATTTGTATAACAAAATAAATATGGTGGAATCTTATTCAATTATACAATAAAAATATTGTGATGCTCTCTTCCCATTTCGTGAAAATTGTACAGAAGAGGGGTAATCTGTACAGAAGAGGGGTACAGTGATCGGAATGTTTCATTAGTGTGGAATTGCAGATACCAATTACATACCGTAGTGTAAACTTTCTAACCCTTTTAGTTCAGTATTTTCTTACAGGGTGTTTCATAAAGGACTCCCTAACTTTGAAATGAAATAACTCGGAAATGGTGATCAATAGAAGACAAACAAATTATATGTTTACTGGGAAAGTCGTAAAAAACTGATACAAAAGTTTCAAAATTTGTTACAATTATTGCTGACAGATGGCGCTGTACGCTGTAGTCGCAATACCGATCCCTATAAAGAGTGCTGTAAAGCACAGAGTGATCAATCTTTGGACGGTTTGGCTGTTAAAACGTGAAAGGAGATTAGCTTACTGAAGGAAGTGGATGAAGTCATATATTCTGTGGATCAACATGTTATTCTGGTATTCGAGTATCACCGGTTAAATCACAGTCCTACAAGAAGAAGGCACAGTTTTCAATCCCGATTTAAAGTTGCCAAAGGATGGCAAACAACTTGAAAACGTGCAAAATAATGCTAGACATATATGGCGGTTAGAGAATTATTAAAGCAAAGTCTTTAGAATTGATAAAAAATTAAAGTTGTGGCTGTCATACATATTTCTAGACAAAAATATATCATATTCTCCTAAAATTTTCTAAATGACTCTGAGAAATAAGAACTTTGTTAGATACACCATGCAACGTTTGAAGTTGTCAAGGGTGAAAACAATTCGTCAGCTTTTCGACAAATTTCAACGGATAGGTGCGTGGCTGATGCGTTAGTGGGACATGTTGGTCCCAGGCCATCTGCAGTTAAACCTGGAAATGCCGCGATAGTTGCTGCAGTTATACAGTCAAATCCGAGGAAATTCATCCGAGGAGTTGCAGATCCAGATTAACGCCATCTAGAACTTACAGAATCCTGAGGAACACCCTAGACATGTTTCCGTTCAAGATCCAATATCACCAAGCCATAAGAGTTTCAGCTGTGCGACAAAGAGAAGAGTTCACGAACGATATACTCGCCATGATTGATGGTGATGGATTTGATGTTGGCTGCATATGGCTAGATGAGGCCCATTTTCACCTGATTGGTATAGTGAACAGACAAACTGTCGTTTTTTGGGTACCGAAAATCGGCATTTGTGTCAAGCACGCCCACTACATTCCTCAAAAGCTACCGTTTGGACTGCAGTATTAAGCAAGGGCATCATTGGCCCTTTTTTCTTGCGAAAAACGATTACCACTGAACGGTACATTGGGGCCACACTACAAGCGTTGGAGGATCGCCCAGGCACTTCGTGGTTCATGCAAGATGGGGCCCAGTCACACCGTACACTAGCCGTTTTTGCCTTTCTTGGGGAATACTTCGGTAATAGAGTCATTGCTTTGAACTATTCCACATTTACTATAACGGCCAACGGCCGTACCGTGCTGAAAACACCGGTTCTCGTTAGATCACCGAAGTCAAGCAGCATCGGGCGCGGTTAGTACTTGGTGGGTGACCACCTCCGAACACCGCGTGCTGTTGGCCATCTCGGGTGCGGTATCCCCGTGGTTTGCGCGCTAGATTTGCACGCTACCACAAATGCCGCCGTGTTCATGCGGAGTACGATCACGTTAAACATGTGGGTCCGTAAGTCCTTCCGAGAGGTTGGTGGTAGGGGAAGGAGGGTACGGTCCCTGTGGATGCCTCCCCCACTGAGTTCCGGTCTAAATTGGGTGGCCCTTCCCGGCCGTCCATTCAGTTACCTTACACCTTTCTGGTAGGTCGGACGGTCTGGGTCTCAACAACAACATTTACTATAACGGACAAGGATTGGCCTCCATACTCACATGACCTTACGCTTAGCGACTTCTTCCTGTGCATTATAGGACACTGTTTTCCGCAACAATCCTGCAACACTGGATAAGCTGCAACACTGAATAAGAGTTTATCTGTTAGGCATGTGCGTCCATTTCTGTTGACACACTGCAAAAGGTGACTACCAATTTCATTCGTCGTTTGCGCCATCTTTATGCTCTGCAAGGTATACATTTTGAATTGATTTTAATGCGATTGCAACCACTGGTTTACCAAGGACAGTCTCACCACTATTTATAGCCTATTTCTCGGACCCTTACTGCGACTACAGCATACAGCGTCATCTGTCAGCAACATTTGTAACTAATTTTAAAGCTTTTGTATCATATTTTTACGGATTTCCCAATAAATATATCACTTGTTTCAGTTTTTTATCGATCACTGTTTCTGAGGTGTTCCATTTCAAAGTTAGAGAGTCCTTTGTGAAACACCCTGTGATAAAAACACAGCTTCTACATTTTTAAAATAAACAGAGTCTACTTAATGAAACAAGTAAGAATAAATCTATGCATTATATTTTATCAACTACAGGTGGCAGCACCTGATAGACTCATTTCATTATAAGAAATACATTTTCTTTCATTTTGCTTGGGGAATTAACGAGTTATTTTTAGAGTTGTAAACGAATTTATGTAATATACAGTGAAGCAGTTATGTAATAATATCCAGTTTCTGTGCTGCATTTTATTTTGACGTATTTAAGCAATATCCAAAATTGGTCACATTTATGAAATATCCAGATTTTTGCCACATTTTAGTTGTAGTAGATGAATGGAGTTTGCTAGCTAAAAACACCTGTCCTATAGGGAAATCAAAGAATGTGAAAAATTTGTAGCCGCAAAATATATATAATTATCTCAGATAGCATATTTATTATTTTTTATGATAATTTTAAATAATTTAATATAGTACCAATAAAAGGATTAAACCAATATTAATGTCTCCCTCATGCTTGGAATCTTCTTTTGGATCGACTATAATAAGCCACGCATCTTCATTTCGACCACGAGTAATATCACCTGTGCTTCTTAATTGTATATCTCGAGCTAAGAACAAATTCACGAAAAAAATATTTAGTGATGTTACAATTACCGTACAAACTTCTCACCAAATGACGCCAACAAATAATAATTAATGATCAAACGCGTAAATGTGACAATGCGTCACACTAGTCATCGATCATGATACCAACAAGGCAATTTGGCTACGCAGAAGTCTCCAGGTCAGCTCAATGAACTCCTCCTTGCAAACACATTGTGGTGTCACAGTACATTTGTGTATGATGTAACTCACTATATTCCATATGTGTTTTCTATGTAATATCCATCATGCTAGCTCATAATCTAAAGTATTATTGTTCGCTGAGTATTAGTAGAAATTTCAATTAATCAATTCTGAATTCCGAAGAAAATCTGTGAGATGTTTTGGAATTTATTGCATTATTAATAAAGCCATAAAGGTGTTATCTAATACCAAGGAAATAATATTTTAGTAAAGGTTAATTTTAGTAGAAAAAGTTCTCTTACAATTTCATTCTCAAATAATATTTTTTTTTATTTCTACACGGCCACAAGAAATTACCGTAGAGCAACAACAGCAAAGTAGACAATTTTATGGTGTTTGACAGCATGTTAAGTAATATGGGGTTTAATAAGAATAACTGTTTATATTCTAAAAAAAAATGATTTTCAACAAATATAACAAATAGTACAAAATAATTTGAAGTATGTAGTATATAAATCAAGCATATTTTATTATGGACTTACGGAAGGTTCCATAGAATGATGGTAATTTTTCACTTTTGATTGCACCTAGTTACCAAAATTAGGAATTGTATCCTATGAAGTGCTATTAATTGCATTTACTTTATTGATACAGTTTTGTTAAAATTCACATTGTAATCTATATTTTATAATAAGCATATCGATTTAAATAATGGGCAAGATTTAAGTAACGTTTTTCTTTTTTTTTCAGATTCTTATCTACCAGCGTTAATTTATTTCGGTATTTTTTCTTCAATTTTGAAAGATAATTAATTACCCATGTTAAGAGCTGTTATTCCATTGCAATACATAATATTACAATTCAGTTTTCGTGTGTAGTATTGGGTACTTAAAATACTTTGTAAATTTAAAACTTGAAGAAATTCAAAGATGTCGATGACAATCGCATTTAATTATGAAGATCACATTTAATTTCTCATCAAGTTTCAACAGATTAGGTTTAAATGGTAAAAACATGATATAATGTCTTAAAAATTTTATACAATTGTATAAACACATAAAAATCAATAATGCAAAAGATAATGACATCTAAATTAATGAAGTTGATATAAACATCAACTTCGTTAATTTTTCAGTCATGTTTTTGACTTATAATAAGAAATAAACATGGCACAAGAGTATTTGAATAATATAAGAAATACAAATTCGGGTTTTAATAAAAATAAATATTCTTATGCTAGTTAGATTTTCTCTAAAATCACAGTATCATGATATTTCATATAAAACTTCGAATAAGTGGGAACGAAAGGATAAATGAATGCATTCTTAATCTTGACAAATATGCAAAATATTATAACATTAAATTCTATAAAAATAATGCAACAAAAATAAATATTAGGATGCTAATCAATAAATATAAGTGTATGATTTATTTCGTATAACGCTTTAATTAATAAAACTGTCAACAGAGGGCACTGTTAAGATGTCATTTTCCGAGAGTTTTTTTGTCATCATGTTTCAGTTTTCCTGTGTATTTCTATTTTCTTCGTGCTTCAGTTTTTCATCATGTTTTAGTTTTCCTTTAATCTATGAGAAAAGCAATAAGGCTTCTAGCTCTTCTCTGTTCGTTCTGAGAATATTTATTCGTTGTTTTACCAAGCATGGATGTTGAAGAAAGAAAGAATTTTTCTCTTTGAAAAGGCTAATTACCAGTATTTTTAATATTTATCAAAGAATAATATATGTATTTTACAAAAATATACTAAAGACAATTATTTTATCAAAAATTTTGAAAACACACAAACTTCGCTTTTTTCAAAACTGTGTGGTAGAAACAAAGAAAAGATTTAAAAATTTAAGCAAACATTTTTGTAATCGAGAAATATGCCAAACATAACATTTTCCTTTCAAAGTGTTAAGTATTTTAAGGTGGATTTTTGATTCCATAATCATTAATAAAGAAATGTGATACTGCGTTTGCTCTATTGAATCTTGCCAGATGGATGTGTTACATTTCTTCTGTATTTTGAACTCTTAGTTTTGATAAAACAAAACCACCAGCAACTTTTTGTGCATTTATATTTTGTTAATTTATATGGTAATCTATATGGCCAATTTATATGGAATTTAGTTGCCATTTAAATAGTGTGGTTCATATCATTGACTAATGCAATGAATATAATTAAACTTTAAAACAAGCTGCTTGGTTCTGAAACTGTGAATGGATTATTTTGAGCTGTCATTGTTTTCAATATATCAGTGCTTATGTGAGCCTTTCAAAAATCACAACGTTCTTTGGGCATATTCTTTAAAAAATGTGCCTGCAATTTCATGGAATCAGCAGCGTTCAAGTTTCAGAAATAATGCTTTGACGGATTTTCTAGTATATTTATTTGCATTTTTGTAGAAGATTTTTAAGAATCTGACTATCATAACCTCTCTATTTGGGAAACTTCTGAAGAATGTCGGTTGCAAATGTTTGCTTTAAGTGACGTGACTAGAATCCAAACACCTGAGATTGTTTCATCTACTGCAATTCAACGAAACGAAACCCTTACAATATTTGTGTTGGTTAGATGTTACAACCTGAAGGACTGTGAAGAATAATCAAAGAATTGAAAAATCTTACGTAAATTTTTACAGATTCTTAAAAAAATACTATAAAAAAAAAGGTTTATAAAAATACCGTAGACAAAATATTCTTACAATTAAGATGGATTGAAAAAACCTATGAGAACTGAAGTGGACTGGATGCATGGATATATATTTCAGTCTTGGTGAAATTTAGCCGTAATAACTTTTGTTGCCACTTAAATTTTGAATGAGTATTTTCTTCAATCATGGTTAACTTTAACCGTACTAACATGTGAACTGCTGAACATTAGGAAAGCGTATTCTTCCAATAACTTTAAGGATACTAGGCCTTTAATTTATCAATGGCTATTTAAGTATGCACTATAAAGTACTATGTTTTAAAATGAGTTTTCAGGTATATAAAATAACATTTTAAAATGCATGTTAAGGTATAAAAAACGCTTTCTAAATGTGTGTTATATAATTTTTTAATCTTTTAAAAGCATTCTTTAGTGTGTGGGATCAATTTTTTTTTTTTGGTTTCAAACCAAAAATTGTGAGCACATTGAAGAAACAATATAAAATGATACATACAGAATATCTAAGAAAATGAAATACTAACAAAATAATATCCTGATTAGCATCCAAAATAAATCTCCTAAGATATTTAAATACAGTTTAATAGTAACAACGTATTGAGAAATAATTAAGGAATAGTATTCTTTGCTAAAACTTTCCCCCTTCAACAAGTAAAAACGGTTGGCACTATATTAATTAAGACAAAAAATTCATTTTCGTCTCTGAAACAATCAGTCTGCAAAATGACTAGACCAGCTACAGTGAAAGACTAATTCAGCCATTGCATCAAACATCAATGCAATCCTCCCGTTAATATAGACTCTTTGATTTAAATGTTCAACATTTACAAAATCATGGCAGTCTTTATTTTGCATTTGCTGTCCATTTTTGATGAATTAATTCATCAGCAGTTTTGAACACAACAGTTAAGTTCTGTTCCGACCACATATGTTATGTGTAGTATTTTACACTTATGTATAAGCAGAAAGATTCAATCAAAATGAGTTCCAATACATTTTAATGGTTAAGTTAATTAGGAATTAATTTTAAACTATGCCAATGACAATGAAAGAATAAATGTATATAATACTTTTGATAGAAAAAATTAGTTGAGTAATGATATTAAAAATTATAATGTACTGTGATGTACATTTGTCAAATATGCAGTACATTGGTTAAATGTACTGCACATTTGTTAATTATACTGAATATTGTTTAAATGTACTGTATATTTATAAATTATATTGTATATTTGTAAATTATACAAATATACAATTATGTTGATTAAATATATTGTATATCTGTAAATTATACTATATATTTGTTACAATTGGGCTTATCTAGAACGATCATCTGCAAAATTAGAAAGAGGATGTATTAGAATTCCAAAAATACTTTGCAGTATTAAAATCAAAGAACATTAATGACAGTACAGAATAAATTTTAATGCAAAGAACTGTGTGTAATTGCTATGTTCAAAATCGCATTATGCACTACATTAAACACAATGCATTTATAAGAAGTATGACTTAATATAACGTAAAAAGGAATGCTGAAGAAAAATATGGGGGTATATAATTAAATGTGAGACTAGGAAAGAATTAATATAATAAAACATCTGAGACATGTATTCTGTAGAATGCAAGTCATTCCAGTTTAATATAGCATCACACAATCTTGGAATTGGAACTTTAGATTATAGTGAAGGACTGGTTTGGAATTATAAACATCGAATGTAATCGATTAGATATATTTGGATATAATGCATAATTAACTCCAGACAATGTCGGAACATGCACACCCCGATCTTCGTTTAAAAGATGGAATGAAATCATAATAACGCTATCAACTCTTCTTGAACTTTAACACATGCTTTTGAATTTATCACCAGAAAATTCGATTTTTAAAAATAGATCTTCCGCCAACATAATCACAAATATCCTTTTATTTCGAGGATAGGTTTCATTAGGTCGGAGTATAGTGCTTCACGAAAACAACAGCAATAAATATACCCTGAAATATTTAGTTCGATCACTGAGGCGACTGCGATACCGCCAACATTTGGCGTCACTTGGCGTCAAATACTGAGTCCGTACTGCCATAGCCGCTTGACCTGTCATCATGTTGCTGATGAGGCTGTTGTTGGGCCGCCTGTTGCTGTTGTTGGAGGTGAAGGTGTTGTGTCTGACGCTTGATGAGGGAGATGCTGTTGATGTTGTAAGGGAGGTTGGCAAAAACCATTCGTTCCTCGTAGTCGTACTCGCACAGAATCTTGTTTTCGTGAAGGTAGAAGCGATCACCAACGCAGAACCTAAGAATTAGAATGAATATGTTACTGGGTGTGAATGAAATATATATATATATATATATATATATATATATATATATATATATATATATATATATATATATATATATATATATATATATATAAATGCTAAAGTGGTTCAAGTTTAAATTTCATGACGTCATAGTTTTAATTATATATTATATATAGTGTTCGTTGATTGTGTTTATTTGTTACTAATAATCGTTTGTAACGAAAGATAATTGAGAACTCAAAATGACTCGCAGAGTCTGAAAACGCCAAATCGTGTTAAATATCATGCAACTTGTAACTCATTTTCAGAAATAAAACACAAATCAATTCAGACACCCTTTCAGAAACTTTACAGTTTAACATGTCAACACCAGGTTGAAGCTTATCACAATATTTGGAAATAAATATATGATTTTTATGCTAGGTAAGCTATGCTAAAAATTTCTGGGCTCAACTGCTAATATAATTATTTATAACTAGCATAAACTCCCGTTCTAAGATGTTGATAAATTGGTAAATCTATTTCACAAAACCAAATTTGAAATGCACGGGAATGTATTTTAAATTCACAAAGCACAAAATGCATGAAAATTCAAAAATACAATTTAAAATTTAAATTTTATTCGACCCTTCTATATCCAATATTATCTTTTAAATCTTGCATCCTTTAATGTCCTCACATTTTTGAAGATTTAACAAAAATGTAATTTAATACAGTTTAGCTTCTGGGATAGTCCTACATGTAGATATCCATGTCGAATAATCGGTATATACAATGCAGTTTAATTCGTATTATCTTTAAATGGATATTTTATAACAATAAAAAATATATATAAAAACAAAGTTAATTATATTTTATCAAACTTTCGCGTTCAGTGTAAATTAAAAATGTGTTAATTCCTTTATCTAATACGTGTTACAAATGTTATTCGTGTTTTTTGGATCCTTACATAATAGGAATATATTTGCAACAATGACACTTAAAAGATCATAAAATTTGTGTTTCAATTTTATATATTGTAACTGATTAAGAAAATCCTTACTCACGCAATGTCAAAAGTTAAAGATCCTTGAAAATCGCTGTAAACTTTAGTCACGAGAGCTAATATTATTTTTCAGTCACATTCAACAAATATTTCAAAGCTGCCATCAACTTGACAACCAATATTCGACCAATAAAAACAATATTTGACCTTATTTGCTCACCATTCGGTCTATAATGATATATAATTACTGATTAAAGGGCAAAAAATTGTCTTCAAGGTAAATTATATGCTTTTAGAAAAATATTTAAGTACGGTCGCGTATTGAATGCGACCCTGGTGAGATGGCTTATTTAATGATTTTCTAATTAAGCAAGTCATCGAAATGCCACGTAGTTACAGTTTATTTAAATGCAATGCTGCATATTTTTTAAGTATAACGATTTTTTTAATATGTCTTCGAAGTACGTTCATTTGAACAATTGCAATCAATCCATTTAAAAAATATTTCAGTGTTCTAGTTGCTGTTTAAAAAAATTGCAAGTTTCTGAGATTGAAATAACAATTAAACATAATATTTATCTCTTTATTCAATATCACAGAATTTCTTAGCATAGCTTTATATTAAAAACTTCGTTAAAACACAACATGTAAAAAATTAGCAACGGTATCGTAAAGCTATTACTAATTTGTTATAAAGATAAAAAAATCGCCGCACCTTGCAAAATAATCCGAGAGTAATGAAACTGTATATACAAACACCTGTCGACCGAATATGCTACTGATCAAAAATTCGCAGCCAATGAATAGTCGGAACTACAGCGCATTGAAACTCAACACCATGGTGGTGTATATAATGATCGAACCTCGTTTTCAGGAACAAAACATACAGTGGATTTCGATTGCGTTTACGTACCTTGATTGTAACAATGCCTCGCTGGCGAATTCGCGGCCACTACGAGCATATGAATGAGTTTGAAAGAGGGCGTGCGGTCGGACTGCATGAGACTGGATGGGCACACCGACGAATCGCTCGGCATTTGGGTAGGAACGATGCAGCAATTAGACGATGTTGGCAGGAAAGAGTCAGGATAGGTAAATTTAGCGGCAAGTGGACGGCCTAGAGCGATGAGAGAACGTTAAGATAGGGTGAGTGTCAAAGCAGTTGTGACAGCACGAGATCCGTCGTTATCAACCATCCAACGTGTGACAAACACGGAAGTGACCTCTCGGACCATTAATAGAACACTACGGGAGCGGAATATATACTCGCGGCGCCCATTACGCCGCCTAACACTGACCAGTATGCACCGTCAGCAGCGATTGCAATGATAACGAGCCCGATCAACGTGGAATTGATCGGATTGTGAACGAATTGTCTTCAGTGATGAGTCCCGTTTCAAACTGAGTCCCGACAACCAGCGCAGACGTGTTTGGAGACATCCCGAACATCGTTAGGATCCTGCTCTTACTGTCACACGCCACACGACCCGACAACAGGGAGTTATGGTCTGAGGTACCATTTCATTTGAGAACCGGACCCCTTTGATAGTCCTCCGTGGCACTATCACATCACAGATGTACGTTGCCGACATTCTACGACCCGTTGTATTGCCATTCCTTTCGCGACACCACGGACTAACTTTTCAGCAAGATAATGCCAGGTCACACACTGCACGCCTCTCTATTGATGGTCTGTGTGCTTACAACACACTACCTTGGCTTGCCAGATCCCCAAATCTCTCCTCTATTGAGGACATTTGGGGTTGAGATGGGACGTCGCCTGCGACCATCCCATAATGTAGACGAATTAGCTCGTCAATTGGAGGCCATCTGGAACGACATCCCTCAGCACACCATCCGGCAACTTCATGCATCAATGCCACGTCGGGTAATAGCTTGTATCAAAGCCAGAGGTAGTCCAACGCCATATTGACGTGCTCACTTTGTGTAGATCTTTCAGTACAATAAATCATCCAATTCTTCTGAAATTCTAATCATTTATTTTTCTGTACATCCACATTACACGTACCAAATGTTGTCTCATTTGGATAATTCTTTCTTGGTGCGTCAATTTTTTTGCCTTAGAGTGTATAATACCGTTATACGGTTATGATTTAGATATCATTACCAATTTATTGCATAGTGTGCTTTTAATAACACCTTTATCTTACATTAATTTTGCAGCAGCTTGAGCAATTTAATTTAAATAATATCGTTACGAATTTGTTATATGTTGTGTTTCAACGAAGTGTTTATTGTACAGTCATTTTCTCAATAGTTTGAGCGATTTCATTAAAAATAATATACAACTGCGGCTTTATATTTCATAAGTAAATTATAAAGTTGATTACGTGCACCTTGGTGCTCATTCGAAAACTTTAAAGTCTAAAGAATTTAGAGATTCAATTAGTTTGTGAAAATTCAGGGTAATTAATAATTATCTTGAAAACATTTCAAAGCAGTAGGCGCATGCCAAATCTAAATTCCGAAGAGGGTTAAACTTTGCAATTCTTTAACTCATTACCCGTAATTCTCAGTGGAAACATTAGGGATTTGACTAAGGGTTCAACTTTTGTAAAGGGAAAAGTATTTGTTATTCAAATATTTCAAACTATAAATTTTATAATCCAACATATTAACTTCAGTTAAACTTTGAAATGAAAAAGGAAAATAGTACTGCATCATACACGATTCCTAAGAAAACCCTTAAGCAACCGTGTAAGGAAAAGTCATTGAGGGCGCACGTTAGGACTATGACTAAGGTTTGAACTTTTGCAAAGGGAAACATATTTGTTATTCAAATATTTTAAACTATAAATTTTACAATCCAACATACTAACTTCAGTTAAACTTTGAAATAAAAAAGGAATATAGGACTGCATCATACACGATTTCTAAGAAAGCCCTTAAGCAACCGTGTAAAGAAAGGTCATTAACCGCGCACGTTAGAACTTTGACTAAGGTTGGAACCTTTGTAAAGGGAAAAGTATTTGTTATTCAAATATTTCAAACTATAAATTTTATAATCCAACATATTAACTTCAGTTAAACTTTGAAATGAAAAAGGAAAATAGTACTGCATCATACACGATTCCTAAGAAAACCCTTAAGCAACCGCGTAAGGAAAAGTCATTGAGGGCGCACGTTAGGACTATGACTAAGGTTTGAACTTTTGCAAAGGGAAACATATTTGTTATTCAAATATTTTAAACTATAAATTTTACAATCCAACATACTAACTTCAGTTAAACTTTGAAATAAAAAAGGAATATAGGACTGCATCATACACGATTCCTAAGAAAACCCTTAAGCAACCGTGTAAAGAAAGGTCATTAACCGCGCACGTTAGAACTTTGACTAAGGTTTGAACCTTTGTAAAGGGAAAAGTATTTGTTATTCAAATATTTCAAACTATAAATTTTATAATCCAACATATTAACTTCAGTTAAACTTTGAAATGAAAAAGGAAAATAGTACTGCATCATACACGATTCCTAAGAAAACCCTTAAGCAACCGTGTAAGGAAAAGTCATTGAGGGCGCACGTTAGGACTATGACTAAGGTTTGAACTTTTGCAAAGGGAAACATATTTGTTATTCAAATATTTTAAACTATAAATTTTACAATCCAACATACTAACTTCAGTTAAACTTTGAAATAAAAAAGGAATATAGGACTGCATCATACACGATTCCTAAGAAAGCCCTTAAGCAACCGTGTAAAGAAAGGTCATTAACCGCGCACGTTAGAACTTTGGCTAAGGTTTGAACCTTTGTAAAGGGAAAAGTATTTGTTATTCAAATATTTCAAACTATAAATTTTATAATCCAACATATTAACTTCAGTTAAACTTTGAAATGAAAAAGGAAAATAGTACTGCATCATACACGATTCCTAAGAAAACCCTTAAGCAACCGTGTAAGGAAAAGTCATTGAGGGCGCACGTTAGGACTATGACTAAGGTTTGAACTTTTGCAAAGGGAAACATATTTGTTATTCAAATATTTTAAACTATAAATTTTACAATCCAACATACTAACTTCAGTTAAACTTTGAAATAAAAAAGGAATATAGGACTGCATCATACACGATTCCTAAGAAAGCCCTTAAGCAACCGTGTAAAGAAAGGTCATTAACCGCGCACGTTAGAACTTTGACTAAGGTTTGAACCTTTGTAAAGGGAAAAGTATTTGTTATTCAAATATTTCAAACTATAAATTTTATAATCCAACATATTAACTTCAGTTAAACTTTGAAATGAAAAAGGAAAATAGTACTGCATCATACACGATTCCTAAGAAAACCCTTAAGCAACCGTGTAAGGAAAGTCATTGAGGGCGCACGTTAGGACTATGACTAAGGTTTGAACTTTTGCAAAGGGAAACATATTTGTTATTCAAATATTTTAAACTATAAATTTTACAATCCAACATACTAACTTCAGTTAAACTTTGAAATAAAAAAGGAATATAGGACTGCATCATACACGATTCCTAAGAAAGCCCTTAAGCAACCGTGTAAAGAAAGGTCATTAACCGCGCACGTTAGAACTTTGACTAAGGTTTGAACCTTTGTAAAGGGAAAAGTATTTGTTATTCAAATATTTCAAACTATAAATTTTATAATCCAACATATTAACTTCAGTTAAACTTTGAAATGAAAAAGGAAAATAGTACTGCATCATACACGATTCCTAAGAAAACCCTTAAGCAACCGTGTAAGGAAAGTCATTGAGGGCGCACGTTAGGACTATGACTAAGGTTTGAACTTTTGCAAAGGGAAACATATTTGTTATTCAAATATTTTAAACTATAAATTTTACAATCCAACATACTAACTTCAGTTAAACTTTGAAATAAAAAAGGAATATAGGACTGCATCATACACGATTCCTAAGAAAGCCCTTAAGCAACCGTGTAAAGAAAGGTCATTAACCGCGCACGTTAGAACTTTGACTAAGGTTTGAACCTTTGTAAAGGGAAAAGTATTTGTTATTCAAATATTTCAAACTATAAATTTTATAATCCAACATATTAACTTCAGTTAAACTTTGAAATGAAAAAGGAAAATAGTACTGCATCATACACGATTCCTAAGAAAACCCTTAAGCAACCGTGTAAGGAAAGTCATTGAGGGCGCACGTTAGGACTATGACTAAGGTTTGAACTTTTGCAAAGGGAAACATATTTGTTATTCAAATATTTTAAACTATAAATTTTACAATCCAACATACTAACTTCAGTTAAACTTTGAAATAAAAAAGGAATATAGGACTGCATCATACACGATTCCTAAGAAAGCCCTTAAGCAACCGTGTAAAGAAAGGTCATTAACCGCGCACGTTAGAACTTTGACTAAGGTTTGAACCTTTGTAAAGGGAAAAGTATTTGTTATTCAAATATTTCAAACTATAAATTTTATAATCCAACATATTAACTTCAGTTAAACTTTGAAATGAAAAAGGAAAATAGTACTGCATCATACACGATTCCTAAGAAAACCCTTAAGCAACCGTGTAAGGAAAAGTCATTGAGGGCGCACGTTAGGACTATGACTAAGGTTTGAACTTTTGCAAAGGGAAACATATTTGTTATTCAAATATTTTAAACTATAAATTTTACAATCCAACATACTAACTTCAGTTAAACTTTGAAATAAAAAAGGAATATAGGACTGCATCATACACGATTCCTAAGAAAGCCCTTAAGCAACCGTGTAAAGAAAGGTCATTAACCGCGCACGTTAGAACTTTGACTAAGGTTTGAACCTTTGTAAAGGGAAAAGTATTTGTTATTCAAATATTTCAAACTATAAATTTTATAATCCAACATATTAACTTCAGTTAAACTTTGAAATGAAAAAGGAAAATAGTACTGCATCATACACGATTCCTAAGAAAGTCTTTAAGCACCCCAATAACCATGTAAGGAAAAGTCATTGCGTGCGCACGTTTGGACTATCTATAGGAAATAAGTGATCCAGCCTGGTCGAACAGAAGTGAACGATTTGCCAATTTAGAATTTTAGGATAACAAACTCATCAAAGAAGCGAGACAGGCAAAGGCAATTACAAAATTGTAGAGAATTGTCTAAATTGTAAGAATCGACACCAGGAACGCACGAAACGCGTATATGGCAGACAATGAATAGTTGTCATACTTCATCGGTGGCTAGATGTACAACGATTATTTTATATAATAAAGGAGGATGCTTGTGTTTTTGCGTTTTTTGCTCGTATCATATGTAATTTATAATATAAACACCTTGATTTATCTGTCTGTTTATCTATATATCTCTGGGTAACGCTTCGCGAATTTTTGGTATCGAAATTTGCGGAATATCGCCACTTGGTGAGATTTTTTAAATGTTGCCAAATTTACAAAAATGTCACTAAGTAGATAAAAATATCGCCAAATTGATAAAAATACAGCCAAATTGGTAAAAATGATGACTAATTGATGAAAATTTAATATCTTGGAAAAAATATAAAAATCTACTATAGGAATAACCTATTTCTTCTTCTGTAACACTTGGCGAAATTTTGGTGATGAATTTTGGCTGCATATCGCCAACTTGGCGAGTCTTTTTAAATGCTGCTAAATTGACGTTAATATCGCCAAATTGATAAAATTGACGATTAATTGATAAAAGTTCAATATCTTGAAATAACATAACTACTATTTGAATAACTCATTTTTCCGCCCGTCCGTAATGCTTGGTGAAAAATTTAGCGGGATGGTGCAAATTTGGCGACATTTTAAATATTGCCGAAATGACGAAAATGTCGTCAAATTGATAAAAATGTCACCAAATTGATAAAAATAACGCTAAATGGGAGATCCTGAAAGCGATACAGGAAAGCAAAGAAAGAAATAATCACACAGTACTTGTCTCACTCGATATAAAGGGTACATTTGACTCTCTTCCGTGGGCCACGATAAGAAGAAGAATGGAAGCGACAAGATGCCGGGGCAACATTGCTAGGACATTGTCAACGTACTTCAGTAAGTAAAAGGTTTGGAAGAACTGGGGTTCAGGGAGCAAAGAAATTAAAGTCTAGGACTGCTCGCAAGGGTCTCTCGCTGCTCTGGACTTTGGTTGCCGATGAGGTACTTCAGACGATGAACAGCATTGTTGCCAAACTAATTGCTTACGCTGATGATTTTATCATGATGATGTCAGGTAGTACCAGGAGAGAACTAGATTGGAGTGGCCAGGCTGCAGTCGATCACTTTATAGGCTGGTGGGATACAGTAGGACTCACAGTGTCCAGCGAGAAATCTGTGCAGATAGTATATGGAAAGAAAAAGAAAAAGCCCATGGAAAGATCGCCGACAATAAGGGTCATCGGCCGAGGAATTCAAACGAAAAGCACGTTGAATTATCTTGGGGTGACATTAGACCAGACTCAGTCATAGATGCCTCACCCTGAGACTTTAAAAGTCAAAGTTTTACAGATGCACAGGTACCTAGTGAGGTACGCTCCCAGGACATGGGGTATTCGACCGAAGCTGCTCAAATTGTGGTACTTGACAGTGGTTGAGAGGATCCTCTGTTATGCGGCTGGTGTTTGGGGCACCAATCTGAAGGGATATCATGAAAGAAAACTGTCATCCGCATGAAGGTATTTTTTGTTCCTGATGATAAGGGCCTATTACTCAACTCCGACGGAGGCCTTCCAGGTGCTAGCGGGTGTCATGCCCATACACCATACTCTCGCAAAGGAAGGATTAACAGCAAAGTCAGCAGAATCAGGGTGGCCCATGAGGAGAGAGGTCTGAACCTTGTTTCGGAGGATTATGTCCAACTAATGCCAAGCTGAACCACACATCCAACCACGGACAGTGTTAGCAAATACATAAGAGAATATCCAACAAAGAGCAAAATAACAATATACACAGATGGCTCAAAGACAATCTTGGGTGCGACAGCGGCCTACTGCGTCTACATAGACAAAATTTTAACACTTACGCCGACACAGAGACTTCAAAATAAAAACAGGAATGTAACAAACCAGGCAGAAATGTATGCAGTTTCAGAGGCTCTAACATGGTTGATTCAACACGGGTCGCCACCGTCGGTAATTGCCACAGATAGCCTGTCAAGTCTTGATGCCTTGAAGAAGCACCAACAAACGATATCGGGACAGGTTAGGGATGTCCAGAATCTAATTAGAAAATTGGCTTGTAGAGTAAAGATAAAGTGGGTTCCAGCGCATAAATGAATAGAGGGTAATGAGTGTGCGGACGAGTCAGCCAAGAACGCAACGGAACATCCTGAAGATATAATTCATACCTGTGTCAAGCTCCCGATTTCAAGCCTTAAGACGGACCTAAAGCAATACCATATGAAAAAGTGGCAAGAATGCTGGACGGCATCAGAAAAGGGACGTAAAACACACCCATTTACACCACAAGTCAGAACAGACAGACAACCTACAAACAGAGAAACAACAATGTTCTTCACAGGACATGGTCATTTTCCGTCCTTCCTATAGATAGGTAAGAGTGCCACGGACTTTTGTGTCTGTGGGGATATCGGCGACCCGCTTCACTACATATCATACTGTCCACTGACGCACAGATACCATGTTAGAGCATCAGCTACAGACAGTATGGCCCTCTGGATTGACAGAGTTCTGAAAAACTCATCAACACAGGCAAGAATAAAAAAATTCATCAATTAACTGGAAGTTAACGAAGTTTATCCCTTAAATACAATACCACACAACACACACACTCCAATCCCAGAAGACTAATGAAACAGAAGAGAAACTCAGACCCTTGCCATCAATTCAGGTGATTGCGTACATAATTAAATATTTATACTGGACAAACATAATTTGAACTATAAAATTTATAAAACGAATTGAAAGAAATGGAAAACTGACTGTGTACAAAGATAAAAATAGATAAAGTGAATGTGTACATAGATAAAAGAGATAAAAATGATTGTGTACATAGATAATAATAGATAAAGTGATTGTGTACATAGATAAAAATAGATAAAGTGATTATGTACATAGATAAAAATAGATAAAGTGATTATGTACATAAATAAAATTAGATAAAGTGATTGTGTACATAGATAAAAATACAGAAAGTGATTGTGTACATAGATAAAAATAGATAAAGTGATTGTTTACATAGATAAAAGTTATTATTGGACGAACATTTGAACTATACACATTTTAAAAACAAACTGGAAAACTGAATAATATTTTAATCGGCGAGGTGTCTGCGCACGCCGTAGCCAATATGCACTATGCCAATCACTTGCGCGTGCGTGCTTTCTCGAGCTGATATTTCCAACTGTTTGCAAACACGCAGCGGACTTATATGTTGCCTACACCAATGCCTTGGTAAGGTTGGCAGTCCGCCTGCAGCGTCCGAGGCAATGTTTTGCAAATTCTTAACTCCGTCATATGACGGGCATACCTTCTAGTACGTGTATAAAAGCATAACTGAAACTCCCACACTAGTTTCGACGAAATGTAGAAGAAATATGGAATGCCACATGACAATAAAGCAATATAGTGACTTTTTTATTAATCTAGTGAAAGACAATGAACATTCCACGCATGAGTATTTTGCTATAACTTGCAACATTTTTTTAACTCATCAATGGATTGAAACTATACATTTTATACAGTTGTTTATGAAGGATCCTCCATAAGGTGGAAGGTAGTGCGTACACGTTATTTTCGACGGAAAAATTTAGAAATTTTACCCTTTCTTGCGCATTTATTTCGTACATCCAAGGAATTTTTGAAAAAAACGAAAGCCACTTCTCCAGAACTGGAATAGGAATTTCTTAGTGAATACACCTATCCCGTCTGAAATTCGATGATTAATCCACATCAATCATCACCTAAGCTATATCTATACCAATTCTAAGAAATATATATGCTACATGGAAAATGTATTTTCTTTAATCAGAAAGGGCATCTTTAGAACCGTAAATAGATGTTTTAAGGATTTTTTTAATCGGAAGTATGATGCTGAAACCATATCATCTAGTATGATGCTGAAACCAGTCATCCTTTAAGCTCTATCTATAGCCGTTACTAAGAGATATTTCAAAGAAAATGAAACTTTTTACTAGAATTGGAAAAATACCAGAAGTGGAAATTCTTGGTAAACCTTCCGACCCCTCTGCAATTTGATGCTGAATCCATATTAGTCGACATCTAAGCTATATCTATAGCCAATCTTGAGAAATAGATGTTTCGAGGAACATTTTTGAACCGAAAATGGGGGAAAAATCTCCGTCCTCCGAAATTCCAAATTGAATTTATATCGGTTGTCATCTAAGCTCTTTTAATAGACGACCTTAAAAACAGATGTTGCAATGAAAATTTAAATATTTTAAATCAAAAGTGACATCTCGAGAACCGTAAGAGGAAACCGTTGGAGATTCATTGTACCCTCTTCAAAATATAATACTGAATCCATATGAGTTATTATCTAGGTTTTATCTACAACCAATCCTGAAATATACATGTTTCAAGGAAAAATTTTGAAGCGGTAAAGGATAAGGAGCCGGAAGTAGAAAATCTTAGTGATCCACTCTACCCCTTGCAGAATTTGATGTCGAATTCATATCAGTTTTCATCCAAGCTGTATTTATAGCTAATATTGAAAAATAGATGTTTCGAGGAAAATTAAATTTTGTGATCCGGAAATTGAAAAACAAATGAAATTGGAAATTCTTAGCAAGTTCTTATTCCCCCCCCCCTTTCCTTCGAAATTCAAATGCTGATTCGACATTTCCAAATTTATTTGCTAATTACATACATTGTTAAAAATGGGTATTCAAAAAAAGTAGAATGTACTCATTTTCGAGCACTTTGCCTGCTTATAATAGCTCCGAGTAACCATGTTTTAATTTTGAAAAACGCTTATACTCATTTTTGAGTATATCAAAGAATTACATTTTAAGCATATTTAGGTTCAAATTGTAAATACTATGTACTCATTTATGAGTATGGGAGAATCAATTTTAAGCATAATTGTAAATACTATGTACTCATTTATGAGTATATGGGAGAATCACTTTTAAGCATAATTGTAAGTACTATGTACTTATTTTTGAGTATATGAAAGATTCAATTACATTTTTATTTTTCAATTATATTTTTAAACTGTAAATAAATGACGGATGACAAACAGCGCATATGCATAAGACAAGCAATGCTTATTGCGTGTCCGTATTCTACCGCCACATTAGAAAAAAACACACGACCGCATAGCACCGCACACGAAATCTATACATCCGCCATCGTTATTCTTATGATATAGTTCTTTTTAATTTTGAGGTTATAACTTTTATTATTCGAAATATTTGCACAAAAAATTTCAGAATTATAATTGCACATTTATTACATGATTTTTAATGAAATCAAAATGAAATAATACGTTTATTTATTGAAGTACTCATTTTCAAGCAAGTGCGGTTACTTATATTTCAGTATGTCACCTACTCGTTTATGGTGCCATTGTACTCAAATGGAAACGAGTACGTTGACGTTTTTGATTTTAAGTACTTTATTTTTTACAGTGTATCAATCAATGATTTGTAAGTATTGTGTACACATCGTTTTCGACGGAACTATTAAGCATTATTTTGCTCTTTTACACACTTATTCCATGCTCCTCCCGGACGCCCAATTTGCTGCTCATGTCTTCGGACGAGCCGGTCGTTCTGGGTTTTCGACACTTATTCCATGCATCACTCCCGGATCTTCAAAACTTATTCTGGCCACTCAAACAGCTGCTATGAGCCCTAGGACCTGTCGACTGGTCTGTATCTTCAACACTTACTCCGTGCATCTCTCCCGACCACTCAAACAGCTGCTGTAAGCCCTAGGGCCTGTCGAGTGGTCTGGATCTTCAACACTTATTCCGTGCATCTCTCCCGGCCACTCAAACAGCTGCTGTAAGCCCTAGGGCCTGTCGAGTGGTCTGTATCTTCAAAACTTATTCTGTGCATCTCTCCTGGCCACTCAAACAGCTGCTGTAAGCCCTAGGACCTGTCGAGTGGTCTGTATCTTCAACACTTACTCCGTGCATCTCTCCCGACCACTCAAACAGCTGCTGTAAGCCCTAGGGCCTGTCGAGTGGTCTGGATCTTCAACACTTATTCCGTGCATCTCTCCCGGCCACTCAAACAGCTGCTGTAAGCCCTAGGGCCTGTCGAGTGGTCTGGATCTTCAAAACTTATTCTGTGCATCTCTCCTGGCCACTCAAACAGCTGCTATGAGCCGTTAGACCTGTCGAGTGGTCTGGATCTTCAACACTTATTCTGTGCATCTCTCCCGGCCACTCAAACAGCTGCTGTAAGCCCTAGGGCCTGTCGAGTGGTCTGGATCTTCAACACTTATTCTGTGCATCTCTCCTGGCCACTCAAACAGCTGTTATGAGCCCTAGGACCTGTCGAGTGGTCTGGATCTTCAACACTTATTGCGTGCATCTCTCCCGGCCACTCAAACAGCTGCTGTTAGCCCTAGGGCCTGTCGAGTGCTCTGTATCTTCAACACTTATTCTGTGCATCTCTCCTGGCCACTCAAACAGCTGCTGTAAGCCCTAGGGCCTGTCGAGTGGTCTGGATCTTTAACACTTATTCTGTGCATCTCTCCTGGCCACTCAAACAGCTGATATGAGCCCTAGGACCTGTCGAGTGGTCTGGATCTTCAACACTTATTCCGTGCACATCTCCCGGCCACTTAAACAGCTGCTGTAAGCCCTAGGGCCTGTCGAGTGGTCTGGATCTTCAACACTTATTCCGTGCATCTCTCCCGGCCTCTCAAACAGCTGCTGTAAGCCCTAGGGCCCGTCGAGTGGTCTGGATCTTCAACACTTATTCCGTGCAGTCATACGTATGACATCTCTAATACCGGTAGGGGACATCTTCAGTAAATTCCTAAAACCTTACCAGAATTTGATTCTGAATCCATTTAATTTATCATCTAAGCTCTATCTATAACCAATCCTGAGAAATACATTGTAATTTAAATTATTTTAACCGGCTGAATAAGACAGAAAATAAACATCCTTAGTGAACAAACACCCCTGCTCTCCGAAATTTGAAGATATATTCATATCAGTTATCATCTAAGCTCTATCCATAGCCGAATGTGAAAAAATAGATGTTGCAACGGAAATGTAATTCTTTTAATGTGATGTGACATCTCCAGAACCGGAAGGGTGTAAATCATGTTGCAACGGAAATGTAATTCTTTTAATGTGATGTGACATCTCCAGAACCGGAAGGGTGTAAATGATGTTGCAACGGAAATGTAATTCTTTTAATGTGATGTGACATCTCCAGAACCGGAAGGGTGTAAATGATGTTGCAACGGAAATGTAATTCTTTTAATGTGATGTGACATCTCCAGAACCGGAAGGGAAAATTCCTATAGAGTTCCCCTACCCCCTCCGAAATTTAACGTTTTATCTATATCAACGATTATCTAAGTTCTAGTTATAGACAATTCTTAGAAACAAATGTTTCAAGGAAAAGTTTTGAACCTGAGGTGAAAAGAAAAGCGGATGGGGAAAATATTATTGAATTTAAATGTCTTGTCCAAAGTGTGATGCTGAATCGCAATTACCCTCTAAGCTCCTTATAGCTAATCTTGAAAAACAGATGTTAAAAAAAATATTAGAAATGGAAAAAATAAATAGAAATCGTTAGTGAACCCCTACATCCTTTTGAAATTTGTTGTTGAATTTATTTCATTTATCATCTAAGCTCTATCTATAGTAGGTTCAGAGAAATAGACTTCAAATAAAAGTTTTGGTAAATAAAATAATATTGCAAAATTTTTGCAATCAGCATCATAGAAATAAAAACATGTTGTCACCTGATTAAACAATAAAACTTTTGATATCAAAAGCATATATAAGCAGATAATGAAAGGAAATGACCGGAGAAGCATACCCTCTTAAGTGTAGAACTATATAAAAAATTTAAACACTCTATAATACCGAAAAAATAAGCAATGAAAAACAATATTCAATTATAGCACTTTATAGCACAATATATACGCCACATAAAAAATCACTATTCCTTGGCACGGCACCATTAAAATATTACTCCTTAAAATGAATATTTGAAGATAATAAAACATGTAGAACATCCAACATGCATAAAACTTCAAATATCTGTATCGATAGATCTTGCAATTCAAGCTTTAAAAATTGCATACATTACGTTTGTGAAAAGAATAATCCTCAAAACTAGAAAGTAACATTTCAGATCGAATCATTTGAAATAACTTAGTGATATTAAAAATTTAAATCTCTTAATTTATCGTTATGATATCGTTGAGAATTTTGTCACAAATAATTATGGTTCAACTTGTTATAGGAAAAAGAAATTAAAAAACAAATTTTATTTACCCTACAATAAATTTAAAATGTTGTGTATAATTAAATATATTTGATAAAAAGCTTGTATTTCGAATTACAACCTATAAATTACTGCTCAAGAATACTGATGTAAAAAAAAATGACTAAAATCTAAGAGTTTCAGATAACGTGGTACAATTTATTTTGGAAAAAGTTTGACATGTGAACTTTAGGAAAGAGCGTAATGTTTCTTTAACATTTAGTAATCTATAAAAGGATCCAATACCATCGAAAAGTCTGCAAAATAGGGTCAAATGTTTAGCCGAAAAAAAAAGGAAATGGTTCTGAAAAAGTGGTACTAATTATATCTAATAAAAATATTGAAGGTAAATTGAACAGTTCTCTTATTTACAAAACTTTCCATTTTTCCAAATCTCATATGCGTTTTTAATAATAAATTGCTATTATTTAATTCAACAATTTAAAACTTTATAAAGACTTGATTTATATATTTAAAAAATATGCTAATTTGTTACAGGCAAAGTCAACCAACTAGAACAGCATCTTCTATATAGTCCCAGTTGTGATTTGAATACATCACCACTTCGCCATGTGACCCTAATGAGCCAATCAAAACCTTCATCGATTCGTTACCACCCCCACATGATGCCAATCCATTGCCACCCTCCACAAAATCATGTTTACCAATACTCAGAATTACCTTCCCCCTCCTCGGAACTTTCCTCCTCCAATAAGCTACGGCTTATCTACGAGCTAAGCCTAAGTAATTAGTCTTAATCGCGTACCTACCGCCAGAGGAATTATCTTGTGCCACACAGCAAAGATCTTAATTTCCCTTTTTTTCCCTTTTCTCTTCCCTATCTTCGCATACTACTCTTTACATGTTGTACACTAACTTGGCCTTTTCTTCTCGTTGGGTAATTAAAGATCATTACTTGGATATATGGCTTATATAGGAAACTAAGTCTGCCTTGTTAGGTATAATGAGGGTTAATTAGAGCTGGTTCCCTATTATGGATTGTGAATGAGGGACCGAATTATAATTATCTCATGTAAAAGTCAATCTCGGGCTTAGTGCTGGGAGATTCCTTGTTCCGGGATGGAGTAAGAAAAAATGGTCATAAAACTGTTCCTTTTTGTGCATGCGTAATTAGAGTAAGGTCTAATTGCGGATGAAAGATACGCTTTGTTTTAATGATAGGAGAAATTGGATGTCTACAGTCCCTGGAATTAGGAATGATATTAAACAAACTTGTTACAGGGAAACTCAATTAAATGTAATATAAAGCACAGAAACTCGTTTCGGTATGTAAGTTGAACATATGGGTAAAATATATGGGAAATGTAAAAAATGTTTTAACAAAGAAAAATGTTAAAATTTTTACTTTCTCATACTATAAAATATTGTTTTCACGAAAATTTACGATTTCGTGATTTTGATGCCAATATATATTGTAGGATCTACTGAGCACGTTTTGACTAATTTTAGAGTGATGTATGTCTATTTGTCTGTGGTCGATGTCTTGTGTAGACGATATCTGCTCCAAATATTAATGGATTTCACAATACTTTTTACCCAGTTTTGTTAACGAAAAGTCTAGAACTAAACAGAGTTTTTTGAAAATCGGGCAAAAATATCGAAATTTATTTGAAATATTTTATATTTTCTTAATATGGCAGCACAGGACAAAATTTGATATAATGATATATAAAAGGGGTTATTTATGGCTTAATAATCACGGAACATAATTTCAATCAGTGACCTCGAAAAATAGCCGCGATACAATGTTTTTGTTCGTGACATAATTGGCCCTGATCGATTGAAGGAATTTACACTTCCCTTCGCAAGAGGGTACATTGTCAAAGTCGGGATCACTTTAAAGATATTTCGAGTCCTTTAAAATGAATGATAACATGCTGTAATTGCGATTATTTGGATCAACAATAAGCAAAGTCTACGCTTTTATGAACTCAAAACATGGAAAAATACACCCATCCTGATTTTATCATTTCATTAATATTTGAAAAAATTCCTTAGTGCAATTAAATATATACTATCTTTAAGATTATTTGCTACAAAGGCAAAATCTCAGACTGAAAGTTAGTAGAATTTCATGTAAAGATATTTAAGGATATTATGATAAAAATGCAGCTTACTTTTCTTTTCTTAAAAATATTTTCATTTTTGGGTTCTAATCAGTTTCTATCAACGAACTCTCACTAGTGAAATTTCAGTTAATGTGTCTCCAAGAATTATGTTTTCAATATTTTGAGACCTGTGGGTCAAAATACTCCACAAGCATAATTTTTATTGGTGATTTTCGAATTACTGTGATTATATTACTTCTATATCGGTGGTCTAAAATTGAACCAAATTTCTATATCGGTCACCCAAAATTCACAGGTAGAATTTTGAATGCTGAGTCATCAATTATTAAATAATAAATTCCTCTACATTGATTTTCCAAAATTCAACTATACTTTCACTGGTAGTATTTTGATTAATCGTCAAGTATTACGCTGAGAATACTTCGACATTGATAATTCAAAATGCAACCAAACCGCGACTTGTAGAATTTTGACTGGGCAGTAATCCGTTTCAGTATTAAGCACAGAATATTTTGGGACTGATCATTCAATATTATATCACTTTTAATATGAATTAACATGTAATGATCACGTTACCTGTGATTACACTGTTGACACGCAAAGCATTCTAAGTGATACACATTTCCTCTCGCTCGCATTACCATCTCGAAAGCGGGAATCGTTTTATTGCACGCAGAACAGAGGCCTGTGGTTCCAAACAACCTAGAAAACAAGGTAAAAAACTTATAAGTAACAAATAGCAGACAAAATAAAATATTTATTATAAATAATACATAGAAAACAACATAAAATACTTATTGTAAGGAACACATAAAAAACATACTTATTTTAAAGAACACGTAAAGAAATAAAATACATTTTATAGAGAACACATAGGGAACAAAATAAAATACTTTTTATAAAGAACACATAGGGAACAAGATAAAATACTTAACAAAAGGACATAGAAAACAAAATAAAATACTTATTATAAAGAGCACAAAGAAAATAAAATGCTTATTATAAAGAGCACATAAAAAAACATCAGTTTATAACAAATGTAATATTGTATATAATATTATCATCATTGGAATAACTAAGCTATTATATAATGGGGATTTTTTGACACGTCTCATATCGACTAATTTACACTTTTAAAAACTACCATCTGTGCCAACAAAATAAAACAACTGGAATTCAAACCAAAGATTTGCATCTGGCCAGTCGACGCTTTATCAATGATGCTATTTGGCAAAAGGAGTATTTACAACATTATTTCGTAAGGAGAAAGATTTGCAATAGTGATAGTCGGTGAAAGAAACTGAGAGTTTGAAATCTGTTTTGCATGTGATAGATATTAAACTATAAATATTAATCGGTAAACTGTTAAATTTTATATGAGTCATATCTTGAAAAATATACATGTTAGCTGAGAGGGCTCTAAAGAAATATATCGACATGCAAATTGTTCATGTGCTATAAATTCGAAGACTGTGGCAGCAAAAGGCTGGAAAGAAATGGTGGAGATAGAATGGGGGATAGAATCTATATAAATAAAATTGAAAATCTGTCTGTCTGTCTGCCTGTCTGTCTGTCTGTCTGTCTGTCTATCTGTTTGTCCCATCATCACGGGAGAACGGCTGAACCGAATTTGATGAAATTTTGTGGGTGGCCTTGAAATAGCCCCAATAAATTTTGCTCAAGTTTCGAGTTTCTAAGGCCAGGGATTGTCGAGATATTAATGAAAAACGAACTTTTTTCATAGGAGTTCTACTCTCCAACTCCGTATTTATCCAAACCCGAAGGATAAAAATCGTTTGTTTAAAACGTCAAAGGGAATTAAAACTTTATTTTTGAGTTTGATGCAGGATTTTTGCATTAAATAGTCACTATCTGAAAGCATGAATTGTTTGAAACATGAATTTAAATGGAAAAATCTACCTCCATGTTTTGTATTTCACAAGCTTTTACTCAACGATTAGAAGTATAAAGATATTAAAATGGTTATTTAATTTCGCATTTTATGAGGAAGATTCCATCTTATATCGTGTTGCTCGGCCAAGGAATGAAATTAAATATGTTTGCTAATTATTATTATTATTTTTTCGATTTGAATATTAAATAAATGGGTATTAAAATATATCTTATAAATGAACGGTTTGATTTTTTTTAATTATATTAATTGCGAACTGCATACACCACTTTCATTTATTTTAGCAAAGAGGTTTTAAGCTTATATATTGTGTTTAGCTAATAAACTCATATTTTGTTTACCCAATAAATTCATTTATCCAAACAGAAAAAGTGTAGAATGGGTATATCTTCTAACAATATTTTAGTGTTTTCATTTAGTATATACAAACTGGATCCCGATATTTTATTCAGATCTGCGAATTTAGAGCTACGAATTTGGCTGGATATCGCTAACTTGGCAAATTTCATAAAAGTTACTAAAATGATTGAAATGTCCCCAAATTGATAAAAATGACGTAAATCAATGAAATTTATTTTGTTTTGTTAAAAGAAAGTACTGAAATGGTGTTTCGTTAGCATTTGTCTGTCGGTCCAACCGCCCTACTTAGTAACACATTTAGCGAATTTTTAAAATGTCACCAAATTGATAAAAATATTTATAAATCCATAAACATATTTTGAAATTGATAATTTGCCCTAAATACACGAAATTGTGTTTTTTTAGGGGATAATATTTTGATGATGGTTCGTCAATTTATCGCCAAGTGGGACTGTCAGTTCTACAGTCCCACTTGGCGATAAATTTGGCGATTTTTTAAAATGTCACCAAATTGATAAAAATATTTATAAATCCATAAAAATATTTTGAAATTGACAAATTGCCCTAAATAAACGAAATTGTGTTTTTTTAGGGGATAATATTTTAATGATGGTTCGTCAATTTATCGCCAAGTGGGACTGTCAGTTCTATAGTACCACTTGGCAATAAATTTTGCGATTTTTTAAAATGTCACCAAACCTTCATTAGAGATATTCAGACGATATTTTGACCACCAATTTATTTGAAGCAAATCATAACATGTCGCTTAACAACGGATTTAAATTCAATGTGTTTATGAGGAAGAAGATTTTTATTAAATCTTTTCCGATTTTAATGATGAAGATATGTATATAAAATAAATTTCATTGCCATCGTATTTTTGCCTGGATAATATCAATTACGATCTTCATGTTTAAACATTATTATTATTGATGTTTTCGGGGATTATTGATTCAGAGATTATTGATATTTCCAATTTCTTATGGCATTGTTTTATCGCGGCAAAAATTGTTGAAACTCATATATTGTACGTTGTACGAATAATCTTCTACAAATGCACGGGTATATCTTCTAATGTAAGAGAATATAAGTAGTACATGTATATTGGCATATATTGGAATCAAGCCTTCCGGTATGAAGATCACGGGGATTATTGATATTTTTAATTTATTATGTAATCTGTTATATATTGGCAAAAATTTTTCAAACTAAATATTATAATACGGGTAATCTTTTACTAACACTAGGACATATCTTCTAATCTATTACATTATAAGTAGTACGGGTTTATCTTTCCATATAATTTTAGCACTTTCATTTTGGCACATATTGGAATTAATTACTGCCTACTGGTTTAAAGATTACGGATTTATTGATATTTTCAATGTATACATGTAATGTAATAATACAGGTTATATCTTCTAATATTCGCGTATATAAGTAGTACGGGTCCCATACAATACGCTATTATTTTGCATATATTGATTCAATTCCATACTTTTTATAAATTTGCTTGCAAAAAAGCCAGGATATTTTATTCTTCAGATCTACCCGTGAAGATAATTTTGTATAGTGAGAACAGAGATCCTGAGGTTTCTTTTTAGGAGCATTGTATTAAATATTTTAACAGAATATTTTGATTAAGCATGTCATTTAGTATACTATAGAAATTTGCACATGATTGTGAATTTTAAGTTTATTTATATTATATATACTCCGTACGAAGAACGGGTATGCTGCTAGTACTAGATAAAAATGATTAAAGTGATTACACGTCAACTTCAATAATGCATTAAATCAAAGACAAGAAATCATGCATAAAAAGGTCATTTAATAAAAACAATCCTTTATGACGTACAAATATTGAAAAGACCAGAGCGGGTATCATCATATCCTTCATCAGCGGCTATATAAAATTACTGTGCTAACAAGCTTACATATCTACCAAATTGGCAGACAAAACTTGCATAAATCAACTACGGGATTACGATAATGTATTATAAACCGGATATTTAGGATTGAACAATTACAGAATTACATTAAATTGTATTATAAACAGGAAAATGAAGATTAAACAAGTATTAAAAACAAATACAAGAAAGATCAATCATGCATAAAGCATTCATTGATTATGAAACACTTTCCAACTTCAATGCAATTTTATATAAACATCTCTAAAATGCAATACATTCTTTGGTAATATTTTCAAAATTATCGCAATACTACATTAATTTATTATATTTGAAAACTTAAATCTTCATCGAAAAAAATGTACGGCATTCAAATGACGGCATTGAAATATAAATTGCCTGGTTTAAACATCTCTAATATGCGATACATTCCTCGGTAATGTTTTTAAAATTATCATAATACTACAATAATTTATTATATGTGAAAACTTCATCGAAAACAAATTAACTTTATTCAAATGATGTCATCGAATTATAAATCGCCTGGTTCTCTCTATAAAAGCAGCATTTCATTCATTAATGTTTTTCCATTCTTTTCATTCATCATAACTACAATAATTTATTTTATGTAAAAATTCAAAACCGTGCAGGTACAAGTAATTAAACTCTATGCTTAGAACTTCATCGAAAAAAACGTCTGGTTCTCTCTGTAAAATCAATGAATGTTTCATTCATATCTGCTAAATTGCAGACTCCATGAGCTAAATAATTTTGCGTTAAAGAAATGCAGCAAATCTTATACAACTCATTCTACATTTTTTGGTGTTTACGTTCTCCATAAGTGAAAATTGGCTACGTTGTAGAAATAATCAAAGTTTGGTTTTATATATTTGGTTATTTGGTTATAATTTTACAAATTGGTTTTATATGTTTTATGGGATAATTTGTATATTTCCTAAAATTTTCGAAGCAATTTGTGAATTTTAAATTTGCTTAAAAATGTTTAAAAAATTAAGTCCCATAGGGTTCAATGTATTTCATTTTTTCAACCAGGGTTCAATCTAAAACTAATTGAGTGATATTATTAATTTACATTCCTGCATGTCCCACACACCGTCTCTACAACATACTAAAATTTCATTTTGATAAAGTCATTTTTATGGCAGTTATCTTGATAACGGACAGACAGAGAGACAGAATGAACAAAGTCATAAACACTTTTCAACTATGTTGTAAAGTGTTAAAAATAACTTACCATATAAATAATAAGTTTGCTTTTAAAATGCTAAATTATACTTTGTTTACAAATAAAAATTATATTAATTACTATTTTTAATTAAATTTAAATTCAAGATATGGCAATGTATGTTATTACTCTGTTATTTTCTGCAATTCCTTTCCTTCTTTTCCCATAATAATCTTTCTGTAAGCTACTGCTGGGTCTCAGACACTCGCGTTGAACAAATATCAATGCTATTGAAATGTTATGTTTCTTTATCATTCGTATGTATTACTATTACTAATTAACATTTTAAGAATTAAAAATTTATTAATAATTTAAATATTAAGTAAAGTTTCATCGCCAAATTCATGAATAAACTATTGAAATATTTTAATATATGAACTATATTGCCTATTGCAGATGCCATCAATACTGATAATTGTGAATTTAGAGTAGTGTAAAATGTAATATAATTGGGTACTTCAAAATAGTTTTACATGATGTCATCCGGAAAAACGCTAAATGTACAATCCAACGTTAAAAGCTTTGTGCCGTGGATATTATACATCATTTGTTCATTATGAAAAAAGAAAATTAATTGAAGAAGTCAGTAATTATACGGAGAATGTTATCTGCTGCCCATATCAGATTTTTTCGTTTCGAAAATAGTTAAAAAGTGATGTTTAAAATTGCTGTACATTTTCCTTTTAAATACGATCTTTGGCATGGAGAACTTTTACAGTTGCCATTTTGTTAAAATAATATTTTAGCAATTTTTTTTTAATTAATAATAGAATAATTGTCGCTCAGATTTTGTAAATTATCATGCCCAAGCTTAAAATATTCAGTATTCAACAATGCTGATTTATTTGTGCATATTCTATTTACTTAAAAATAATCATTCTATGTCTCAAAATTTCCATTAATAAGCATTATGAAAAATGCGGTGAAATGAGTGCTTCACGGTAAACTAAAATTGCCAATACTGAATTTTATAAATTTGATTTGCAAATGTGTGTGTGTGTGTGTGTGTGTGTGTGTGTGTGTGTGTGTGAAGGAGATGTATTTAAACAATTGTTGATAACATATTTTAATAAATTGAAATTAACTGAATGCAACGAACAGGACCGTTACTAAGAATGAATAACAACATAATCACAAAGAAAATTTTAATGTCCACACCTATCGGCTAAAGACCAAGAGGAATAAACTAAAGAATCGATTATGTGGACAAAGACTTTAAGATATTAAACATAAAGCATTGGAGAAGCATTGTTCCAAAGTTGGCCGTTTTTCCTGATTTGGTGGCCGTTTCTTCTAAGGGAGGCCAAGGATCACACTGGGCTGTCGAACCATCAATAATGATAATGCAACTTACTAAAATATCTCATACATTCGACACATTTGTTTTTCACACTATTGCTTATTTTGGGGATAATATTTTCAGTATTTACTGTTTGGTTTTTAAATATTCTTTCTAAAAGTATTCCTCTAAAAGTATTTATTTTAATGGCGTGAAAAACATAAGTTTTTCACGCCATTAAAATAAATACTTTTAGCGTTTAAAGTCGCTTATATATGACATGAATTAAGATCATTATGTGAAGTTATTTACTTTATGGCAGCAGATTACTTATTAAAGTATCAGAATAGAGAAAATGTGGAATACAGTAAAATATTTAAATTTTCATTTTTTATGCTACTCTGATTGTTCGATCATAATATTTGTCTTCCCCTACACTTGAGAGGCTATATAGCTGTTTGTATTTATTAAACACAAGTCAACTCAGTGTATCTAATACGTCGTATTGAACGACTTGTTGTCAAATTAAAAAAATATATAAATAATGAAAATCTTCAATAAAAATTTGCAAAATATTGCTTATAGAAAAAAATATTGTACCCCCATATTATATACCCCTTATTGATAGATTGTGGTATAACTTATAGTAAAATTTGTGGATTATGAATGTATGAGAAAGGAGATTTAATATTTCACTTAAATATTCCATACAAAATATTTGCCACAACATTGCATAAATACGTGAGTTCAATTTACGATGATATAATTTCATAAACATGTGTGCTTTTTGTAATCTTACAATCTTGATAAAAACATCGATTTCAAAAATGCGCTTTTATGTATCTATCCATACATCCTTGGAAGTGATTCCGTAATATTTCCTTTACTCAATTGGATAAATGCTCAACTAGCAATGGCATGCTTTCTATTTCTTTAACGTCTATTTAAAAGCAAGCATATATGCATTGAAGGCAATGTTTTCAATATAGGTATCTGCATTTGGAAACCATATACGTAATTTCCAAAACCTCGTCTATATATATGACTCTAGTAATGGAATTCCATGACTTTTGGATTAAATATATCTAGTAATGGAATTTTACGATTTTTGGAAATATATAGATTCTTCAATGGGTTAAAATATTAGATGAAAAATTCATCGCCTTGAATCAGCTGCTGCCATATTAAGAGTTTTAAAATAATAACACTTTTAATAACAGCATGTAAAAGATAGCTTAAATAAAAATAATGCATGCAGTTGGAAATTATACACGGAATTTTGAAAACCTCGTCTATATATGACTTTTAGATCAAATATCTCTTGTAATGGAATTCTATGATTTTTACATTAAATTTCTCTAGTAATGGAATTTTATGATTTTTAGATTAAATATCTCTATTAATGGAATTCTAAGACATTTGAAAATATATCGATTCCTCATTGGGTTAAAATATTAGAAAATACATCCAATACATCGCCTTAAATTACCTTCTGAAGTTAAGATTTTTAAATTGCGAATACTATTAACAACATATAAATGGTAACTTAAACAAAAATACATTTGTACAATTTTTAACAGAGTGTCGTACAAATACAGTGCGCGAAAAATGTATAAGGACAACGTATAATTGAATGAAAATATACTTTATTTTCACTTTATCAAAATGAATTATTGATATTTCTGACCTCTAATATGAAATTATACAATAGCATTTATAACACATAAAACAACAAATATGAAACTTACTAACTCGGATACAACACCCAATATGAATTAATAAGAACTTTAATTCATATGGCATCCATCTTGTCTCAAATCACGATTTTGAGACAAGATGGATGCCATATTACATTTTGAAGTGGGTCACGTGATCTTTTCATATCATGGCCATGTGATCGCTTCATATAAGAGGTATAATTATTATTTTAATTGTTATTTTAAAAACTACTGAATATATTTCGCTGATTTTTTTTTATATATTTTATAGAACAATTTGAATATTACCTAAAATTCTCGAAGCAATTTGTGAATTTTAAATCCGCTTAAAAATGTTTGAAAAATTAAATCCCGTAGGGTTCAATGTATTTCATTGTTTAAGACTATCACGAAAGAAAATATAGAAAAAAGTATAAGGGCACGTTCTAAATTACTTACCATTTCTCTTAATAATCAAGAAAACAACCTTTTTTCAATTACTTGAATAAGCCGAGAGGTCATCGATGCTGAAAGTTAGTTTAAAGTGTCTATGGAAATGTTATTCCGAGCTTGTTGACGGCTGACACAAGATCCTGTTTACACTGATATTGTGTGCCGTTTTTATAAGCTTCTCGGGATAGAAGGTCCCATAAATGTTCTATTGCATTGAGATCGGAACTCCTCGCCGGTCAATTCAGTAAATTTACTGAATTAGTTTTAAACCAGAGTTTTGCACTCTTAAAACGTGTATGGAAACGTTATCCTGTTGGAAAATATAGTCTCCTGAAATAATTAGTGAGGCCTCAGGTAACAAATATTCGCCTACCATATCAGCATATTTATCAGAGTTCATTTTGTAGTTGATAAAGACGATAGATATGGTTCCGTTTGCTGCAAAAGTGCCAAAATCATTACTGTGCCCCCCCCCCCCCCACCGTATTGACGTTTGGAAAAAACTTCTTTGACTTTGCGCAGATTATACCAAAAATATCTAAAACCATCTGGCGCATCAAGATTGGGCTTCTTTTCTTCCGAAAAGATTACATCAATACATTTTAGACCAAGAGAAATGCATTTTTTGGAAAATTTCTCTCTTCGTTCCTTATGTTCCTTTTTAAGAAGTGGACGTGACATTAACTTTTCATTCCAAATATTCGGATGTTTATTCAAGATATTTTGAACTGTTCGTGTGGAACATGGTAAATCCAAATTTCTTCTAACTTCATTTGCAGTTTCTTTTTCAAGCTCTTCTGACAACCATTATTTTCTGTCGCTGCGTTAGAATTTCTGGTCTTCCAGTTCGTTTTTTCATCCCATACATTCCAGGTTCTTTTAGAAAATTATAAACTACAGTTTTAGATCATTTAATTTTTTTCTAAATTTCATACCCACTCAATCCACATACTTTAAAAGCAAGAATTTCCCCTTTTTCAAGGTCAGGCAAATGAGTTCCTGCTGGCATCGTACAAAAATCGTGAAGAAATGAGGCAAGTGTTGTTGTTGTTTAGAAACCCAGTCTTTATATTTGAAATGATCATTTTCTGCTTTCAAATATGCAAATTTGACTATAATTTTAGATGAAAAAACAGTTGTCCTTATACTTTTTTCCAAGATCAAATGGGTTTAAAATTTATAAAGTAAATTTATAAAGTAAATTTATACATATTTATTTTTGGAAAATTTAACTAATTTACATGAAAAATAACTTAATTCTATCAATATTTCTACTTAAGAAATGTGCATACATTTCTGTCTAATAGATTTCTAGATTTGGCGAGTTTTCGCTTGTCCTTATACTTTTTCGCGCACTGTAAGCGTAAGAATATGGACCATGAATGTATGAAATAATTGAATGAATATTTTGTATCAATATTTTGCACAAAACTCTTACCACAACATTGTACGAATATATGAGTTGCATTTGCATGTATATCTGCATGTTTCAATTCCGCATTCTTGATTATAACATATATTTCAAAAATGAGCTTTTATTTATTTATATATAGATCCTTAAAAACGGCCAGGTAATATTTTCTTTACTCAAACAGATAAATGATCAACTATCAATGGCATGTTTCTGATTTCTTTGACGTCTGTTTAAAAGCAAGGCTATCAGTTGCAATAAAATATACCCATGCTTTCAATGTAAGGTACATGCATTTTGTAACCATATAAGGAATTTCGAAATCCTCTTGTATATATGACTTTTACATTAAATATTTCCAGTAATGGATATCTGGCACTTTTAAAAGTATATTTTTTTTTCAATGGCAATGTGTATCTGAAAAATGTGTTTTAAATTCAAAAAAATGCCCAATTATTTATCAAAGTTTACATTTTATCCAATTTTAAGATATAAGGTTTATAGATTCTGACTTCCTTATACTAATTTATAGAGAAATCGTTTTTTATGTCCTGAAAATTATCGAATTTGGACAATTTTCGAATTCTGGAAAAGCGTTTTTCAAGACCTTTTGAACACTTTGCGAAAGATGTTCGTGCATATGTTTATACCTGTATGTGGGTGTATGCTTGTATCTGAATGTGTGTGTATGTTAGTATGTATGTTTCATGTGCGTATCTTTGTATGTGCGTTTAACATTATGTATTGCTGTGTATGTTGTATCTGTATGTATGTGTATGTTTGTATCTGTATGTATGTGTATATTTATATCTGTATAGTTTTGCATGCATGTGTATGTTTGTATCTGTATAGTTTTGTATCTGTATGTGTACGTTTGTATTTGCATAGTTTTATATCTGTATGCGTATGTTTCTATCTGTATAGTTTTATAGCTGTATGTGTACGTTTTTATCTGTATAGTTTTGTATCTGTATGTGTACATTTGTATCCGTATAGTTTTGTATCTGTATGTGTATATTTGTATCTGTTGTTGTTGAGACCCAGACCGTCCGACCTACCAGAAAGGTATAAGGTAACTGTTTGGACGGCCGGGAAAAAAAAAGGTAGTCATCATCACCGAGCAGGCCGAAAGCAATCATCAGTTTGAGGACCTGCCGGGTACCGGACCACTCATATTTGTATCTGTATGTGTATATTTGTATCTGTACAATTTTGTATCTATATATGTATGTTTGTATCTGTATATGTAAGTTTGTATCTCTATATGTTTGTAAGTTTGTATCTCTATATGTTTGTGAGTTTGTATATGCTTGTAAGTTTGTATCTGTATATGTTTGTAAGTCTGTATCTGTATACGTATGTTTATATGTGTATGTGTATATGTGTACGTTTGTATTTGTATATGTATGTTTGTTTATGTGTGTATGTTTTTATTTGTGTGCGTGTGTTTGTTTGCATTTGTATGTGTGCATATATTTGTATCTGTATATGTGCATTGTGTGTGTCTTTTTTTGAGGTGTGTATAGATCAAGAAAGAAAAGGTCTCTATGAAATTTGTATCGATGTAACATGTAAAAACTAGAACTAGATGATTTTTTTGTCATTCGCATGACAAGACATGAATTATAAAAAATTTTGAATTTTCATAGCACTATTACGTTTCTTGTATACATTTACGCATAAGTAAATAAATAATTGTGGCATTTTATGGATTTTAAGGGACATTTTAATGAGGGAACATTTTATATATGTGGTATGAATGTGAGTATGTTGTTGAGACCTAGGCCGTCCGACCTACCAGAAAGGTGTAAGGTAACCGTTTGGACGGTCGGGGAATGTGAGTATGTGTCATGCACAAATGTAGTGTTCCGAATACACTTTGAAACGTTCCGAATACTCTTTCAATACACTTTTGAAAAAATCATGCGGGCAAAAACTTTTATCATGAAATAATTTGAAATTACTTTGTACGTAATTTATCATTATTAAACGAATGACACCAGCTTTTGAACTCTCACGAATTGATATTGCACATTATCCACCTGATTTTAATAAAAAGTAAATAAAATTAAAATAGTATTGACTATTATAAAATAAGCCTAATTTCCATGAATGTTGGTATGAGACAAATAAACTAACATAATTTGCATTTTAATGCCACAAAAGTCACCAAATTGTATTTACATCTTTTTCACCTTATAATTATTAAATATTATTGACATTATGATGTGCATTTTTCAAGCGGGTTTTAATGGGCAGTTTATTTTGCCTAATAAAATATCCAAAAGCATCAAATTTGAATCTGCATGGTATTAATCAAATACCCATAATATTATGGTATCAGCATTTAGTCTCAGAGACTGAATATCTTCAATCTCCTGAGAAGACTTTTAATTAGATTGTGAAATGTTTTGCAAGGAATTGTCTTTCATTTGTCCACAAGAGAATTACTAAGGGGTCTCTTATGATGGGTGATTTGGACTGGCTCGCAAACAATGCTTCAATTTATTCCAAGCCACT
Source organism: Amaurobius ferox (assembly GCA_951213105.1). Classification (NCBI taxonomy): domain Eukaryota; kingdom Metazoa; phylum Arthropoda; class Arachnida; order Araneae; family Amaurobiidae; genus Amaurobius; species Amaurobius ferox. The sequence continues at coordinate 27,062,430 of OX578137.1, forward strand.
GGGTAGACCAGTAATAGAGTATACCATACCTGGATTAGAGTATACTGAACCTGGGTAGACCATAGCCTCTGGGTAGACCAGTCAAGTTTTGCAAAACCCATCCCATTAAATAATCGTGTACCCTCTTTGAGGCATTATGTGCGAAATCACAATAAACGTAAAACAAGAAAGATCAATCATGCATAAAGCATTGGTTATGAAACACTTTTCAACTTCAATGCAATTTTATTTAAACATCTCTAAAATGCGATACATTCCTCGGTACTATTTTTAAAATTATCACAGTACTACATTAATTTATTATACTTGAAAACTTAAAACTTCATCGAAAAAAATTATATTCATTCAAATGACGGCATTGAAATATAAATTGCCTGGTTTAAACATATCTAAAATGCGATACATTCCTCGGTAATATTTTTAAAATTATCATAATACTACAATGATTTATTATATATAAAAATTTCATCGAAAACAACTGAAATTTATTCAAATGACGTCATCGAAATATAACACGCCTGGCTCTCTCTGTAAAAGCAGCATTTCATTCATAACATTTTTCCAATCATTTCATTTATCACAATACTATAATAGTTTATTTTATTTAAAAACTTAAGACCATGGAGGCACAAGTAATTAAACTCTATGCTTAGAACTTCATCGAAAAAATCGTCTGGTTCTCTCTGTAAAATCAATGAATATTTCATTCATATCAGCTATATTGCAGACAACATGAGCTAAATAATTTCGCGTTACAGAAATGCAGCAATTCGTATACAACTCATTCTACATATTTTTCTGTTTACATTTTCCATAAGTGAAATTTAGGCTTCGTTGTAGAAATAATTAAATTTGGATGATCATTTAAACTCAAATATATTGTAATTGCGTTGTTTCAGTACATAGATGTACAGAATTTAAACAAAAATAAAGTTGTTTTAGAAAGGATATAACACTAAATATGAATTAAAAAGAACTTTAAAAATCACGATTTTTAGACAAAATGGATGCCCTATTTTATTTTGAAGTGGGTGACGTGATTTCTTCATATTATTGTCACGTGATCGCTTCATATAAAAGGTGTAATTATTATTTTAATTTTTATTTAAAAAACTACTGAATATATTTTGCTGAAAATTTTTTTGTATATTTTATGGGATAATTTGAATATTTCCTAAAACTTTTGAAGCAATTTGTGAATTTTTAATCCGCTTAAAAATGTTTGAAAAATTAGGACTCATAGGGTTCAATGTATTTCATTTTCTCAACCCGGGTTCAATACAAAACTAATTGGGTAATATTATTCATTTATATTCCCATATTTCCCATAGACTGTCTGAACAACATACTAAAATTTTATTTTGATAAAGTCATTTTTACGGGAGTTATTGTGCTAACGGACAGACAGACAGACAGACAGACAGAATGGACAAAGTCATAAACACTTTTCAACTTTGTTGTAAAATGTTAAAAACAACAGGCCATGATTAAATTAAAATAACAAATATATCACGAAAATCGACTGGTCACGTTATTAATTTGATATGTGGTTTATGTTTTTGCTCTCAAGAGTAAGCTTTAAGTTCAGAAAATATTTCTGAAATAATATATATTTTTTTACTTTCTTGGAACTGAGGTAGAGGAAATTATGCTGATTGTGATTTGTACCACTTTTCTTGATAGAAATGCTTTTAGCTGTAGATTGATTAACTTTCTAACACTTTCCAACATAGTTGAAAAGTGTTTATGATTTTGGGCATTCTGTCTGTCTGTCTGTTCGTTCGCATGATAACTGTCGTAAAAGTGACTTTATCAAGATGAAATTTTACCATGTTGTTAAGGCGGTCCTTGGACAAATGGGAATGAAAATGAATATTATCACCCAATTAGTTTCGGATTTAACCCGGGTAGAAAAAATGAAATCATTGAATCGTTAAAATTCTTAGAATTAAAATTTTTAAAAGGTTAAAATTCACAAATTGCTTCGAAAATTTTAGAAAATATTCAAATTATCAAATAAAATGTGTAAAAAAAATTCTGCAAAATAATTTTGGGCAGTTTTTTTAAAAAAAATTGAAATAATACATAAATGATTTATGATGAGATCACGTAACTCATCGCAATCTCCCTCCATCTCTCTCCCTCTCTCCCTCTCCCTCTCTCGCTCTCTCACGCTCTCGCTTTCTCTCTCCCCCCCCCCCCTCTCTCTCCTCCTCCGTCTCTCTCTCATATCTGTTGTTTTTCATTGATTTCTTGATACTTGATATTGTTTCATTTTTATAATCCCCGTAATTGTTGCATCTGCTGTTATTTACGAATTCTTTGTGGTTATTGCCTATTAGCAAGTATATTATTCTTATATTGTTTGCTACTTCCTTTTGGCTTTATCTAGGTGTTTCAATTTATCATTATTATTTCTGTGGATTATCATAAACTATTTCTATATATATTACCTGTAAAACGAGATTATATCGAAATCATTTTTCCTTAATAATTATAAAAACCATTGAAGTAATTTGAACCATATTTGCTTGGTATACTGAATATATTGTGTAAATTCAGTAAGTAATTTTTTTAAATATATATAGTTTGGCTCAAAAATCAAACGCCAGGTTGTCTTGCATAAGTGTCTTTTATGTGAATCAGAAGTCAGATGCCCACTTTTTAAACGTAGAAAGTCTCAAAATTGTCCCCCACCAACTACTTTTGATAACATTAATTATTCCATACGATATGTTATGATTTCATTATTACTTAGTTAAATATGTTAATTGTATTCCCATTGCTTTCCAAATCGTGCATAACTTGTACGTTCATTAAGAATACAAAATTTTAAGTGACTCTTATATTCTACATTTAGTTTAGCAATATTATTCAATCACCTGGATGTGGTCGGTGTTACCAAAATGTTAACTCCAGTTTCATTCATTGTCAGAATGAGACGGAATAATTACACCTCAACATGTCAGTCGTTGGAAACGCACTCGAAATTAATGCTCACATCACAGATTAATGAGTTCAGAAATAGCGAAAATTATCACTTTAATTACTGACATAATTTCTCAGCTGCATTACATAGGAAATGAATAAAAATTATTTGCTTCGTAATTATAGTTATAATTACTTTCCCTGCATAGTATCATGTATATGGAAACTATTGTAACGGGGTCGAAAATTCAAATTCAGGTTTTCGAAGGAAGAGCACGTTTCAAGGATACCTGGACTTGAATCAAACGTTTTTGAGATGATATGCGTGCGCGGATTCTATATCTGACTAACGAATAGAGCATTTCTGACGTAATTTGGTACGATTTTTACAATCCGTGAATACTGATCAAACGTTTGGAAGACCCCCCAAATGTTCGAACGAATTTTAGAATAAATCAGCGACAAGAAATCGACTGACATACAGACGGTCATCATTATAAAAATAGTCAAAAAGTTTTCAAGAAGTCCTAAAGCATATATTGATATTATATACTATATCCCTATATTCTATCTACCTATATTCTACAGTATGAAAGAGTAATAAGATCATGCAATAAAGTTATATATATGGGCTATCTCTAGCGACCAAAAACTGAAATCTAGTTACAAGTTTAATACCGAGACATTTATTTCATGAAAGTAGTAAAAATATCAAGAGATTAAATTCAAAATATAAAATAATTAATGCATGCCAGCCTAGTAACCGGTAACAATTATACAAATTATACCAAACAAACGATAATTTCTGTTTGGCACAAAATTTTTTTTAATTAGTTTTTCTCCATTGATTTAACATTGTCTGATCTTACACCTCAGGTGTCTCAGCATATATAGAAATTTAAATTTCGGGCTTCGTCACGACATAAAGCATGATTAGTTACAGATTTGTAGAATATTTTATTCGAATCGGTTGCGTTTTTACTTTGTCAACGAAGATTTTGCACACAATCTCATTTGAATCGGTGTTAAGAAAGCTACGCTTAAAACTCACTTCCATAATTTTATTCACTGCTTATCATTAGAGAACGAATGGCACGCACATTATAAATTTGCCATGAATCGTTCTCGAGATAGTGAGCTGTTTTCGTATAAATTTATCAAAAAATTATAGTAGTTTATCAAAAACATACTTAACAGCCGATTTCATTTGAGTAAGTGAGGTCACGCTTCTTGGCGATCCTGAAGAAGACAGCTGTTATTTGTTTTTAATACTAGTAGACCATTTTTTTTTATGTTTGCTGTATTTACGACGTCATTACTTATTGTGAGTTGTAAAATGGATAAATATGTCAATCTTCCATGTGTAATTTAATGCAATAAATTTATTTACATCATTCTCATGAATCTGTCTCGATCCATTCACGACAAAATTGTTTTTGCAATAGTTCTGTATTTTGACGCCAAACAATTCAATTGTCATTTATTTCACTGGATATTAATTAAACGCAATTTCATTTTGATAGGGATTTTGAACGTCTAAACGAATAGGCGATTTTATTTTGATTAACAATGTTTCCAAACGCGCCAATTTCCAATTTAAGTAATGTGAGTTCAATGTCAATGACATTGGAGTATGGTTTATTTATATGCAGATTTGGCGAGATTGCGCACAAAGTCCTTTTAAAGAAAGTGTTAAAGATTAGATGCTGGCTTATCTATTTAGGTATAGAACTATGAAAAAAACTTCCATTCTAAATTAACGAAAACTTAAATATATTATTGACATATAAAAACGGGATAGGATAGACCAGAGGTTAAGGCTCGGGGATTATTCTCACATTCGATTCCCAGCCATGCCTAAATTGTCCCCGTGATTTCTTTTTAAATATGGGCATGTTAATTCTGTCTGTCAAGAAAGAGACCCAGAAATAAAAAAAATAATTATATATCTATTTTAGATAAAAACAGATCAACAAGTGGAAACAGAAAACATGAAGGGTGAATTAAATAGAGAACAAAATATTTATTTTATTTTTATTTAGAATGAGTTTTGGTAATGAATTTGTATAGATCTACCACCGGATGGTGATAAAAAGTTGAAATATGTTGTAATTATCAAAAAATAAATTGTTTTGTCTGCAAATATAAAGTATTATAAGTTACTATTCCTTAGGATTAAGTGCCTTAGCTTACAGTTAATACTATTTAGATATAGACGCTTTTTGGACTTTTTCTTCGCTGAAAGTCTGATGATTTCGTTAAAATCGGTTTTTCTTGATAAATCCGACTCAATAGACAGAGTTCCCTTCCAGCTTACTCGTTATAGACCCATATGTGGTCTTAAAAACATATTTTACCTTTGCAAACTAACTGGATGCTTGCTCAGCTTGGACGACTGACACAGGGAGCAAGGATCTTAGCTCTGTAGCCCTGGTCCTCCAACCTGGGGGGCAAAATAATCCGGTTACCTGGATGTCGATGAACCGTCCGTCGAACCGGTGAGGCAATCAGGCTCCAACTCTTCCGGGTGATCGCGACCACTGGACCGTGCCTATTCATGGCCTGAGCCAAAGTCAGGCCGGTGGCTGGGGTCAGGCTTGACAGGTGTTCTTCGGGACCCTGCCCTGTGAATGATTCCGTCGAGAACGTGGTCCCTGGTTGCGACTTTGCTGGAAGATATTTTGGTAGTTGTGCCTTCTCCCCTTGTAGTCGGCAAAAACCTATAGGTTGCCGCGGGAGTTGAACTTTTCTCCTTTTCTAACACAGGAAGAAAGTAGATCATGCGTAATGCAATGTAACGCAGTTCGTGAAAATGGTAAAAAAAAAACCAGTTTTAAAATGCTTAATATCTTCCACCAGGTCTTGGGGAACATTTGGAGTTCATCATTTATCAGAGAAGGAAATATCCACAGGAAACAAAGCATGGAATTATTAAACCTTGTTATTAACGAACCGATGTTACAGTCAATAAGCTGATAAAAAAAACGTTGGAAAGTAACCGTTTATTATCGGTAGCATTTTCGATATCTTGAAGCTCATCTTGAAATCATTTCCTTTTTCGTTGTCTTGATTGCACAATAGCAAAACGTAAGTTTATATTTTTGGCAATGGCAACTATGTATCTTACTTTTGGATAAAAAAACATCCCGATTATCTCTAGCATTTTTCAGAGAAGTAATTAAACTATCGATGTTCCGTATTTCTGTTTTAAGAGAAATGTTTTTTCGTTTGTGGAATTTTGTTTCGGTAGCCAATTTTGGCTAGTACTTTTGGACAAATAAACGACATTAATATGCCTGATTTCTTCAATGTAGTTTGTATATATTATATTGTCAAGCAGCAGTTTTATTTATTGTGATACTTTAACATTCCATTCAGAGCATCTCTTGTTTCAACAGTTAGGTTTAAAATGTCTAAGGCTTGAAGGGTAGTAGTATTATGAGGAAGATTAGCTACACTGGCCTCTCAGTATCAAGCTGACCAACGAGTAACTGACATATTCCATAGCTGGCGAATGTGTTCCAATAGTACTCTCAATCTTTGCTGCTTCTGAATAGGTTGTACATTTTTTAAACCATACCAAATAACGTCATTGCTTCTGGACAACTTTCTGCACTGTGTACGCCACATAAGATAAGAGTGTGACAGGCGCATGGACAAAATTAACAGGTTTACTGGATTTAAGTATATGGGCTTTAACACCCTTGTAAAGTCCACTCATGTTGTCCCCATTGTAGTATCGATGGCAGAAGAATCTGACAGCTAAATTTCTCGATTCTCGTAAACTTTCATAATTAAGTTCGCTTATGTCTTCAGCAGCCGTTTTGCCATTTCGACGACGTCTGAGCGGCATTCTACGTTTGATCATCCTAATTATGTTTCAAAGAGTACGATGTAGTGCGGGGAGGACTGTCAGCGTTTGAGGAAGAAGTTAAAAGAAAATCGGTCGACTTGGCTGGAAATATACTGAGCAAAATTTTCACTTTCATGCCTTTTTCTACTGCATCCCTGGCTTTGATAGTATCGTCAGTTTCTCTCTCAGGGTTTTCTTCGGATATTTCATCATCTGACAGCTTTAATTTAATTTTAAATAGTTTTAGGTCTATTATTAGTTATTTCTTGCCGCTTCTTTTTCTAATCCTCATTTGGGATCCGAGTTTGCATTTGTAATCCGTGCTCAGGTAAAAACTAACAAATCTATAATAAAGTAATTGTCAAACTCAATAGCCATATTTACTTCAAAACATAATTAAAAGAATAATGCATTGGGCTGCTCGATTGACTTTACATGCAATGGATTTCTTGATTTGATGAATAATATAATTATAGAATACCAACAACCTCGCTACACCAGAAAAAATACTGTCATACCAATGTCTTTTCGATAAATGTCTATAGAATATGAGGAATGTATATCTATAAAAATGAATAACAAAATATCTATAAAATATGAAGCAATGTTGTTCATTTGGCAATTTTTCTTCTATTTTTTTTCATAATTGCGTAAATATTGATCATGTTGCTATTTTTAAGCCTTATTAGGTATTTTTATTTATAAAATTGGGCGTATGCTTATCGGTACATTTCTCTAATAAGAGAGAAATGACTGGCGTATATTTTGATTTTGTCTAATAACTCGTTTAATTTTAATCATAAATAACTTAATACTGATAAAGTTTTTACGTAAAACTCTCTCAAGTGTGTAATGAAATATACAATATTATTATATATTGTAGGTCATTTACCTGACGCGAAATGTAAATTACACAAAAGGGAATTATTAGGTTGATTTCAATTTTCTCCCAGTTTTATAATATGTACTATACTACAGATTAAATAAATCTCCTTTTAATGGACTACCAAAAGCTCTTTCATTTATTATTATTTTTTTATTAAAAAACATCACATTATATTTTTACACACCTTTTAACTTTGTACGACCAGAGTTCGGGTCTACCCTGGGCCCCCTGGAAGAGGAGTCGGGCCTAGGGACAACAGCCCCGTCTAACCCCCTCTTTCGACGATCCTGATGTACTATACTACAGATTAAATAAATCTCCTTTTAATGGACTACCAAAAGCTCTTTCATTTATTATTATTTTTTTATTAAAAAACATCACATTATATTTTTACACACCTTTTAACTTTGTACGACCAGAGTTCGGGTCTACCCTGGGCCCCCTGGAAGAGGAGTCGGGCCTAGGGACAACAGCCCCGTCTAACCCCCTCTTTCGACGATCCTATCTGAACGTATTAAAATATTCAGTCTTCTAGGAAAAATATTCAATATGAAATATTCCTCCTGAAATATTTCTTCTGAAATATTCAGTCTTTTTAGAGGGTTGAAAAGAAACAAATACGTTTATGCACTTATTATATAAATTAAAAAGAAATAGAAAGAGATGTATTTATAACGATTATGAAACCGCTAATTTCTGTCTAAAGTAAAGAAGTATATGAAGAGGGGTTTATAGAGTTATTTCTTTTGAAAAATAATCACAATTCTCTAAACATAGATATATATTATATGGAATAAATTGATAATGCTAATACCGCTATGGATGTTAATGATTTCAATATCGTGGATGCTGTTATCTGTTACGGAATCATGTTGCAAATTTTGGAGAACACCTCCTATAGGTAAGTTAGTGACTATGAACTTCATGGTTGCTTCGTGCAGCTACAGCTATTTTTTTTGTGAAATTTAAAGCCGGCTTCCAGTAAATCACCAGAAAAAATTTTGGGTGGGGTTTTTGGTAACCAAATTATCTTGTCTCCAATTTATCCAAATATCATTTCTACGAACTTTAATGGGTTCCTGGAACTGGCTATGTCCTCCATAAACCCCACCTTTGTTGACGCCAGTGGCAAAGGTGGGAGTTGTGGGGGTCGTTGGAATGTGTTTGAAATTTCATGCAGAAGTTTGCAAATGTGTGCCATTGAGTTTCTGATTTCCATTTCGGAAGTTGGAGATCCGTGATGGTGTTTCTTAATTAAACACACCAGACATTAATACCTAGGTCAATTCTCATCGTTCAGCATGAAAAGAACATAAATAACCATTTTTTATTTTGTTTGTAGAGACATTTAAAAATCCCATGCAGTTAATGAACATCAATACTTCAGGAAACGCAATGTTCCTTGATTGAATACACATGATATTAGAGCTGTAGTCAATTTTTATAACTTTCTAAATGCTGACTGATCGCGCAGATAAGCTTTACACCATTGAACATTATATGAAGATGGCTTGAAAAACCAAACAGTAAATTTCTTCATGTAATATATATTGATGAAAATGTTCATATTCTAAAATTTAAGGATTGGCAGTCTCTCCATTATATGAACTACATCCACAGTGTCTGTAGACTTCCAGAGTAAGTTGGTACCAAGAGAACAGAAAAAATCTTTGAATATTTTCAAATTTTAGGATGTAACATACAGGCTCTTAGTACGTGCTATTTGCATTAAATGTGTACCAAATTTTTCGGACATTCCATGCAAGAATTTCTAACAAAAAACCATTAAACTCTAAGAAGATGCTCAAATGCATACTCTAGGAGTACTACGTTCTATGGTTTACTTCCATAAAAGAAATCATTGACTAAAAAACACTTTCTTACATAACATGTTTAATCATTTTTTTATATTAGTGTTTTCTGCTAGTAAAGATTGTTATTATTGTACTATTATTTTTGCCATTCCCAAATTTTCAACTTCCAAGTCATTTCAGCAAAACTAATTAACATAGTGTCCAACTAGCATTCTATTATGAAACAAAATCTGTAAAAGAAATGTGGCATTTAGACATTGATTAGGATGTATTTAAGCAGTCCCAAATAGAAAATTAAAAAATGTTGCATAGAAATAATTAGTCCTGGTAATATCGGGTTTTCTTTTTTTTTTCGAACAATTTTTATTATCTGGGTCATGATATTTTTAAAATAACCGATACATTTATAAATTTGTTCAAGTTAGCCACTACAACCTTTTCTATTGTTTATTTCGGCCAGGGTCGGCGCTAAAACAAGGCTAGCAGGAAAATTGCCTTGGGCCTCGCGCTCTCGGGGACCTCGACCAAATAACACATGATCACGATTTTTTTTTTAATTTATTACCTTGAAATTCGGGGGGAAATATGGTATTTCTTGCCCCCCCCCCAAAGAACTGAAAACTGAAAATAGCTTGTCGCCTTGAGAGACTGAAAACGGAAAATCGTTTGTCGTCTTGAGACTGAAAACTGGAAATGGTTTGTCGCCTTGAGAAACTGAAAACTGAAACTAGTTTATTACCTTGAGAGAAAAAGTGAGTATTTCTAGGTTGGGGCTTCGCGAATTTTAATATCGGGCCTGATTTAAGCCATGCAAAGTCAATTAAGGTTTAGATTTTTGTAGTCGTCGAACTAAAAAATAACTTGCCACTGACGAGCGGACGACATCGCATTAAGAGCCCTGAAAGAAAATCCCCATCTAACAGAAATTGAATATCTTATTCATCCTCCAAAGAACATTATTCTTATCTCACGTTTACAAAATAGGTCCATGTTTTAAGCAAACTTTCTTGCCTTCCAGTCTAATAACCCGAAAGGTGATCCTCGAGACCATAATAGATAAATCCATGCTCCACATTTCAGATTTTAGTGGTCCTAATCACTTTAAATAGAGATCACGTTCCTTCATTATTCGAACATCGCTTGCGAGCCCACACCCCTTAAAGACCCCCGCGCTATATATTAAGGCACATCTCCTCTAATTAAATTCAAGGAGTTTCCTCATTCCCGAAAACACTGATTTATAATTCACACCATTTATATATCATAGCGGATAGGGAAAAAACTCGCCAAGAAAACTTCTGGGCGCCATTAAAGTAAATATTTAAGTACCTCTTTTGAAAGATCTACGGACCACGCCTGCGGCGTTTTCGAATTTAATGAATGGCATGAAGCCCCGGCGATTAACGTTCATGGATAGCGTCAATAATAAATGAAATCGTATTAAACGGGTATGATATAAGGAAGATGCTTTATTCATTGGGGAATAGGACGCCTATTACGGCGATTTCGCGCCAAAACTTGCAGCCGGTAATTACCGCGGCATTTAAGTGAATGGAATATTCAGGGAAGGGGGGGGGGTCTTTACTCTAACGATGCTCTTCGGTTTCTAGCACGTTCAGGATTAATCGAGAATCGCTGCTCTAAGACTGTCCCATCGAGTGAAATTTTCAGACGTTGATGTAGTTTTAATGGCTTGCAATGGAGGCATAACCCCTCGGGATCAACCTACGCTATAATTGTGCGTTCTAAGGTGTTAAATAAATGTTATCGGGCAAATATTTTTCGAATCAAACCCAATATGGTGTTTGCTGGACATGCCGTTTGAATGCTTATTGAGAGTCGAATTCAAGGGAAATAATTTGCTAAATGCATTTTAAAAGATCGTTGATCTAAAGTATGTTAAGGCCTCGGGTATTTTAAGGAATTTGGTATAATGGCATTATTTTGCAATTGTAATTTCAAATCATTTAGCACGCCAGTATGGATAAGCACTCACAAAATGCAGCAAAATCATTTTTCTACATTAAAATCATTTGTATATAACGAAGAATATTTTACCAAAACAAAACAAAAAAATTTCTGGAGCTTATCTTTATTCTACTTACTCTACTTATTCTACCTTACTCCGTAAATGTTCTTGACTCATTCTTATTTAGAAATCTTTATTTTACTTTATTTTACTCCGTATGTTCTTGGATCATTCTTATTTAGGAATTCCCACGTCCACTAACGGACTTTCTCCGTTATCACTACAGCTATCACAATCAGTATCACGTAGTGGAAATAAAACATATTTTTATCCATTTGCAATTCGTTTTTTTAATAATTTCTGGAGGAAAATATATGTTGACAACAGTTTTATCAAGTGATGAATTGGACGCTTTCTGCTGGTTTATACCAATACCTATCATTTCAATAGTTTTCACACATGCATCATGATTTTAGAACTATTAGTTTTCTGCAGGAGAAATTGCTATGACAATTTTAAATTTCTTATTTTTCGTATACAAACCCTATAAGTTAGAAAAATTTATTTTTAGTTGTATTTTCTTACAAGCATATTTAGATGATTGCATATGTGAAGATTGATATGCTGATTTATATGATGTATTTAAAATTAAATAACATATATGAAAAAGTTATCTTACGGATTGCATTTTAAAATCCTTGAAAAGAACGTGCTTCGATCATCTTTCCGTTGGTTTCAAGATGGAAACTCTGTGATAATATTTCCGATCACTGAAGAACCGATTTGTGTGAAAATTTTTCAAAATGGCGCTTCAACATAAACTAACTAAAAATGAGTTTTAAAAAATTCGTCGAGGTCTGTTGTCCCGGGAGTTCAGTTAACTCTGTATCGAATTTTGCAGCTATCGGAAGCTTAAAATTTTAGCTACAAGGACGTACAGATAGACAAACATATTTTATTATGCAAGATTAATTAATGTCTTATATGTTCAATCAATCACACCTAACAGGTGGATAGTGAAATCTATTTGCATAAACCTGTACGTGCGTTGTCATGTACAGACATTAAACAAATCCAATGTTTCTTTAGATACAAAACAAGCGTTACGTTTATTTATGACTGATTACTAATCTTTACTTATATAACTCTTAGAATGATACTGTACACGCAAAATATGGACATAAAAACTAAAAAACACAAAAACTTGTTCTTCAATAGTAGTTCTTTGTTTCCTCAGCTTGAATTTTTATTACAACTACATTTTCTATAAATTAGTTTCTTCCAAAACATAAAATAAACAGTCAGACTAAACAACACGTCAAGCTTATATCCCGAACATCCTGCAGAAAATAGAACGTCTGAATCGAATATTTAGAACAAGTAGATAATTCAAAGTTATTTCTGGTAAAATGTTTTCTGCTAAATTATTCTGCAAAACTATTCTAAATTATTTTGCTAAACTATTCTAAATTATTTTGCTAAATTATTCTAAGTATGCTAAATTGTTTGTACTAAAATATTCTAAATTATTTTTCGTTATATCTGGGCAGTCATTCATCCGTTATCTTAAAAATGCTCTAAATGGAATATTCGAAAACTGGTCATTCTGAGTGAATCGGGGTGAAATAATTTAAAATTATTCTAATCGAAAAACATATAAACAACTTTGAATACCTACTAGGAATATCTCTTCGAAACATGCGTACCTACCTTTAGCAAAAGTTTTATATAAGCCCCAATTATCCGTCAAAATTTTTAATTAATGACTTGGGGAATTTTGGTCGTATGCTATTGGAATTTTTGTTGTTGTTGTTTGACTAATTGTAATATGGAAAATATTTTTGTAATTGAAAAATCTTTCAAAGAAACCCATATAAAATTACATTTTGTACGTCTTTCTATGAAGCGTCACATGATCAAAATTTACCTAGTGCTTGATAGTTTACCTAACTAAAGCATTTCTTAAATTGGAATCATGTTTCTATGACCAATCATTCAAGAGTCACACAACATTTTTTAGACAACCTGTAAAACTTGATGTTACTTATGTATAGTTTTTCTTATGCCTCTCTGTTGTCAAATTCGTTTTGCCGCAAGTATATCTTTAGTTATTTGACTCATCTCGGAACATCTTAGGTGTATTACATTTTAGTGATGTCCTTCTCAACTCAAAGGAGGCGCCTTACATATATTTTTAACTGCATGAACCCCAGAACTTTAAGCCATCCTGTAGTTCCTTTTCCGGTTCTGCTATCGGACAACCGTTAGTCTTACTTTTTGGAATTAAAATGTATTTTCACTGCCCACAATTCATACAGTAAATTGCAAGTACATTGACAGACATTTAAGATACATACGCTTACGTGCATACACTTTTATGTAAGTATCACATAATTACTTCCATGAAACTCTTTTGCTACTTTTTCGCTCCTAATTATGAATCCAGGATGCTTCATTTTACCAACAATTGCATTCTGTATTTCTATTATCGCTCGGTTTCTTACACAAAATTAAAAAACACTCTCGGTAACATATTTCCGTTTCTCTCTGCGAAATATTGTCAAGAACCCCGACTAATCACCTCGCAATATAAGGAGTCGCCGCGAAAAAACATAAAACAATACCTCATTTGTATGAATACCCTGAAGCGACTGAAAGGCGGGCGCCACGTTAGGCTTAATTGCTGCAGCCAACTTAGTGGCTTTTCTCTTTTCTTGTGAGAAACTTTTCATCATTATCATCACAGTTAAGCGCCTATTGATGACTGGAAATAGACAGAAGAAGGCATCAAAGCCGCTTTAGGAGAGGGGTGGAGGGCAAAAATTTTTCTGCCATTGCCCCAGAAATTTCGTTCGATTCATTTTGTGGATCGAACATGGCGAAGGTGAAGGTTGTGATAATTTTTCTATGCAGCCCTCACAGAAATGTGCGGTGTTAATTAAGAACGTAGACGTCGGGGTCTATTGGAAATACGTCAAAAGGATAAATAATTTGAAGAAATGGCGCCTGCCTTGGAATGACGTAAAATTAGTTCCGGGTTGTCTACTCAACCATGTTATTTTTTTTTATATAAACGAACTAATATGTAAACCGGTCAAAAACGGGGAACTAACACGCTTAAACAATTAGGTTGCAATTTATTTAATTTTATTTTGTATAAAAATGTGTGGCATTTACAGTTAAAAACAGTCATTTTAACAGAAAATTATCTCAATTATCTCCTACCCTGTAATTGATATTATTTATAAGTGTGAAAATTTTCAACCTACTAGGTTATCGTGATGCTTCTGTGTGGTTTAGAAATACTTTTTCGAAGAACTCCATTTACTTGGTCCCCTACGAGAAGCCAAAATTTCATCTCCATTACTGTGTGTCCCGAGAACAATACTATGAGTTGGCAAATTTTTATCTTTCTGGATCACTTGTTTTTTTTTTTAAAGGGTCTGTAAATTTTTTTCAAAACAAGAGCTGCCTTAATATCCTTGCCCAAATCGAGGCAAAAGTAGATTTTACAAACCCTCTGTAAAAATTTTATTGTATGAAAAGGGTAAATTTGGAACGGAAGACGATCTATTGCTTTTGTCTACTTTCAACTATGGTCCAAAAACAGCCTTGTTCAAAACCCACTATTTTCTCCGTTCCCTGAAGGAATAATCGTAAAAGGTTTTGCCTCTTAGTCGATGCTATAAGTGTTGTTGTTGTTGTTGAAAACCAGACCGCCCGACCTACCAGAAAGGTGTAAAGTAACTGGATGCTATAAGTGTGCAAGTTTTCAGCCTTCTAAGTTGCCTTGCGGGATTTAGGATTGTCTGAAAAGACTTAAAGAAACCCGACTACCTTAGTTCCCGGAGGGGAACAGAGGTCCTGTACCGTGGCTGACGCTATAAGTGTGCACTAATATTCTTGGTCACCGAGACCTTTTCTGACTGAGGAGTAAAAAAATTAGAAAATTAAAATGATTGTTGGATAAGATCCCTGAAAGCAAACATTTCAATCGTGAAAAGTATAAGTGAACTTGATGTACACGCTTCATTATTTTCTGCATGAAACTATGGTTACGGACTGGAAAGGTATGTACGTATATATATATATATATATTAAAATAACCTCCCCCTGCTTGAAAATTTTATATTTTGTGTTCCTTAAAATTTCTGTTTGTAATCATCTCGTGCGCTTTTCTCAATTTCCTTATAACGATACTTCTAAGACAAACGTCCGTCACCTGTTTCTTGTAGTACGATCGGGAATTTAGTGCTCTTCCGAGGACTGTGAAATGACACCCGAGAGCACACAAAAGGCTGTTGAGATTAAAAGGAAAAAGCTATTTAAAAATTATACAAAATGCTGAAGGAGTAAAGCAAATAGGCTCCAAAATAACTGCAGGCGTGCTTTGCCGGCCATTTACCTACTTTGCATAATTTCCGGACATTTGTTTACTTTACATAATTACAGACCATTTGCCTATTCTGTTTATACTGAAAACGACCTTATTAAAAATACGATCTTCTTTTTTTTTTGAATGAGCTAATAATGTATCGTTTGCGGATTTCTTACACCCGCATAACGGGCGCATTTATCGTTATCTGTAGCTGCTAAAAAATCATCCCCAGAAAGTGACAGCTAGCAAAATTTAACCGCTAGATGTAAACAACTCAGCTAGTAAATATTAAAACATATCTTAAATATAAATAAAAAGAAAATTAAATAAAATGTTAAAGCTTAAATAAATTTTAGGAATATTTTAGAATTATGAAATACAATTAAGAACATGACAACAAGCTTCTGTTAAAAGTCACTTAAATGTTGCTACTTTATGTTAGAGTTTGATTCAGAAATTTTAGAAAATTCAAATAATTTTTTAAACGTTTTATTTAAAATCGGTGGTTTATGGGTTAATAGCCCTGCAGACGTGCAGA
This sequence comes from Amaurobius ferox, assembly GCA_951213105.1. NCBI lineage: Eukaryota > Metazoa > Arthropoda > Arachnida > Araneae > Amaurobiidae > Amaurobius > Amaurobius ferox. The sequence goes on from OX578137.1 coordinate 27,078,796, forward strand.
AATATAATAATGCAGTACGTGTAAAATTTAAAGGTGTTTACAAAATAGCGACTAATTGCTCTAAATCAGGATTCTCCAGCCAATTAATCACTGAGTGATTTTGAGTAGATATTTGCTTTTTCGCTTCATTCCATGTACTTAAAACATTTTATTGATTTCAATAAAAAATAAGGGAAACCCTAAAATGAATATTAGTTGTTATAAATGCAAAATATAGGGTACTTAATATTTTATTAACAGGTGCAGTAAAACAATGTAGATTCTTGGAAATATGATCCGAAAGTTTCCGAATTCAATCAAAATACTCGCCTTACTGTGAATATATGTACTGCTGTATCTACTTAATTGCAAGAAACGATATACTTCAAATTCGTATTTCGACCGCATACATGTTTAGATCGCGCTGATGCTATATAACACGATGTAGATCGTATATATATGGTTCGGTTACCCTGCTGTAACATTGGCGAACAACATACTTAACATTGGCGAAATTTTAAGCATACCTACACAATGGATACCTACACAATGGATTTTCAAGGGTTTACACATTTTCTCATAGCCAGTCAATGACTGTTGTCTGCGGTTATTTGTTTTGCCTAAACCTATTAATAATTAACTACGGTCTTATGCTACGTAATTTTTTAGGTGTAATGTATCTTGAATCATCATCTATTCAATAATTGAAATCCTTTTTTATATAATAAATACTTTTAAGATATTATCGATGAATATGGATTGTATGAAATTTTTACGTTATTTTATACTCTTTGGGGAATGTTATAATTTTGGACTTAGCTGAGAGCTAGCTATCCTAGTGATTGCCGTTGGAAAAATGTACCTATGACCTGTCGGGCTATAAATAAAATTAAATGAAATTTAGACTTGAAATGGCAGAATTTGTGTCCATATCAAATCCAGACCATCATCTTAAAAATATCTTCCTTACCCCTACACTTCCATATATATTACAAAAACAATATTCCAATGCCCCAAGAAAACTCCAAATCCTAAAAATGGTCGTGGAGAAAAGTAAGCCTGGTCATGTACACATTTTATATATGTCCCGAGTATCCAAATAAATCACATATATATTTTCTAAATAATGCCTATTTTCCATAATTGAACATAATTATCAGGATTTTCTACTTGTTTGATTTTTTTATAGGAGGTAACTTTAACCCTTTACTGGTTCTTACACAAAAGTAAAGTGCAAGCCCCCTTTATAATTATTGACGGCTTTATAATTATTGCCATTGCCACTTCCATCTAAAAGCTAAGCATAGAACAGGTAGTTTGACATAATTTATAGAGTTATGCCCTCGATTGACTTCAAATTTTCCAGGTCATTTAGCCATGCAAACTTTGATTAAACAAAACATGTACATGTAGGAGTTTTATTTACCCCTAAATTGTTAGAATAGAATGATGCAATAGGATAAATATTCTGAAAAATGTAAACAGGGATCAAATTATGTTTAATATGAAATATGGTCCCTACGGATCGTAATATGGGCAATTCATACTCTCAATCAAGTGAACCAGATTCCAGGAGGATAGAATTTTATGATTCCCATTCCTATAGAGCAGTTTGCAGCACTTGGAGGTTGAAGGAAAAGGATACATAGAGATCAAGGACTACATTCAGATAAATTTGAGCCATTACATTGTCGCATGAGAAAATATGAAGCACAGTGCAGTCTCCCAAAGAAAAGCCAGCCGATACCATCACAATACCATGACCAAAATCACGTTGTTCAACGGCGTTACTGGATTTGTTACGTGTTTTTTTGTTCTCTCCAGACTTGAATACGTCTACTGTTCGATAGAAGGGTCAAATCTCGTTTTGTCTGTAAAGAGAACATTTTCGCTCATTGTGTTTGAATCCAGATCACATGCTCAACGCCTCTGTAAACGTGTTGGTCTTGTCCTGGAGTTCAATGAGACATAGGTTTTTGGTATTCATGTATAGAAACCTTTATTACGCAGCCTTCATTTCACAGCACTGGTCGGCATTTGCGATCTTGTGGCAGAAGTAGCAACCTCTCGTAGAGAGTTAATGCTGCCACTTGCCGATTATGTTTCTTTATTAAATCTTTGTATCGGTCTTTGTATTAAAGCATTGTATTCCTTATTAAAGTTTTGAACCTCGTGGTATATTTTAATGCAGCTAGTGAACTGAGAAAATGTATAAAATTTTCACATATTCAAAAAATTAAATGGATTTTAAAATATTTATAGAAAATAACACTCAAACAGATAAGAAAAGCCTTTAAAATTGAGAAAAATCAACTCATACTGAAAATAATATCTCCTTCATTACTTTTTAACATAGAATCTCGCTTTTCTCTTTCATCGACAGTAAAATGTGTGGAAAGTGACAGGTTGCAGTTGAAAAAAAAATCAACAGATTTTTGTACAGATTTTTAAAGATGGGTAAAATAGCGAGAGAAACATTTCATTATCGTGGTTACCTACAAAGATCGATGGCGAATTTCTTTTCCGACGATGTCAAGAGATGCCTAGACACTTGAGTATGATAAAATTTGTAATTTTCTAATTTCGTGGATTTTAAAGATAAGGTTGAAATTTTTAAACGTGAATTATTCCAATATAATAAGTATTTACTCATATTGCTTCAATGGGAGGAATATTACCCTGATTCTGGTTATTAAATCTCCGGGTTTTTCATTTACGATTGATTTATCAAACCTCTTGTTGCTCCTATAAACATGCGATTTTGCACTCTTATTCAGGGCGTATAAAGCCCATTGCGTGGGTGTAATATTAGATTGCATAAGTGGAATACGCAAGAATGAGTATACAGCTAGTATATATAATAGACAAGTTATAGAATAATTAAAGAATGATTTATAGAACAATTTATAGATCACAAAAGAATAATTTATAATGCACAATTCTTCTGCTCCTTTGGTTGGACACGATAAAATAGAAGCATCATGCATGCATTTATGAAATTTCAAATTAGTGAGAAATGTAACTGAAAGAGAAAGTTTCATGCTCTCCTGACAATTCGGTTGCATTTATCCAATTCCGTCCGGGGCCGGATTAAGAATATCATATTTCATTAATACGACTCTTTGTTGCATGATAATTATTCACTCACTAATTACATCTCTCACTAATCTATTGTCTGAAACACAGAACTAATCTGATTTTATAAATAATCCCTAAACCATGGAATATTTATCTCCGAATATGAATCATGCATATTTCTCTATCACTCTCTCTCTTCCCTTTTGGGGAAAAACAGTCTTCAGAGCAGCAGACAAAAACTCAACTTTAACAAGAGCTCTAGCCTAGTATCCATAATCCTCGGTGGGAATGAGCCAATTAGCTCGCATTTCGGGCCTGCCGCCTTCCGATCATATTACGCCAATTAATTACCCCCTGGAAAAGTGAATGTCGGAGTAATTATGGCCGGCGGCTACAACGTCCTCCTTTCCAGCATTGATGATCCCCGATTTTCCCGGGATACCCAGGTCGTATTTCGTTTACGAGATAAAATGTTAAAATTATGGAGTATTTAATTTGCCAGCACACTAATGATACGGTTTGTTGTCGAAGAAACCAAGTGGGGAAGTGCAGTTTTGTTGTGAAGCGGGGCAAATGAGGCATTTTGGGCTGAAGTGTTTTGATAGTATGCCGGAAAAATGAGACGGCAATATGAGTATCTAGCTTGTAGGTGAACTCCAGAGCAATGAGGGATTTCACGTAATTGCGTCTATTTCATGTCTGAGGGTAAAATTTTGACTTTCTCATGAGAAGTATTGAGAAAGGATTGTTTCCACGAAAAATTTCGATTTCGAGATTTTGATCTCAATATATGTTTTAGGATTTTCCTGAACACGTTTTGACAATTTTTATTGTGATGTTCACCTATTTGTTTGTCTGTAGTCGATTTTTTGTGTAGACGATAGCTACCACAAATATTAATGAATTTTTACAAAACTTTACAGTTGGTTTTGTTATTAAAAAACCTAGAACTAGATGGAATTTTTTGAAATTCGAATGGAAACTTCGAAATGCATTTGAAATTTTATATTTATTTAACGTGGCAACATAGGACAGAATGTGACAGGATCTTGCAAAGAAGTATATCTTGTAACATTTATGGCTAAATGATCCCGGAAATTGTGTTAATCGTTGCTGTGAAAATTAGCAGCGATACCATTTTTGTGTCCGTGACGTCATTAGCCTCCTAGGGGTGGTAAGTTACTCCCCAGTGTGGGGTGGGGGACATTTTTAAACTTTGTGTCAATCAAAATATTTTAGATAACTTTAAAATAAAGGATCACACGCTATTATTGTGATCATTTGGACCAGATTTTTCGAATTCATAAAATGTGCATAAAAGAAAAATCTGAAGCTGGCACGAGAAAGTCGAATAGAGCCACTCTCTAGGTAATTAACAGTGATTTCTTAAAATTTCTTAATATGACATATAAATATTTGCAATGGGCGAGGGTAGGTCTTAGGTCGATTGAATTCGGACCTTTCTCAGAAAAGGGTCCAGCGGCGAAGGCGTAGAATGATTTAAATATTTACAATATCAGTAAAATTGGATATATTGGATGATTTTAATGTAATAAATTGTATTGATTGTATTGATTGTAAACGTAATTGTATTGATTGATACGATAATTGTAACGATTGTAACGATAATTGTATTGATTGTAAACGTAAACAAGGGTGTAATTTGTATATTTCTGAATCTATTTAGCATAGTCACGAAATAAATACTACAACCAAAAATGTTTCACTACAACACGGCTTTCATAAATATTATTGTCAAATTAGATCAATGCAGTTCGAACATCTTGTTTAAAACATGAATAAGTGTAAGACTAAAAAAATATTATTTCCCAGGTCAGAATATTTGACGTCCATACGATACAGTATTTATACTCTATAACAAAAAAATCGACGCACCAAGGAGTTGTCTGATTGCAATGAAATTTCGGATGCAAAGACATTTTGGGCGGACATGCAAATGAATAAAATTTGGTGTCCAATGAATAAATAGTAGGAGCTCCAACGCATCGGAACTGCGCATTCAGCAGGTGTATATAAGGAGCGATTCTGAATCTGTGGTCAAAATTTCTGTTGCATTTCGACTGCGGATATCTTACGTCTTTGGTAGTCATTTCTGGCACACTGACAGCACAGCGGTACGTAGACAACTTTCTACGACCGGCTGTGTTACCGTTCTTTTGCGATACCCCGGACTTACTTTTCAACAAGATAATGCCCGGCCGCACACAGCACGTGTTGCTATGAATTGTCTTCAAGCTTACCCAACACTTCCTTGGCCAGCTAGGCCTCCTAATCTCTCTCCCACAGAGCACATTTGGAACGTTATGGGAAGGCGATTGCAACCATCTCAGTATGTTGACGATTTAGCCCGACAGTTGGAGACAATTTGGCAAGATATTCCGCAGGGCACCAGCCGTGAACTTTATCAGTATATGCCACGCCGGGTGATATCTTGCATCCAGGCCAGAGGTTGACCAACGTCTTATTGACTTCCTCACTTTCTATACGGTCAAATTCTAAATCATTAAATTGTTCTGAAATGTTAATCGTTTCTTTTTCTATGTATGTTCTTCACATCCACCAATTTTTATCACAATCGGACAACTCCTTCGTGGTGCGTCGATATTTTTGTTATATAGTATATATAATGAGAAAGAACGATGGCAATGTATTATTGTACGTCATAATATCGATATTAAATGACATCGATACTAACGGATGTGACATCTCGGATACGTCGTCTCTATAGACGGCGTAAGCTTGCCCATCACTAATTAATAGTAATGAAATAGAGAAATTCAACATATTTTGTATTATTCAGCACTTTCAAATAATAAACAAAGCTGAATACGGAACGGGATTTTATGCAATAACTGTATATAAGTAGTAAGAAAATATTATATTAAATACTGAATGCAGTAGCGTGTTGTCAGATGAAGCAACCGAAACTAGCTTCCATCAAACGCTAACGGCAGCACTTGGCACACTGCCAATGATAACAGCGAAAAGATAAAATATATCTACGCATGTTCTTAATGTTAGCAAGAATTCATGTTAGCAAGAATTTAAATCCTTCACTTGATCATCTGCAAAAACTTTTTGAAGAAAAGTGGTTTGGTTCCGAGGCATATATGTACCAACTGCGCAAAAGTATTTTTCCAGTAAAAAAGTGTGTAACTTATGAAGACATGTTTTTAATTGATAGATATATTATTATTTGTTGAGAGTGGAACTCTGTTTTCTCGTACCGCAAGCAACTGATTGATCCACAAGTTATTCATAAAATTCCTAACGTTCTTAAAATGTTTAACTTTTAATATGTTTTTGCTCCCATCGGTAAAATAACTGATACTTTCGTTGAGGATTCTGTGAATGCTAATAATTGGGTTATTTATAAAAAGCATCTGTTAACAGTACTATCTTATATAGGTCAAAATAAACTCCCAGTAAAACTTTAAAGTACCAAATTAAACTTTAAAGTACCACTTGAAAGTAAAATTTACTGAATTTACCACTTCAGAGAACCTTAAAATTGTGTGGAAAATCAAAATATTAATACATTTTCTACTGCAAATCATTGTAGAATAATTACCCATTGTTTTTCTTTTGCATTTGTGCTATTATTCAAACATGCTAATGAGTTTTGATCTAGATTTTTTGAAGCTATTTATATTAATAAAAAAATTCAGGAATCTGATAATTGACATGTCTATAACATGATATTATTTCCCCTAGTTATGACTTGACCTCGTTTAATCTGTCTACGTTTGTTTTAATTATTTTATTGTACTCCATTTTCATCCATTTCAATTCTGTATTTCGTTTAACTTACTTTTCATCCACTAGGTGACGCCACCACTGCTATGCTTTAGCATTGTTGTAAACCCGTTTTTAGGCTCTCATTTGTCTCTCAACTTGTTCAAACTATTGTTTTTATCACATTATATATAACATTACACAAACCCTTCAAAATTCAATAACTGTGTTACTTATTTTTTAAAAGACAACTAACTGATAATTATATAAAATAACTGAGTGCATAAAAGTACTAAAAATAGTTATTGCTGGTAAAAATCAGAATTACAAAGTTCCACCTGATACCGAAATTTCAAACCACTTTTGTTCTAAAACGTCTCAATTCCATCCAGAAATATAAATAATGTGAAAAAACAAAAAAGTCTACTGATGCATTTAATAAATAACTTCATTAAACTGAGTATTAAAGAATAAAAAACCCGGATAAAGTGAAACATTTCAATAGAGGGGACGTTTTCTCTTCCTCGCCATTACTGCATTATGTCTTATCTGATATATTTTCGGCTGAGTTTAGGTCCTGAACTGTGAAACAAAATTTTAATTTAGGGAAGCATAACACTCAATACCCAAAGTAATTATCAAATAAATTTTATAATTAAAAAGATATGATAATGCGGGACGCCAAAAAGAAAAAGCATTGCAAATATTGAGGCATCAATTAATTTTTATTGAATTTTTATCTAACAAAGCGAGCCTCTTTTAATTAGCTACTTCGTTAATTAACTGAAATGAGATGGTGTTTTTTATGGGAATAGATTCCTGCTTTTTTTTTTTATCCTGAAGTTTAAAGAAACTAAATTTATGATGCAAGATGTTTTTAATAAAGAATTTTCGATAAAAGCGAATATTGCAAATTTTCTATTTTTAAAGTATGATTTTCTGTTTTAATAAGTTATTAATTTTTAATGAGAAATAAAATAATTACTCTTTGAGTAATAAAATAATTACTCTTTGTTTTGCGTTTTAGCTGCGCCAATCGGCTATAAACAACTGTCTAACGGAAATTGAATATCGTGCAACATTAAACTTTAGGGAGAAATATGAATAAGCCATCCATTAAAGTTGCATCAAGAAAAATATACTGATGAAAAAAAAGGTGCATATGTAGTGTAAAGTCCTAGAAAATATTTTCAACGGAATTTTTTTTTATTCACTTTATAAGTGGTTGTCTTATTATATGTGAAAAAAATCTGATGTGGGCAGCACATGACTTTCCTTATATAATACAATGAATTTACTACTTTTAGAGTAAAAAAAAATAGATAATTTTTATAGTAGTTATTTATATTCTTTCCAAGATATTGAATTTTCGTTAATGAGTCATCATTTTCCATGTCGTCATCATCAATGACTCGTCATTGATTTAGCGTCCTTTTTATACATTTGGCGGGTTTTCGTTAATTTAGCAACATTTAAAAAAGTTGCCAAGTTGACGAGATTCCAGCAAATTCGTCGCCAAGCGTTATCTCGCCAAGCGTTATAGACGGAGAAGTAAGTTATTCTTACAGCAGATAAATGACTATTGACGTTCAAATACAGAAGTATTACTCATAGTATCTTTTTTCATGAATGGAACGAGCTAGATCCATGAGAATGGTATCACAAATTTATCGCATGGTATTACATATAAGTGAACATGTTTCTCAATAGCAAATATTTTTTTTATTTTATATGATTTCTTGATAATTTTTTTTGAAATATGTGAAATATCTCGAGAACGGTTCATGTTAGCATTCTAAATGTTATGTCAATCGTTTTCTAATGACAAATGACATAAGAAATGCCTATTTGCGTAACTTTATTAGAGGTTTTGATTTTTTGACGATTTTTTCAAAATTTCACTCGAAAATTTAGGGAGGTTCTAAACTTTCGATTGCATATAAAAACAATAGGCTTCCAGTGTTTATGGATTGTAATTTTTGTACCAAAAATTCGTTCGAATCGGTCAATTTGTTTGTCAGTTATCGTCTCGAAAGACTCACTGACACACACACACACACATACTTTCACACACAGACATCACTTCAAAAATGTTTGATTCCTGATCAGGGATCCTTGAAACGTGCTTTCCCATCGAAAACTCGAATTCGAATTTTCGACCCCGTCACAATACTTTCCTTATACATTATGTATATCAGGAAAGTAAAAATAGATTATTTTTATAGTAGATATTTATATTATTTCCAAGATATTGAATTTTTGTCCTTGAGTTGTCATTTTCATTGATTTGGCGTCATTTTATCCATTTGGCGAGTTTTTCGTTAATTTAGCAACATTTAAAAAGTCGCAAAGTTGGCGACTTCCCACGAAATTCGTCGCCAAAATCTCACCAAGCGTTACAGACGGAGAAGTAAGTTATTCTTACAGCAGATAAATGACAATTGGCGTTCAAATACAAAAGTATTACTTAAAGTATCTTTTTTCATGAATGGAACGAGCTAGATCCACGAGAATGATGTCACCCAATTTATCGCATGGTATTATATATGAAAAGTGAACATGTTTCTCAATAGGAAATATGTTTTTTCATTTTATATGACTCTTTGATAATTTTTTTGAAAAATGTGCAATATCTCGAGAACGGTTCATGTCAGCGTTTTAAAATTTATGTCAATTGTTTTCTAATGAAAAATTACATAAAAAATGTCTATTTGCGTAACTTTTTTATAGGTTTGGATTTTTTGACGATTTTTTCAAAATTTTACTCGAATTTTATTGGTTATGGGGGGTTCTGTACATTCGATTGCGTATAAAAACAATAGGCTTCCAGTGTTTATGGATTGCAATTTTTGTATCAAACTTCGTTCGAATCGGTCAATTCGTTTGTCAGTTATCGTCTCCACAGACTCACACACACACACAGACACATACTTTCACCCCCCCCCCCCCCACACACAGGCATCACTTTAAAAATGTTCGATTCGTGATCAGGGATGCTTGAAACGTGCTCTCCCGTCGAAAACTCGAATTCAAATTTTCGACCCCGTCAGAATACTTTCCTTATGCATTATTGTATATAAGGAAAATAAAAATCTGATGTGAACATCATATGAAATTCCCTGCATAATGCATTGAATTTATTTTTTTCATAGATAAATGATGGTGGCATAATACGCAGAACAATGTTTTTGTCATTAAATTAGCACCACGTAAATTGAAATTTGGCGCTTTTGTAAACATGTTAGTTCATATAGAACTTTTCATGCAAAATCCTCATCAAAATGCAATTAGCATTTAATTAACATCTGCGAAATAAATGACTATTGTAAATTCTTGGGCTTCAAAATACAACACTTTTATAAAACATATCTTCTCTCATGAATAGAAAAACATAGACCAACGAGAAAGTTGTTAACAGATTTGTTGCATAAGTGCATATAAAATGTTTCATGAAACTTGCTACATTTTTATTTCTATATATTCTTTTTAACTTTGTTTAAGAAATGTGTAATATCTCAAGGCGATTCATGATAGCAGTCTAGAATTTATGTCATTCGTTTTCTAATGTAAAATTACGCCTGAAATGATTATTTATTTATTATTATTGAAAGTTTTGATTTTTAATAATTTTTTCATTTAAAAATATTTTTTTTAAATTATAAGAAACAGCTTCCGAACATTCGATTGAGTTTAAAATCAATAGAGTTCCAGTATCCATTCAATAATAACTAAAACACTGTTCAAATATACGAGTAATTTTATAATTAAATTGATTACAAGGATCCATCACCTATTTCATGATATTTGTCTCCCATTTAAGAAACGCAAAACAGCAATCGTCTTGCATTTTTGGATATCTTGGTCAACCTCCACGATGATGAATTTCTCACCACTGTCTATCGTAAACATTTTTGGTCTTTTCTTTTTGCCTCCATATAAAAATGCCTACTATCCATCTAAGCCGAAAAATGCTATTTTCAATACATTTGTCCACTTTGCTTTCACCGTTAGTTGCGCTGGGGATTTGCTCAATCCTCAACTGTGAAATGGTCAATCGTGGTTTCTCTTCTGGCATTGTTGAACGTGCTGTGCAAAAGTTTTTCAAACCTACCTGTAAACTTGTTTCGGAAAGTAATTTTAGAAATACTATCATTTTAACAATTTCTCCTCAAAAATATCGGTTGGCAACTTGTTTGTACTCTCTTTTGATTTTATTTTGTTTTTTCTCTTCTTGTTAAAGCATTTAGTTGTGTTTGGGGGCAGTTCAATCTTATTTGTTAGTTCTCTGTTTCAATTTGGCTGTTCATCAATCTGCTTTCTGATTGGCTCTCTCAGGTGGACAGTTAATCCATGACTTGGGTATATATATATATATATATATATATAATATGTGTGTATATATGTGTATATACCTTTCTGTTTTTTTTATTTGTGCGCATTTCGTCATTTTGATTTCGTATTTATTGGTCTACCTTGCACTGAAGTAGGAGATACAACACATCCTCTAAAATAGCTTGAGAATGGATCAAGGAAAATATCTGGACTGTGAGTCTCCAATCGACTTTCTCAGATTCATGTTTCATATCAATTTCATTGTATAAAAAATATATGTTTGTGTTTTTCAGTATCCGAGTCAAGCTATTATTTTAAAGTATTCTGTAAAAATTCTTTCAAATTTTCTTTCATCAAGTAAGCAAAAACTTGGACACCGATTTTTGACTTATCTGAGTTAATATGAACTATTTTAATACCCTTAAAACCCATAGCATAGTTCAAATTATCAATTTCCTTTATATGCTATGAATGTATTTTACTATCATTGTCTTGAGTATTGCCATCGTTTTCCATAAAAACAATATGAAAATCTTAAAGGAAGATAACAGGCTTTAACCTTCAAAAATAAATTTTTCAAATTTAATTAAAAAACTATAATACATTTTGAAAATTTAATGTGAAACAAACCGTTTCAAAATCGGACATGAATTAAGCATACAGTAATAAAATGTGCATTAGTATACATTGAAATTTCCCTCAATCTGACGTTTCTTTAAATTATTTTTACTCAGTTTCAAATTTTTGTATTTGTCCGCATGATTAAAAAAATGTTATTATCCTATTTGCTTATAAATTATTATACATATTGTACTAATAAATATTCATGCACTGAATGTATAATTTTTAATTTTTGAAAGAAAATTTTGTAATAAGAATGTTGTCTGATTTAAAACAAAAAATTTGAAAATTAGCATTTTTGCAATAATATGGAAATTAGCATTGGCAAAAAATTGGAAGAACCTGTTCCATTATTCAAAATCAAAATCATAATAAAATATACGTAATGTTTATAATAAAAACTGCTATCTCGACTTAATGTTCTAATATCTCACTTTAAAAAAATACTGCACGACTTGTTCTAGTTTTCATATAATATATCTGCACACAGAACTTGATAAATTTGAATTAATAAATTTTTAATGATAGGAAATATAAAATCATTTTATTTGAATCTGCAGAGAAAGTTATTCGCAGGTTATATAAAATTAATTTGTCTTCAAAATTTAAATCCAGAATATAAATAATATACTTAAAATATTTTATTTAAGTCTCCAAATTACTCATTTAAAAACAAAAATATCTGGGAGTCTCCACTCAACTTTCTCATATATTTATGTTTAAAGTGTTTAGTTCTACTTGTATTACAATGATTATTTAAATGAAAAAAAAATATATTCATTTATTTTTCATAATCTGAATGAAACAAATATGCATTTTTTTAGACTCGTACCCAAGTTATTCTTCAATTTCATAAAGAAAATTTCGCAAAACAATATTTATAAGTTTCTCTCTTCAACTGAGCATCGCATCAGATTAGGCGCATCGATGCATTTGACTGATCTATGTAATATAAATTATTGTACCGTTAACACCCATAGCGTAATTCAAAGTTTCTAAATCCCCTATATACTACATACTATCGCAATTATTCCAATTAGTAAAAAATCTGATGTGGGCAACACATGACTTTCCTTATAAAATGTAATGAATTTTATACTTTTACAGTAAAAAAATAGGTTTTTCTTATAGTAGATACTAATATTCTTTCCAAGATATTGAATTTTCGACAATTAGTCGTCATTTTCATTGATATAACGTCATATTTATCCATTTGGCGAGATTTTCGTTAATTTGGCAACATTTCAAAAAAGTCGCCAAGTTGGCGACATTCCGCCAAAATCTCGCCAAGCGTTATGCACTAAGAAATAAGTTATTCTTACAGCAGATAAATGACTATTGGCGTTCAAATACAAAAGTATTCAAAGTATCTTTTTTCATGAATGGAACGAGCTAGATCCACGCGAATGATGTCACTCAATTTATCGCATGGTATTACATATGAAAAGTGAACATGTTTCTCAATAGGAAATATTTTTTTTTATTTTATATGACTTTTTGATAATTTTTTTGAAAAATGTACAATATCTCGAGAACGGTTCATGTTAGCGTTCTAAAATTTATGTCAATCGTTTTCTAATAAAAAATTACGTAAGAAATGTCTATTTGCGTAACTTTATTAGTGGTTTTGATTTTTTAACGATTTTTTCAAAATTTCATTCGAAAATTTAGGGGGGTTCTGAACATTCGATTGCGTATAAAAACAATAGGCTTCCAGTGTTTACGGATTGTGATTTTTGTACCAAATTTGATTCGAATCGGTCCATCCGTTCGTCAGTTATCGTCTCCACAGACTCACTGACACACACACACACACAGACATCACTTCAAAAATGTTTGATTCGTGATCAGGGATGCTTGAAACGTGCTCTCCCGTCGAAAACTCGATTTCGAATTTTCGACCCCGTCACAATACTTTCCTTATACATTATGTATATAAGGAAAGTAATAACGACCGGGAATATCCCACGCCAATAATTTATATTAATTTATATTAATGTGTATTGGTCAATTCTAGAAATTGCCTGGGGCTATTTGCTTTGAGATTGGGCTTGATAACGGCTCAATGTTTAAATAGTTATTTTCCAATGGCGCTTTATGATTGATTTGGTATATATTTTGCCTTAAGCCCAAAGCTCTTAAAATCGGCATGTCTGTTTCTTTGACATTTTCCAATTTATTTGTCTTATTTGTCTACTTTCCGCACTCTTAATTTGAATTACAGTAAACATTGATTCTTTGGCTTTATAATTTACTTTATATATTCATATATATATATATATATATATATATATATATATATATATATATATAACCTTACTAGGATTTTGATTATATATAAATAAAATATAAAAGTCCCCACAAAAGTTATACAATTTTGGACCCAAAACATCTTTATACGCAATTTTGGCCCCCAAAATAAAAGCATTTAAAGAAACGATATTTTGGAAGGGATCATTTTCATACGTAACAAAAAATTGACATTTTTGGTCTTTTCTTGGCTTTCTCTTTTTCTTACGTTCTTCTTGTTTTTCAAGTTCCGCTAGTTTTACTTAATTTTGTGCCAGGCATTTGTAATTAAATGAAAATGATCTTCTGATGTGTCAATTTAATTTGAGAAACAATTTGCTGCTTCAGTCTATTTAAAAAAACCGTTAGAACCTTAGATCATTAACATTTCCTGCTGTATTCCAGGCTATAAGATGAAAGAAATATAGGAGTTAAGCACATGCGCCTTGACCTTGATAGGGCCCTTCAATTTTTAAACTGTGAAAAACATTTTTACTTATAATTTTTATTACAAGTAATGTATATCTCGTATAAATTTGTTTTCGTATTTATCATAAAAATCAGTCCCATAAACAACTCCATTGTTATAATAACAATAAAATATTTTCTTCTTCAATGAAATTTTTGGGGGAACCCCTATGTATTGAGCTTTTGGGCATTGCCTGCGCTTAATACTAGTTACACCATTGCATACAGAACACGCATATCACACCATACACACGGGGAGAGAGAGAGACGGTGATTTTCCCATATGTCTTCAAAACGGGCATTAGAAAGTTTTCATAGAAACAAAACTTATTCTATACAACAGTTTTTTTAAAGTAAACATAATAAGAGATAAAACATTCATTCAGATGTGACTGAAAAACCCTCTTAAAGGAATATATACATTTCTAATAATACAAACATGGTTTTTCTTTTACTACTTAATATTACTGTTGTCTATTATAAAAATTAATACTGGTATTTTAAGACAAACTCAATGAGAAAATTTATACTATAAACGCATTAATAAACTCATACAAATTTAAATTTCTATTCAGAGAAACCACACAAAAACGTTCGGTAAATAAATTATAAAATTAATTACTCCCGCAAAATACTTGACACCGAAAAGTAACCTAATTTATTAAATAAAATCTCCGTCTTTTCTAATAAATGTTCCCCCAAACAAACGTTATGCAAAAGCGAATGAGGCGAGCCATCTTAATTCTGTAAAGAAACGTCATTACAATGCCAAGAAATAGAAAGGAACTTGTTTAAACGGTTGATTTGTTTGAAGTTCCCGCGCTTTTTTTTTTCTACTCCAATTTTTGCATGGCTCCATTGTTTTCGAAGCAATTTACAACGAAATATGCCATCTCTCCAATGCCCGTGAAAAATTTCCGAGCGCTTTTGTCGTCTAAACAAAGGCTTATACGCACTTATGAAATATTAGTCTGAAAGTACAAATACAAGTCAGTATTTTAGATGGACTCGCACCTCAACAAGTCTGGCAGAGGTGAAAATGAAAGTGGCGGGAAAAAAATTCGAATGTTTATTGTATTCGGTGAATTGTGTTTAGATTCCGCGTCTTTGTTAATAGACACAGTGGAAAGGGCTGATTTAGCATCTTTAGGGTTGACGTGAATTGTTAAAATTAATGTTTTCTACTCATTTCCGTTTGGACTGGATGCGTTTTGTTTTTAATGAACTTAAGTTGTTGCTAATAAATATATTTATTTAAGGCGCCGTGGAATTAAATTCTTTCGAAATTATGTATTTAAGTCAATGCAATTTGCTGTCAAACTAAATTTAATTTTTACTTTCTCATATTACGAAATATAGTATTGCTTCCGCGAAAATTTTCGTATTCGAGATTTTGATGCCAATATATGTTTTAAGATTGGACGCGTTTCGACTATTTTTAGAGTGATGTCCGTTCGTCTGTCTGTCTATCTATCTATATGTATGTCTGCGGTCGTATTTTTCTGTACACGATAGCGGCCACAAATATTGATGGGATTTCATGAAACTTTATGAGGCTCTGGTATCAAAAAGTCTAGAACTAGGTAGAATTTTTTTTAATTCTAGCGAAAATTAGAAATATTATATTTTTTTAACATGGTAGCATGAGAAAAAATTTGGCATAATCATGCATAAAGGCGTTTATTTATGACTTAATGATTACGAGAGTTAATACTTCCAATCATTGTTCTGAAAGATAACCGCGATACAATTACTTTTGTTCATGACGACATTAGCCCCCGTCCCCTCGAGGGTCAAGTTGCCCCTTCCGGGGAGTACGTTATCAAGTATGGTATTAATCTAGGAATTTAAGCCCTTTAAAATAAAGGATTATACTCTATAATTGTAATCATTGGAACCCACAATACCGATTTTTGAAAAAAAAATTAGAAAAATAAATAAATAAATAAAAATAAAATAAAATAAAAATAAAAATAAACCTACTAAAAATAGATTATGTTATGAGGAAGTAGAGTTGAGCTACGCTCCATTTAATTACTTTCCTTATATACAATAATGTATAAGTATTGTGACGGGGTCGAAAATTCGAATTCGAGTTTTCGACGGGAGAGCACGTTTCAAGCATCCCTGATCACGAATCGAACATTTTTAAAGTGATGTCTGTGTGTATGTGTGTGTGTGTGTGTGTGTGTGTGTGTGTGTGTGTGTGTGTGCGTATGTGTGTGTGTGTGTGTGTGTCAGTGGGTCTGTGGAGACGGTAACTGCCGAACGAATGGACCCATTAGAGCAAAATTTGGTACAAAAATTACAATCCGTAGACATTGGAAGCCTATTGTTTTTATAAGCGATCGAATGTTCAGAACCCTCCTAAATTTTCGAGTGAAATTTTGAAAAAATCGTCAAAAAATCAAAACCTCTAATAAAGTTACGTAAATAGACATTTCTTATGTAAATTTTCATTAGAAAACGATTGACATAAATTTTAGAACGCTAACGTGAACCGTTCTCGAGATATTGCAGATTTAAATAAAATATCAAAAAATCATATAAAATAAAAAAAAAATATTTCCTATTGAGAAACATGTTCACTTTTCATATGTAATACCATGCGATAAATTTGCTGACATCATCCTCATGGATCTAGATCGTTCCATTCATGAAAAAAGATACTTTAAGTAATACTTTTGGATTTGAACGCCAATAGTCATTTATCTGCTATAAGAATAACTTATTTTTCCGTCCATAACGCTTGGCGAGATTTTAGCGACGAATTTGGTGGAATGTCGCCAACTTGGCGACTTTTGAAATGTTGCTAAATTAACGAAAAACTCGTCAAATGGATAAAACTGACGCTAAATCAATGAAAATGACGACTCATTGACGAAAATTCAATATCTTGGAAAGAATATAAGTATCTACTATAAGAATACCATTTTTTTAACTGTAAAAGTAGTAAATTCATTGCGTTATATAAGAAAAGTCATGTTCTGCCCACATCAGATTTTTTTTAATAGAAACAGTTTTTGTGCTATTTAATATAAAAGCGCTATTTTGAGCGATTTTTACACAAATCAGTTCTTTAGCGATCGAAAATATTATCACCAGGTTCCATTTTAGCATCATCGAAAAATATAAGAACATTCTATTCAAACTTTCAATACATCTGTAGGATAAACATTTCATTAAAAAATTCTGCAAGTACCCCGGAAAACACATTTTTTTCCGAAAATTTATTTTCACATTCGTTGAATCACGAATTGCAGATTCTCACATTTCTATATTTTGTGGAAATACGGAGTAAAATATTTTCGCATTTTAATAAAAAATAATAATTGCCCTATTTTTAAATTTCTGATGAATTTTTTAGTTGGACTATAAAAGTTAACTTTCGTAATTAAGCATTTATTTTTACCGTTGTGTGAGATCCAGTTTCTTTGTGAAGTCACAACTAGGGGGCATATTACGATGCTATAGATATCTGAAACTTGAAATATGGAGCATGCCATGTTTCATATTTACTTCAAGCGGGTTTTCCATTAAAATGTTGATTTGCTTTTATCTATCTCAGCTCATATCGATCCGATTAACTTGTAATTTTCACTGGCATACCCAGTTTTATTAACTTTACCTTTTAAACTTACCCTGCTCACGCTAGAACCACTTATGGTGTTTGATATTTAATTCCGGCTTTATTTTGTTTCATTCTGAACTTCCCTTCTCTTTAGGGCGTTTGTTCAAGGCATGGGGGTAGTCTAGCCATGTAGTAGGGCGCACACTCAAAAGCCCCGCAAAACCCGCCTAGGAGAGAGGTTGAAGTATGAAATAAAGGATGGGGTGGTTAGCGCTCGGAGAATCCAGTCGGAACAGTAGTTGAAACAACTACTTTATTATTGTAGTGATCTACAACTACGACTATGTTATGACAAATGTAGTTAACTACAACTACTTTTTTAAAAAGTAGTGACTACAAACTATTTTTAAAATGTAGTTACTACATAATTACTTTTATAAGAAGCATTTTGTCACAACTTCAATTTTCACAGAAAGTTGAGGATATGGGTATACTGCAGTAATTTAACATACTGATTCTGAATAATTAAAATTTACTGATTCCCAAATTTATTGATCAACTTACCAATCTTTAAGTTTTTACCCTCTTCTGAAAACAGTATAATAATATAAAAGTACAGACTTTAAAATCAAAGACAACCAAAAATAGGTTTAAAAGTCCTTTGTTTAGTCCTTTTTTAGTCCTTGTCTTTGATTTTAAAGTTTAATTAAAGTTGACGTGTATCCACTTTATTTATTAAAAGTATAAAATAAAATAAAAGTAAAAACTATTTATTTAAAAACATGTTTGTTCAATTTTGGTAGAATTTGCATCTCAAAATTGCAATCAGATAAGCAGGATCTTCTGGGAAATAACACATCTGAATATATCCATATAAAAAATCAACTTCATGAGGCAATGGCCTTCCTAATCCTGCAGCATCCCTGCAGCCATTCATCATATATCGTTGCGCAGAACACTAAATTTCATACAAATGAAGAAAGGGTGATCACATGATATGTAGAATGGCACCTTATTTGTTTACTAAAGTAACGCTAAAAGTAGCGTCAGAACTCCATACAAACTAGTGATTTATTGTATAGAGCTACAAGCTACACTGCTTATTTTTAAAAGTAGAGCGTAACACTACGAACTGCGAGAAAAAGTAGTGACTACTGTAGTTTTGCTACTTGTAGCCTGCTACTTCAGACCACTGAGTCGGACGACTCGAGTTCGATTCCCAGGTCTGTTCAAACTGTCCCCGTGTTCACGCAGAGTACGGGCACGTTAGTACGGGCACGTTAGTACGGGCGGTTAGTACGCGGAGTACGGGCACGCATGTGGATCTTGTAAGTCTTTCCGAGAAGTTGGCGGGAATGGAAAGAGGACATGGTTCATGTGGATGCCTCTCCCATTAGGTTCTGGTTTAAATTGGGTGGCACTTCTCGGCCGTCCAAACAGATACCTTACGCTTTCGGGTAGGTCGGACGGTCTGGGTCGAAGGAGAAGTATGAAATAGTACTGGAATATATTTTGCTACTATTTTAGTTTCTTTATTTACATATGTTGGCTATTTTTTTACCTGGTTCAAAAACGGATGAGAAGTCAGTTTATTCTTTGAGTTTCGCTGTGAAGACAATTTTGTATAGCGAAGGTAGAAATTCGTATACTTTTTGTTTTCATAGAGAAATAATACTAAATATTCTTAGTGAAATTTCTTGAGGAACAATATGTAATTTAAAATGATTTCAGCATTTGTACATATTTAAATCACAAGCAAAGGCGGATATATCTGCCAGTAAGTTACAAAAAGAATTATTCTCATAGATTCTTTGCGCTGCTGAGTAACGTAATTTATTAATTAAAATCTCAACTTTCTACTTATATGTTCTTAAAACAAAGATTTTGCAATTTCGAATGAAGTGAAGCTTCTTAATTCTGCAAAGAAACGTCATTACAATGCCAAGAAATAGAAAGGAACTCGTTTAAACGGTTGATTTGTTTGAAGTTGCCGCGCATTTCATTTTTTTTTATAATTTTTGCATGGCTCCATTGTTTGGAACAAAATATTCCATCTCTTTAACGGTTCTAAAAATTCCGAATTCTTTCAGAGCGAAAGCTTACGTACTTCTGAAGTATTAATCTATTAGTGCAAATATATGTCATTGTTTTAGATGCGTCTTAACGAAATTTGGCAAACGTGAAATTTAAAGCGGAAGGAAAAAAATTATAATTGTTATATTGAGTTTAGATTTTACATCTTACAAGAAGATGCACAGTTGAAAGGGCTGATTTAATTCTTTGAGTTTTAAATTATTGTTTTCAAGAAATTGTTTAAAACTCACTGTTGCGTTAAGTCTTCAATGAACTTAAGTTCTTACGAATAAATAAATTATGTTTTACTATATGACTTAATAAAATAATATTATACTAGAGAGTTTTATATTTAAATTAATATTTCATAATGATAATTAACTAGCCACGACCTCGAAAGAAAGTAGAGAGTTGGCAGGCTTATGTTCATTCGTCTCAATCGTTCGTTTCCGTTGAAACATGAAATTGTTCCCGAAAATTCAACCAAATGCTTTATCCGTTACACATAGAAGATTTTGTTTTACAGAATGCAAAAATACAAAATCCATTTTCAGATATGTTAGTGGACATTTAAAGTATTTTAAATTCAATCAGGGGCACAGGAATATATAAATATGATAATGCCCGGCACAATAGCTTGACTAGAATTTTTCATTAGCCGTTTTAGAAATATTATAAATTTCACTTTTCTAGTTGCAAGGGTAACATACCTAAAGATGTTAGCAATTTGAAATTTCTTTATCATTGGCAATTTACATGAAGATATATTTTCATAGACATTTAATCCTCAGAAAAGTACACTTCATTACTGATTTCTAACCTTACTAAAATGTAACAGTTTATAGAGTGGTATTTGACATTCTGTAATGTATTATTAGTAGCAATTTTACAACATCATAAAGCCCTAATATCAATAAATAAGATAGAACAATTCAGAATACTGTGTAAACTGTTAGGAATTTAAAGAAAAACCACAGTTTTCAAACACCATCTACTAGATACCTACCAATTCCTATCTGCGCAGCCCTGGGGAATGAAACTGACCACAATTTTCCGGCAAAACCACCAATAGTATCTGTTAAACCATAAGCATCCTAACATCAGGTAATAAAAATGAACTGCTTGTCAGTGATTGCTGAGTAGGGAAAAACTTTTATTTCTTACTTATACATTTTTCCCCTTTTCTCGTATCTCTTTTTACCCTGGGGGTTGCCAACTTACACGCCGGGCTTTAATATATTTTTATCTTTCTTACTTTACATTGTGGCGGTCTCCGCACTGATGTACTTTTTTGTGTTATTATTATTTCATTTTTTTTCTTCTTTTTTTTTCAGGTATGAAGTTCCTTATATTTTTGGGTTCGGTATATATATGTTTGCAAAAAGTAGAAGTGGAACCTCGGAGCATAACATAAAATAAAACAAAATGGCGGAGAGCGAGAGCAGTGCTTATCTACAAGTAAGAAAAGTTTATATTTGGGGCCACTTGGTTTAGTGTTTTGTCCCTTTGGGCTAAGCTGTAAGATAACGCAGTCGGAGCCCAATGAGATAGGAGAAGGGCTTATAAGAAACAAGCATTTTTGTATACAATGATGGAAGCTGGCAAAATGTTTTCCTTTTTCCTTTTACAATTTTGCTGTTTGCCATTACCATCCAAAGACCTTCTATATTTCTAACGATTTTATTTAAGTTTCATGTCTATTTATATAAATGATATTATCATTCGAATGGTGTGTGATTTTTTTTTTTTGGGGGGGGGGGTGCAATTTCAAGCGTTTTACTTTTGTTGAGTTTATTTTTATCTAGTAATAAAAACATAGCATTATTTTTAATAAACCATGCAGAAGAAGGAAATGTTGAAAATTGGCGTTGTGAAATTGTAGTGTGCATATAAATTATAGAAGAAAATCATTTCCTTTTAGTCGTCAATTGACAGAATATAAACTGGACAGGCTGATATCCGTGATTTGAATTAACGTTAAAACAGAGGTCCTTTACAATGATGAGGAAAACTTGAGCACCCTATTTAAGCACAAATGATATAATAATGCAGCATACTGTTGGTTTGAGGATACGTTGGATCCCCTGCTTCCGTGCGAGAGAACCTACAAACTTAAAGACGAAATCCAAGGTATCCAAGGCATTTTGTTTTTCGTGGCTCCTGTTGTTGTTGTCGTTGAGACTTAGACCGTCCGACCTACCAGAAAGGTGTAAGGTAACCGTTTGGACGGCCGGGAAGTGCCACCCAATTTAGACCGGAACCCAGTGGGGGAGTCATCCACAGGGACCGTACCTTCCTTCCCCTACCACCAACCTCTCAGAAGGGCTTACGGATCCACATGTTTAACGTGATTGTACTCCGCATGAACACAGCGGCAGTTGTGGCAGCGTGCAAATCCAGCGCGCAAACCACCGGGCTACCGCGCCCGAAATGTGCCAACAGCACGCGGTGTTTCCAGGTGGTCACCCACCCAAGTACTAATCGCGCCCGATGCAGCTTGACTTCGTCAATCTAACGAGAACCGGTGTTTTCAGCACGGTAGGGCCGTTGGCGCTTCGTGGCTCCTGTGAAAAAACTCACGTATCCCCACATCGAAACTAGAGATCTTAAACGTAATTTGGAGTTATTGATGGATGTGAAGCATTCCTTGTCTGGATGGATGCTTGAAGAGGATTTGCAGTCTTTTGTTGACTTAGGCTGCAGTCAAAAGTACCTTGGACGATGGACAACCATTTTTGAAATATAGGCAAAAGGAAGTCTTTTGGAGAAAAGATACTTTCCTGGGAGCGAGATCCCTGAAAGAAGATGGGTTCCAAGCATGAAAGTCGCGGGGCTCATCGTAGCTATATCCTATTCAATGGTCACGAGGTTAAAGAGTGAGATGATAAATGATATAAAAACAACTCATCTCAAGTCCGAACTTTGTTACACCGTTGTAGGGAGTGCAGGCGGGTCAGGCAGTCAAGCTCTTTTGGTTCTGAGCTCGTTATTCTAGGGTCAGAGATGGTGTGTCTTTGTCTACGTTTCCTGTTTATAGGTTTAAGGTTATAATTTAGATTAATATCTGCCATGCAAGGTTTCTCAAAGTAATTAATGTAGAATTTTTGGGTTATTAATCTAAAATACTCTTCAATGCCAGAGACTTTAAGATCATGGTGTATAACCTCGTTTTGGATAAACCAAGGAGAATTGGTTATCATACGTAACAGTCTATTTTGAATTACTTGCAGTTTCCCAATATGAGATTTTGCAGAAGTGTCCCAAACAGGACGGGCACACAAAATCATAGGTGCGATGATTTGCTTGTAGATGAAAAGCTTGTTCTCCTGGGAAATTGGTGGCCCCCTACATAGCAAGGGGTGAAGGGATGTAATAATTTTGTTGGTAAATTGAGTTTTTAATAAATATGGGTGCTGAAAGTCATGTAAGCGTCAAGTGTGGTTGAATGGGATATTTTCATTAAAGATTTTGATTTAAAAGTTATGAGAGATTGCTCTGTAGTGAGGTTTAAAAATAACAACGTTAGACTTGGATGCATTAATTTTGGTTTTCCATTGTACGAGCCAGCGCTCAAGGCGGTGTGTGATATAGCTCTGTATAGTGTGTTAAGAGGACAGCCAGCGAAGGGCAAAGATAGCGGTATCATCTGCAAAAATGCAGAGTTTCACTTGTGGAATATGTGGTATGTCATTTATGTAAAGGTTGAAAAGGAGGGGGCTGAAATTTCCTTCCTGCGAAACGCCTGCCGTGATCGGTCGGGGTGAGGAAAGGGAAGTATCAACTCACACGTGAAAAGAACGATTATTGAGATACCAGTTGATGATAGTGAGTAATTGGGTTGATAAACCAAGCCGCACCAACTTGGTAATCAATCCCGGAATCCAGAACTTGTTAAAGACCTTCATAATATCGAATAACACAATAACAGTGTACTGCCGGTTGCTAGAATTGGTGCGTATAGTTTCTACTACGCGCATAAGTTGGGTCTGTGTGGAATAAGCAGATCGGAAGCCGTGTTGGTCAGGAATAAGAATTTGGTGGGATCTGCAGTAATTATCCAATCTCTTGAGCAACACACGTTCATAAATTTTAGACAAGTTGGAGAGAAGACTAATTGGACGATAACTATCGGGAAAAAAGTTATCCTGATTTGGCTTTAGAAGAGGGATCACAGTGTCAGTTTCCAGCTTTGGGGAAAATAGCAGTGCTCTAACAGTTTGTTTACTAGAGCGGAGATCCAGCAGACAAAGGAAAGGGGAAGGTTTTTAATGATACTCTTGTTAATCCGATCAATACCAGGAGATTTCTTAATTTTGAGTTTGTGAATAATAGATAAGGCTTCAGCCAGTGATGTGCGTTGGAGGTCATTTTGTGTTTGAGCATGCAGTGCAGTTGTATTGGTCAGCTGTGTTTCAATTTCATATTGTGGGTAAAGATGGCTGAAGTTAGGATCCGTGTCTGGGGAAAACTGGAGTTTCAAGCTATCTACAATAGCATTAGCTTTTCCCTCCTCAGTCTGGGCGAGTCCGGGTCGGCCGTTAATGGGTCGTACATGTGCTATAGTATTTTTCAATTGTTTAGCTTTTTGCTAGAAACTGTCATCAGTAGTGTTAAGATCCGCAATGTGTGTTTTCCAGCGCTGCTGGTGGTGTCGATGTCGAAGGCCCAGACCACACAGCCAACCCTAGGGCTTACGGCAGTTTAATGTGTGGCCGGGAGAGGCTGCTGGTGGTGTGTACCAATGAGAGCCTTGATTTCGTTTCTTAGTCTACGGTTATCTGCGCCATAAACCGGATATCTAGTGCGTTGTCAATCTTTCCGTAGGCGGTTACGCTGCTTAATTTTGACCTTGATATCACTCGGGAGCAAGTGATAACTAGGAGGGGTAGTTTTAGGAGTTGAGGCAGCAGCTCATTTTTTGACGTTATATTCAATATCGTCCGTGCTAGTAATTTTGAGAGGTGGGATGTTAGTGTGAATAACGGATGTTATTCCAATTTGTGCGTAGCTTTACCGGTTGGTCTAAAAATTTTTGAATGTTAAGGGTCAATTCCACAGTTAAGTGATCAGAGTCAAATTCTTCTATAGTTCTGATCACATAATTATAAGATATTTGTCGAAATATGGCCAAGTCAAGAATACTTTAAGTGTGTTTTGTGGAATAGTGAGTTGAGGTTTGTGGAGTTACAATCCTGAGGTTGGAGCGCTGAGCCAGTCGATTTGGAGCATTGCCTTACTTATTTGAAGAATTGTCCCATGGAGTATGGCGAGAATTTAGGCCACTAGCAATGATCATATTACTACTGAGTCTAATAAGCGCTTCCAGTTTACAGGTGGGGAAAGGGGAAGTTTGAATAGGAGGTATGTAAACTGAAGCAATGATAAATGGGACCAAATTTGGAATATTCAGTTTGACGGCTGTTGCCTCCAAGTGGGAAAAGGACGGAATGCGAATGCTGTGGTTAGATATAATATTTTTGACGTACAGTGCAGTCCCCCCACTCAGATAACGTCGAGTTGGGTTCGGTGCTCTGTACGAAAAGTAAGCCGAAAAGTTACCAATCTTTAGGGTATTGCCAGGTGGGAGATGGGTTTAACTTATACAGAGGATGTCAAAGTGGTTATTAGTAACAAAATTACGCACCTCATTGATAGATGGACGCAAGCCATTAGCGTTCCAAATATCGATCTTGAGAGTCTACAAGTTAAAGGTTCTTGCCGAAAGAGCGAACGGAAACAGGGTGGGAATCTATCCAGTGAGCCTGTCATGCCGCTCGTAGATGATCTTGATCATTTGGATACTCGAAGTCTCAGTTTCGAGTTCCAGTAAGGCTTATTTAAAAGCCTGAAGCAAAATTTCCCTATTTTGGGGTTCTCTGATATTAATTAGTAGCACCGTGGTGTAATCAATTTTGCTAGCCGAATTATCTGCGACCTCTGGGACCACGGATTTTGGTTTTGGTAGGCTTTAATCTTTGGGTTTTCCAGTGACCATAGCGGAATACGAGAAACTGTTGGTTACACTTGAATATTGAGCAGGTTGATGGAGAGTTGGGAGTCCCTACGGCTTTTGAGTTTAGAAGTATTGCCCTGTTTTTCGGGCAACCGCGCCAGTTAGCTGCTTGATCGCCGTTGCAGTTTGAGCAGCGGACTACACAGCCTTGCAATCCCTGGCGGGATGAGACCCTGCGCAGAGCACACATTCATGTGGCATGGTACATGCTTCACTGCTATGAAAGTAGGTGTTACAGCGATGACATTGTGGTGCCATGCCATTGCTCCCTGTGTAGGGTTCAATTTTCACTTCCGTGTCTGAGAGGGAAGTTATATTATAAACCAACGTCGAGTTAGCCCGGGTGCAATCTGTAATAGTAAAGGGTAGAGGAGCTTTACTACCTCTTTTGGTCATTCTGATATTACTAATGACAGAATGTCCTGCAGCTGTTACGTGATTTGTAATTTGTTCAATTTTTGTGGCTATTGGTAGTCCACGGATCACTAATTTAGGAGTCTGTCTTCCTTCAGGATGAAGGTTTTAAATTTCACTCCTTGTGCTTTCATGAAATTGGTGCAGGCCCTATACTGGTCCTCATTATTTACAATAATCCTGAAGGAGCCTCGGTCTTGTCTACGTAGATCTAGAGTGTATCTCCTTAGCCCTGCTAGCACTGAGGGCCAATCGTTATGTCCTAGATTTACCAGTAGCGGAAGGATCCTAATAGTTGGCGGTTCTTTCGCCTTTTCCAGAGGGGGTTAACCTTGCCCGATGTCCCTGGTTGCGATTCCTGGGCGAGAGCGCTAAAGAGACGAAATGGGCACAAATAAAAAAAACAGGGTGTTATTATACTCATGTCTTGGATTAAGAGTCCATCTGAAAAAGCCAAACAGAATGAAGAACAGTTCAGCCAATCCAAACGAAATGTATTACACAAGATTGACGTGCTCCAAAACACAACAGAAATATCCCAACAAGGCTAGGCAACTGCTTTCTTATTTACTCTCTCAGGTGGACTCATACTCCCATTCCTCTTCTGTTTTGGCGCACGTCAGTCTTCCGTCTTACTTCTCGGTTCGGATTGGCTGAACTTTTCATTCTGTTTTCCTTTTTGCTCTCTCAGATGAGCTCTTAATCCAGGTGTTGGGTATATAAATCCCTCTGTGCCTTCTAATTGTGTCAATTTTATCTTTATGACTTCGGATTTGTTGGTTCTCTTGCACTGACGAAGATCCAACGTATCCTCTAAACAGCTGTATACTACATTATTATTTTATTTCTGCTTAAATACATTGCTTAAGTTTCTCTTATGCTTATATAAAATATTCTTTATTTATTGAGTTCATTACGAGTCTAACAATTGCAGTGTATAGTATAATCTAAGTATTATTTATCTAAGTCCTATTATCATATCTAAATATTATTTGTGAAGTGTTGGACATCTGTAAAACATTTGATTCACTTTTGCTTCAAAATCACAGTCAACTGGAACCAGGAAGCCCACAGCGGCTTATTAGTTAACGCCCAGTTATACTACCAGCTACACGACTTATGATATGCAATGATTGTTTTTAAATTTAATCCCAAATGTCAAGTTTTGATTTTAGAAGTGTAATGAAACCTTCTATACAGGGTGTCACAAAAAGATTGAAACGCGCTTTAATTCTTTATCTGTTGAAAATAAGTGGGCAATGTAAATTGCAAAAATGTTGAAAGTAAGATAGGAAATAAGACTAAGTTAATGAAATAGTACTCCCATTAATTTCCAAAAAGTTACACTTTAAAATTTTTATACGACCCCCTTAGACAAATTTGGTCAATCAGAAAGTTTTTATTTTTAATGCAACAAGATCATTAAAAAGTTACAAGCGAGTTATATTTAATTGAAAATTTAACATTGTGAATGGGGACCATATATCAAATTAGAAATGTGATTTTGTGACATATCACAAAAAAAAAAAAAAAAAAAAAAAAAAACTGGATGATAATACATAAGAGATATTTTTGCGAATTCCGCGTAGGCTCACTATGCAATCACGGGTTCTTAAGTACTTTTCAATAACTAAGTACTTTTTCATTAAATAAGTACTTTTAAGCACTATTTTTTATTTAAACAATTTCAATCTTCAATTTGTTTATGATCCCTATTTTCACTGATGACACAGCCTTTCACATGGTACGGAAAAGTGACAAAGTGACATAAGTCAGATTTTTTCCTTTATAATAATTCAGTTGATTTTAATGCAGACATGCATTTTTTTAATGATCTTGTTGTATTAAAAATAAAAATTTTCTGATTGACCAAATTTGTCTAAGGGGGTCGTATAAAAATTTAAAAAGTGTAACTTTTTTGAAAATTAATGGGAGGACTATTTCATTAACGTAGTCCTATTTTCTACTTTACTTTTAACATTTTTGCAATTTACATTGCCCACTTATCTCTAACAGGTAAACAATTAAAGCTCGTTTCAATCTTTTTAGGACACCCTGTATACTACAGTATCAGAAACTGAAAGTAATAACTATTCTTACAATTACGTGGTATCTATTTTCCCTTAATCGTGGACATTATTACTGATTTTAGGCCAATTAATTGCACCGCGGTATAGTCCGGTTGTATTAAGATTCTAACAGCGACAAATATGATGATATTAGGCTAAATTTGGCGAAATATCGCCAAATTGGAGACTTTTGAAAAAGTCGAGAATTGAAACAGAACGATAAGTTTTCGAAAGTATTCTTAAAATTTTTATTTAAGCGTAGCCATAACAGCGTCAGTTTACTTCTGTGAATGACTTTCGACGCGCGCGCGCGTATGATAGTTCAGTGTATAATGAATACGACTGTGTTTTGAGATAACGATTTCTAGGTTGTTGTTGTTACTAATCCCCCGTGGTGAAGCAGCGCCTATGCACCACGTCCACTAGATTCCTGGTCCCATGGCGAATGGGAGAGAATATACAGCTTCACTTTATTGAGGCTCCCCAAGGACAGAAGTCCGACTTCGCCTTGACAACACAACATCCATGCCCGCTGGCGGGATTCGAACCCACAACCCGGCAAGGCAATCCAGCGATCAGACGAAAACGCATGTCCCTGACCGCTTGACCACCAGATCGGCACGATTTGCTAGGTTGTATACTCATTGAGCATTTAATTACACTATGTACATTTAATTGTTGAATCATTAAGCATTAATTAGTTAAAATTGTTTTCAAAGGAAACATATATTTTACTAATTTTAAGGCAATTATCATTGATGCCCGTGTGTATTAAAAATGACATTAGGGATAAATTTGGTGAAATATCGCCAACTTTGAGACTTTAGAGTTCAATGTGTGAAAGATCAGTGTATTGTGAATACGTTACTATTTTGTAAATACGATCTCTCTGCCTGTGAACTAGTTGAGCATCTAATTTCTATTTCATTGTATCAAAT
Organism: Amaurobius ferox; assembly: GCA_951213105.1. NCBI lineage: Eukaryota > Metazoa > Arthropoda > Arachnida > Araneae > Amaurobiidae > Amaurobius > Amaurobius ferox. Next base: position 27,108,397 of record OX578137.1, read on the forward strand.
CGCTGTTTTAAAACTTTAGCAGATAGTTAAAAATAGTGTTTGTGTTTAGGACAATCATCATTTGAACACAAACATAAGTTATTCAGATTTTCGAACAGGATAATCAAGAAAATGCGACATTGCATTATGAAAAATAAACACTAGCTCATTTGATAAAATTTAAGTTATTCAGATTTTTGATCTGGCCCATTAAAAGAATACGTCATAGCAATATAAAAAAAATAATCAATTTATAAATCAGATTTTTGAACTGATCAATCAAGAAAATACGATACAACGTTATGAAAAATAAACAACTAATAAAACTGAAGTTATTCGGATTTTCGAACTGACCAAACCAAAGAATAAGACATAGCATTATGAAAAATTTTAACTGTACAATCGTATAAAACTGAAATTATTCCGATTTTTGAACTAGCCAATCAAGAGAATACGACTTAGTATTAGGAAAATTCGAACTTAATAATCGTATAAAACTGAGGTTATTCAGCTTTTCGAACAAGCTAAAAGAGAGAATAAGACACAGCATTAAGAAAAATTCGAAATGGACAATCATATAAAATTGAAGTTTGTCTGATTTTCGAACTGACCAATCAAGAAAATATGACATATCATTATATAAAATAAACAACAATTCACTTTCGGAAAACATACACACTCAGCATTGCGCATAAGGTATCCATTGTTTCACATTTATGCGAAGATTATAATCACCCAAGTGCTAAACAAAACAAATCGGGTTATAAATAAATACATTTAATCAAATTCCATAATAGTGTCGCAATCGAATAAAAGACCCCCCCCCCCCCTCGCTGTACTAATTCGAGATCTTATTTTCCTATCATATATTCATTATATTTACCTTTAATTGATCCCATAAAAAGGGAATAATACGTTATTTCAGAAATCTTGAACTAAATCTAAATCGCACTTAGACAGTATGTATTCAATTATATTCTCGTGCCCTGTTTCGGTCGATAAAGAGTTAATTAACAGACTTCCTTATTAAAAGTTAATTAAAATCTATTCTTGCTGAAAGTTAATTAAATATCATTGTGATCCAGGATTTCGATTAGCAAATGAACCCCCCGTTTTGCAATGGAATAAAACGCACTTGTAATATAAATCATTGAAAAATAAATTATGTTTCAATTTAAACACAAACCAATTACTGTACGAGGGTCCGGAGCGAAACGCAGCTCGTGTGCATTATTGAAAGAAAGGGATTAGTCCTTATTTACGTTAAGCACATTTTCTGTTTAACGCGATATACATTGTCTTAAATGGCAGTGTATTAGGTATAAAATGAAAACTGCTAATTGTAATAATTCCTGATATATAAAATTATTTACTCTAAAAGTATCTAAAGTTCTTAACAGTTACACATGGAGATACAAAGAACAATTAACTTTATTGTTCTGTAACATAATATAAAGTCTGAATTAGCCCAAAGTAAAATTACACAATGTAATTAATTTTGGATAATAACTAGTAATGAATTAATAAAATCTTATTTATTTACATGAATCCATTCAAACACGTACTATTCCACTATTCATTAACCTGACTTTGAAAGCAAGCTAACATAAAACAGTAGAGAACCCTTATAAAGGAATATTAAATACTTTGATCTGGAAACAACTTTAGCTCAATGCTATGATGCTGATCTACCACGTTTGGACTTTGCGATCAAACCTCAGCACTGCTAAGTTATTAAATTCGTGTTCTAGTTACATTGATGACCTGGACATGATGTAACCAGAACATGAAATCCCCAAATTGTCGGTACCAAAGTTTGATCCCTCGGCCAAAGTGTAGTAGGCCAGCATCATGGCGCTAAGTTAAATACATCTCCAACTCAATACATATATTTCTGTTTACGATACTTCGCTACAAAGTGTTACAGTGAAGTGACTTTTGCCTAGTAACAGAGCGATGCATTCAAGCTAGAAAATGTTCATATTGTTATCCCTGGTGGGCACTTGATTACTTTCTTTCATGAAACATAACGTATCACTGTACGTTTTATCTTCTACAGGGCCACATGCATACAGCGCCACTCTGAATTTCGCTTTTAACTAACACGCTAGAAACGTCAGCAAACCTTTAACAGACTTGCTTAAATAATATAATCGGAAGCTGAAGGCATGGTTTGCATAAATAAGAAAAGATAAACTTCACAAATTCTATGTAAGGAAGTACAAAATCCCTAATAATTTTCCATTCGAGATTCAGTACGCTTTTTACTGGGTATTCTTCCTCTCACTGACGGCCTCTAAGGACATGAAAAGAAAATGCCGTGTGTGCATTGAACAAGCACATATTTATTTACAAAGAAGATATACACAAGTATTTGCAAGTTATAATATTATAATAAATCAACATCTCACCTTTCATTAGATGTAAAACGATAAAATACATTTTATGAGTCAAACGGCTAATATAATTAGGGTAGGAGAGATAGTAATCTATGTTGACTAACTAATTTACCAAATATTGCGAATTTGGAGATAGAGGGAAGAAAATATAAATGGAAAAAATTTAAAGTTGCAGCTCAGTGACACTGTCATTCGCGTTAGTTCAGTCGGCGTTGGCTACTCATCCCTTTATCTCGGGAGCTTCCTTAGGGGCCTCCGTCTTGCTTCCTGTCACAAAACCATATCTTCTTTTATTTTTGTCAAATTTAAACTCCTTCTCCAAAATTTAAAATACGCCTCCAAAATATATAATATGAGACAGTTCTGATTCATCTCATGGGCATTACCCATTGGCCAGAGAGCCCCCTCCATTGGTCTTTGGACCCCTTCAAGCACACTTCATTTATCGTAAAGCAACGGCCACAGATATCCTCCAGGTGGGAAGTTTAAAAGCAACTCTGTGAACTTGTCCGGTTCGGACATTGTGGCACATTTCCGTTAAAATCTGATCTTCAAAGTGGATCGGCGCATCCTTTTCATCAAGATACCTGCATATTGGGTCTACGACACAAAATACTATAGCATAACTCCTGATCACCAATCTAAAATATTGGATCATGAGTTTACCATGGGACAGGCTCTTCTTAGATGGCATTTTCAATATAATTCACAAATTATAATAACAAATTATGTTATTCCGAGAATTTACAATGATAGTTAGAAAAAATTACGTAAGCAGTATATATTTTTATCTACAGGCTTAATTGTCTATTTTTTATTCCTCTTAATTATTATTTAGCTATTGTATTCAGCTAAATATTACAGGAGTTTATCGTCTGATATTATAATTTAAAATTTTTAATGCACATATCAAATTTGGATAATGATAAAATTGATATTGTTTAATTGATTGAATTTAATTCACTTTTATCGATAATCTGGTCTGTGTGCCGAGTTTCTACTCTGTGCGTCTTCTGGAAATCGAAACCTGGCCCATCAAGGACACTGAACGAAAATACAAAGAGAGGTAACGTGAGGTTAACTAGTGTCAGTAAAATGAACAGGGAATGAAACACCAAGTTATTAAATTTTGATGTTGCTTTTACAATTGACTCCGTTGGTCGGATAGGTCAATCCTTCAAATTTGACAGAAAAAGTATTTGAGATATTCATCTTTTATATTTTAATCAGAATTCATGAGCTAACAAAATGATAAATGCATAATAGTATACATCCAGTGCATTTATGATCATTGAAAAATTAATTTAAAGTAGGTACAATGCCCAAATTCATTTAAATTTGGTAATCTAAATAAGATAAAATATTGTGATTAAAAATATTAAGAATTTTAAAATAGTTACTTTTGAAAAATAACTTCTATGTATATCTATGTTATAAAAAATGGTATCTCTGTTACATTTTACTCAGTTACTGTCCAACCTTGATTATAGGTACACTTCATTAACCGATATTGCATTAAACGGGTTTTACTGCTCCTTTCATTATTCTGTATAGTCTAAATGATACTCAGAATCTCCTTTCCGCGTACCTTCCTTCTGATATGTAATCCTATCGGGAAACTTACATCTACCTTCTAATCTTAGAAATGTTGACCATTGCAAAAGAGGAAGGAAAGAAAAGAAAAAAAAATATTCCGATGTCAAAATGCATTACATTTTCAGGCATTATTACATTTATATATATTTGTAAATGGACGCGGCTTTATGGTTTTTCAGAGTAAAAAAAAAAAAAGGGGGGGGGGGGGTACAACCACTCCAAGAATAAATATAAAAAGAAAAGAACCCGAAAGCTTTTTGCCTAAACGTGGAGCACAGCAAAGCTAAGGGGGGCTGAAGCAATGCATTTCCAGAAATAAATAAACGCATAAAAGAAAATGCATTTCTATATAAAATGTATTTCTTTAAAGGCCGGGCATTTCTTCTCGTGGCGTAATCTAAGCTGACCATGGTCCCCGTGTTCACATTGGTCTATGCGTGTTGGTCGCCCATTGGTTAAGTGCTCTTTCCGAAAGTGAACAGAGCCGCACAAGCATAAAACGTTCTTTTTTTTTTTCCCGGTATCTACTGAGAGATGTAAAAAAGCGATTAGACTGGGACTGCAGGACCTTTTAAGGACGGTTTTCGAAGGTTTTTGTGGCCTTTAAAAATCTTTATATAATCATAGTCGAAGGGATAAGGGTTGGCGATTTTTTTTTTTTGCTGTCGTGAATGCAAAAATTTTCCCGTCCCCCTAGTTTTTGATATTTTGCCGTTTCGGCTGTGTCAAAAAGATTTGGGTCCGTTTTATTTTAGATGGTGTTTTACAAAATGTATTTAGAAATGTCGTTTTGAAGGTATTTTTGAATTAGGTTGCACGACACTGCTTAGATGCAAAATATAAATCTATTCTGCAATTTTCCTCAGTACATAGTTAGATAATACATCTGTGAAACACTTGTGCATTATATGAATCGAAACACTTGTGCATTATATGAATCGAAACACTTGTACATTATATGAATTAAATTCCTAAAAGAAATCCATTTACAATTTGAATACTTGTACTATTCCTTTCGTAAGAGAAGGAAGTAATTTACTCACTATTCGATTATTTTCACTTTTGCACATAGTCATTTACATTATTAGTTGTGTCACGTAGCAAACTGCTAAATTTTCAAACTCGATAATCCGTCTACACAAGCACCGACTGCTCAGTGAAATCCCTGTCAATCACTGTGGTCCATGGTGTCTAAAATAATTGATTTGTTCATATATTTTTGAACACATTTTCACAAAATGTTAACCATATTTATTATGCAATGACATAAATAATGGCAATTTTGTATATATGTTAAGTAAGATATGGTCCCCTAATGACTTCCCCCAAACATATATGTATTTTCTGAATATTATTTAATTCTTCCCAATTGCTTCTATTCTTCAGACATTTTTTAAATGTTTTTGTTTATAATTTCATTGGCTAAGCTTTTTAACATGAGCCAATTTGCTTAATACAGGTTAATTTGGTTAACTGTTTCATTTCTCATTGAAGTGGAAGAGGTTATAATATCTGTAAATACCTACATAAGTATAGATGTACTGCTAGATTTGATTAAATTTGTGAGTTTAATCGGTAATATTTCGATGTAGAAAATTCTTTAAATTTTTGCATGTGACAATTTGGTGGGAACCATAAAAAAATTGGGGAATTAGCTATAACGTTTTAGGACCATCTCAGAAGTTGATGTAGAAAATTCTTTAAATTTTTGCATGTGACAATTTGGTGCGAACCATAAAAAAATTGGGGAATTAGCTATAACGTTTTAGGACCATCTCAGAAGTCGATGTAGAAAATTCTTTAAATTTTTGCATGTGACAATTTGGTGCGAACCATAAAAAAATTTGGGAATTAGCTATAACGTTTTCGGACCATCTCAGAAGTCGAGATTGCAGCGACCTGCTTGCTCTTGTGCCAGCGCGAGTTCTCATCTCTGTCAGGTATGAATCTCGTGCTTATTGGATGAACGTTTTGATCTAGGACTGTCTTTAAGGCGGGAGGTCCTTCTTTAAACTTTAAAAGAGAAACAGTTTTTAATTTTCTATAGATATATTTCACCAAGACTATCATTCGTTGGCACACCACTCCTAGTCTTATTTATGTTTAGTTAAGGTTTGTCCATGCTAGAAGTCCAACTTACTTTATTTCTTTATGTAAAAACAAGGATTTTAGTTAATAAATATGTTTTACCTCTTAATATATGTTTGAACATTCCTTGGCTGTTAGGAGTTGACTACTTGTTATTTTCAAGATCGCGTTTTCATTTTTAGTACTTTTAGTATTCAGAGTGGATACCATAAGGTCTGCTGAAAGAGAGTATAACGCTGACAAAAACGTTGGTAATGAATGTGTTATGGTTTATCCAGAATACTATGCGTAGAACATATATGGCAAAAAAAAAAACATTTTCAAAAATCGTTTATCAATCAATCATAAAAACATTTTTTTGCCAAAATTTTATATATATATTATTTTATAGCAATAATAAAGAATATGACAAAGCATCCGAAAAATTCGATTTTATTTGAAGATATAATAACAACACCTAAACATTTTAAGATTCCACTATAAACAATCCCCGACTTTTGAGCTAGAAAAGTTCTCTTCTTAAATGCGTGGCGCCCAAACAAAGGGATAAAAAGTTTTGGTATCGTGCTAGGCATCGAAGTAGTTGGTTCAAGTCCAGAAGGGAGCGGATTTTGTTTCTCGAATAACTGACATTTGATATTATTCATTAGTTTTCATATCATATAAAATACACAGAATGAGAGTGTATAATTAAAATGTTTCCAAATTGAATTTGTAAAAAATTAAATAATTTTGAAATGAACTATACCCGCGTAGCCATTCAACGGAATTATTTTCTTTCGAATTCTCTTTTGTGACATTAAAAATGAATTGCCACATCAACCGCATTTATGCAATTACATAAACGCATTTCACAGTTATTAATTTATATTATTTAATTAAAAAAACAGTTCAAAACACATTCCCCCTTTGCCCAACCGGTCATTTTTAATTAAAAACACAACAGAAGTTCCTTATCTTTTCGTAGCCATTACACCTTCATCTATGGGACCATTTCCACTTATTTACTACAGCTCCCAATCTTCTCCATTCATTGTATCGACTCCCCCTCCCAACTTCGCAATTCTTATAAAAGTTTGCTGCCCGCGGGCCTGCCGCTGTAACGGCCCCAACAACGCAGGTCGCAACAATTTACGGAGGAACAGATAGAGACAACGCGCAAAATAAACGAACAAGCGAAGTTTTCTAGAAGCAGTTAGAGACTCTGAACCTTTTCCTCTTTTTAAAGACACAATTAGAATAATTGGCTGTTGGCGCTGGTAGTTTTAATCACCTTCTGGGCACAGAAGGGGTAACTGGAACTGCGATGTCATTTGGATAAAAATTTTTATTCTTCAGTGTCTCTGCGGTAGTCTTAACGATAGCGTTAAGTTTTCCCGCGAAATTGTTGGCAGCGCTTTTAAATTTCTTCTGCGGTATCGTCTGCGGAACAATGAATCGTTTTAGGGATGGAGCTCTTTTAAATATCGTTTTTAATTTTTGCGGTATCGTTATCGCGCGGGTTTTCCCGTCGCTTTAAGGCATGTTCCTCTCTCTCTCTCTCTCTCTCTCCACGTCCTCTTCCCTCTCTTTCGTATAAAAGTCATTGCAATTGTTTTTGTCTTGTTTATGAACTGCTTTTCTTTGTAAACGACGCGTTCTAAACGGCAACCGAGATTAGAAGTTTGGCTGAATTGTATTTTAAAACTGAAAAGCAATTGCTCTGGATATGTATCGGAATGCTTTTAATTGTGAAGCAGCGACCCCATAAAAGTGAGATAAAAATTTACAACTTCATCGCTGGAGACACTCCTAGCGGTGTTGTTAATGTTTACTTATTTAAATATGGAAGCTGTGGAACGATTTTACATCGTGTGGTTCTTTGTTTTCTGTTACACGCACTTCCTTTCTTTTTAGATGAAGTTCTGAACTACTTTAAAAGTAATTAATGGTAGTAAAACAGGAAATAAATATTTTGTCACCACTTTTATATTTGTTTTGTTTGTTCCATAAAAATCTCAGTTCAATAATTATTACTTACTTTCCAGTTTTTTACTATGCATTCAACAATGCTGTATATAAAGTTTACTTACTTTTATACAGGAATAAATAATCTGACAATTTAAGCACTTTATTCTTAATAGCATAAATTAAATAACTAAAAGTATCAACCAGTTTATACTGCCAAATAGAGCCCTTTTCAAATTGAGAAAGGGTATCTCTTGAATTTTGGAACATATGTATCTATAATAATAAAAGAATATATCTGTCTGTTTGTGTCGTCTGTAGTAAAAAAATCTAAGCGGCCCACAGCCATGAAATTTGGTGCAGATGTACCTCGACTCCCAAAAGAAAACGCCTTGTCGAGATTTTTTTTAAATGCGCATTAGTTTAAAAGTAAATAATTGTCGACGTCTGGTACTATTCCAACACAACGCCCAATTTTGATCTATATCGCCTTCTAGTGCACGTTAATAAAACTATTTAGTAATTTTACTTTTGGTGATTTATGTCCAATTCAAAAAGAGTTCAATCGGCACTTGCAGCTTCGGCCCATTCTCGATAAGAGAGAAAATTAAATCCAACGAAAACATTTCACTGTGAAATTTCTAGCTATCCCACTGACGGTACTATCCCTCTGACCTAACTTTCACTTGCAAGACTGCAACTTTTTATATTGCTTTACACTTTGCTAGTTGGGTCAGCTATAGTATTATTTGAGGACGAAAAAGTGTGTTCCAAAACTATATTGATATTATTAATGTTCTTTCAGGTCGAATTTTAATTTTAATAAGTTTATTCTGTATATTGTGATACGTTTATTTTGCATTTATTACTTTCCTTATATACATACTGTATAAGGAAAGTATTGTGACGGGGTCGAAAATTCGAATTCGAGTTTTCGACGGGAGAGCATGTTTCAAGCAGCCCTGATCACGAATCAAACATTTTTGAAGGGGTGTCTGTGTGTGTGTGTGTGTGTGTGAGTGTGAAAGTGAGACTGTGGAGACGATAACTGACTAACGAATGGAGCGATTCAAACGAAATTTGGTACAAAAATCACAATCCGTAAACACTGGAAGCTTATTGTTTTTAAACGTAATCGAAAGTTCAGACCCCCCCCCCCCAACAATTTTCGAGTGAAATTTTGAAAAAATCGTCAAAAAATCAAAACCGCTAATAAAGTTACGCAAATAGACATTTCTCATGTACATTTTCATTAGAAAACGATTAACATAAATTTTAGAACGCTAACCTGAACCGTTCTCGAGATATTGCACATTTTTAAAAAAAAATTATCAAAAAGTCATATAAAATAAAAAAAATATATTTCCTATTGAGAAACATGTTCACTTTTCATATATAATACCAAGCAATAAATTTGGTGACATCATTCTCGTGGATCTAGCTCGTTCCATTCATGAGAAAAGATACTTCGAGTAATACTTTTGTATTTGTACTCCAATAGAAATTTATCTGCTATAAGAATAACTTATTTCTCCGGTAGTAAAGCTTGGCGAGATTTTGGCGACGAATTTGGCGGAATGTCGCCAACTGGGCGACTTTTTGAAATGTCAAATTAATGAAAATATCGCCAAATGGATTAAAATGACGCTAAATCAATGAAAATGACGACTAATTGTCGAAAATTCAATATCTTGGAAAGAATATAAGTATCTACTATAAGAAAAACCTACTCTTTTACTGTAAAAGTAGTAAATTCATTGCATTATATAAGGAAAGTCATGTATTGCCCACATCAGATGTTTTTATATTTAGTGATATGTATTTTTCTAGCGTTTTCTAAAACGAGCTTAGAAAATAAGTGTTTATTACGTCATTTTTTAATCTAAACTCCCTGCTGTAAACGGGTACTAGTTTTTTTTGTTCATTGGCATCATGTTGGGTATTTTGAGGAAGAGGGCTGACACCTGAATAAAATAAAAAATTGATGTGGGCAGCATAAGTCTTTTCCTACAGATACAAATTCATTTCCTCTTTCTTCTTTTTACAATTCATTAAACTGAGTTTAATATCACAAAATAATATGGATAAATATTTGAAGTGACACTACACTTTCAGTGTTAATTCAATTTTCACTTTCATTAGGAGACTGGGTGTATTTCTAAATTTGATGTGTAAAAAATGCAAAATCCGAAGCTGGAACCCACTCTGAGCTGCTAAAATCAAAAAGGGACACGCAACATAAATTATATATCAATGTTTAATCAACACAGGTTTATTTGAAAGCAGGGTATCCTTTGATCACAGTGTTAGGGTGTCAATTCCTTTACTTGCAGATTTCTACGTTTTGCATTACTTGATATTGCACCTAAAAGCTGTTTTCATAACTCCCTATAATCGCAAGCCAAATATATTCATATTGATGGATGTTCTATTTAGAATTTCTTAAAATTCATCATATTATGCCTCTTAAATCACCTTTAATTCTTTTACATTGCTCATAACGATGTATACTATAAATTTACCATCCTTATACATTTTCATTAATTTTCTCTTTATAAGATCTTCATTTCAAATAAATATGTTCTACTAATACAAAAGATCGGTCTTTTTTCTTATAAAATATATTTCTGACTTCTAAAATTGAATATAAATTATAAGTGTTTTAATTGTCCACACAATCTTCATTAACTTTATTGAATTCCATGCCTTAGAGGTGTTCAGAAGTGCTTCCAACACGTTTGAATTAAAAAGTACCTTTTATATTAAAACTTCCAGATGCAGCCACTATTCGCCCGAACTCACGGTTTCGAAAACTTATTACCTGAAAGGCTTTTGTTACAGTCCCTCCCTATCTCCCACCTTTCAAAACTCAAACCCAAGCAATAAGCCATTTTCGTCAGAGAGACGTAACCCCACCGAAGCGACCGTATTATGATTAAGGCCCCTTCGCAACAAGCAAAGAAGAAACCAGAAAATTTCCGCGAAGAGCAAAGTTGGTCGGGGGGGGGGGGGAGTGCTCGAATTGCGGGGGGGATGGGAATTAACTAATTAATTAGGGAATTAGTCGAGGATCTTGTTTAAAACGGGGTAATTAAAATCCTAAAGGCAGAAAATTGGGAATGAATTACACCGTGACAGCGGCGTTGGGCATAAAGGGGGAACTTTTATGCGATTTTAAATTGATGCATGCCTTCTTCTTGGTCTCTCGAAAAGTTGTTGGACTTTGGGAATACACATGCCGATTGATTACCGTTTCTCCTGAAAACGGGAGAAGGATTATGACGGGAAAGAAGTGGGCCCGCTAAAATGGTGATTAATGCAGTTGTAATTAAAATTAATCGGCAATTTCAGATGTGTTTTCAGTTTGAGTGCAGAACGTCTTCAAAGGAAATGGGTGAGTTCCCGGTAGATTTAGTTGGTCCTGTGATACGGTTGAATGTTCTAAATCAAATAGGCCATTAAATATCGGAATAGATTCGTGCTACAGTGTTCTGCTAATTTAACATCCAGCCCGATGCATTTTGATTTATATGACGTTAGGAATTAATGGTTAAATTGGGTAAAAGCATTTTCGTGTTTACTACTGATTAACATTTTTCAATGAAGGAGATACAAGTTTAAGTACCTAACAGCTAAGCAATTGATCTGTTGGTTTTTATTGGGAGCTGGTATATTGTGCCACATATCTACTAATACAGATGTTAGTTATTCATTATTAACACCTGCACAGACACACATAGTGTATCCCAACAGTTACCTTACACCTTTCTGGTAGGTCGGACGGTCTGGGTCTCAACAACAGCAACATAGTGTATCCTAGTTCAGTGGTTCTCAACACAAAACTTAGCAATGATCTGTGGAATTTTCATAAACCGGAAAATTTTCTATGTTCGAATTTCTATGTATCCTCCTAATGCAGTTGATCTAAATTCAAATCGTCCGGCATTTTACCATGTATCAGTTTATTATGGATGGGAATATTTTCTCAAATGTTCTTACAGTTATATTCTTTAGACAAATAATTATGTGATTTACAGTTAAGCAATTTATCCGAAGTTATCATGTGATAGTTTAGTTTGCCATACCTATTAATCCAAATGTCAGTAGATTCTCAGAGATTATCCCTCACACATAAAGCGTCCTAGTGTAGTTAATCTCAAATTCAAACGCCTCACGTTTGACCATGACCTGTAAACTGTCATGGACTAGTCTATTACTGTATAGACCGGTCAATTTTCAAAAATGCGCAACAAGAAGGCAGATAGAATGACATTTTTTCTTTCTCAGTCGTTCCAAAAGGAAAATCCATTTTAAGCAAATTATGAAGTTAAAATATAAAATTTTGAATTTTAAATGGAAACCAAATGAAAAAAAAGTAAACAAAATTAATACGATTGGTTTCTCGTTGGTAATTTTTCAATTTTTAGAGTCCAGATAATAGTCATAATACGTGAATACAATTTAGTTTAATTCAGCAAATTTCTTTGCGTAAAAACATTTTTTGCTTTGACTGCTAATAGAAAAAATCCGTTAAGTAAATACTTCTACAGTAAATATGAGTAGCATGAAAAGATTGAATAATATATCATCCAGTTTCAATGGCAAATAAAAATTATTCGTCTTCTGGATAAATCAGACAGAGCACCAGTGCCAACGAAACCAAGTACGAGTCTGTGAAAAAAGTACAGTATCACGTGACCCAAGAAACTAATTGCTGCCAACGAAATTTTGAAAAAATTTGGAAGAAAAAAGAACAAGACTGAAAATAAAGAACTGTAGAAAGATTTTAAAACTTCTTCAGTGACATAACTATGAACTACAACAAATAAAATTGATATTCCTATACATTTAACCAAATTGATGCTATGGATTGATTTTAGACTCAACAGTAATCGTATATAAATCAAATAGAAAATTTAAATGTAAATTAAAATTACGAAAATCATGAAACATAAAAACTCTGAAAAAAAAGAAAAAATATTAAAACTATTCAAGAAAGTCGTGGACCACAAAAGCAGTGTCTACGGATTGCCCATAGTCACGGATTGTCCATGGTCTATATAATTTATATTATTTATAGTACTAGAAAGAGAAATTCGAAATGTAAAGTCAATGTTAGGATTTATTGTTATTGCTAAAAATATACTCTGTTTCGTTATAATTTAATAAGTCTCCTTAATCTGTATCATGTTCCATTAATTTTAATTACAATGTTCTCCAATTGAAACACAGCTTATTTCCCCCATTCACTTGTCTCGTAAAATGCGAGATCCGATAAGGTTTCGGACAAACCATTTATTTTTTCTTTACGGTTTCCACCAACGATCGGAATGGGACATAAAGAATTCTGCAGCACGCGCGTAATTTATTGCGATTTCTTGAAGGCATATGAATCCCTTTCGGTTTGAAGTTCCGACCTACAGCAACCTCAAGTGGCCACTATGTAAAGCTGATGTAAAGAAGAAAAAAATCTGATTGGTTATTTTTTGGAGCGAGATGTTAAATAGAACCACTCCGACATTTTTGGTCACTGCGCTTAACTGTGCTGCGAGTGCAATGAAAAGAAAAATGTGATTTGGGCGGAACCCGTCTTTTACTACAGACTCAAATAATTGTCATTGGACTTTCAATCTCCAGTATATTATTTTAAGTCTCATTGCTAAATATAAATAAATTTGATTCTTATCTGAAGTGACATAAAATTTACAGTCAACAATTTTCCTTTTCATTAAATGGTTTGGCCTTTTTAACACTTTCCAGCATAGTTGAAAAGTGCTTAGGACTTGTTCATTCTGTCTGCCTGTCTGTGTATTTATCCGTTCGCATGATAACTGCTGTAAAAATGACTTTATCAAAATGGAATTTTAGTATGTTGTTGAGACGGTCAGTGAACCCTATGGAAATGTAAATATATAATATCAAACAATTTGTTTTGGATTGAACCCGGGTTGAAGAAGTGAAATACAAACCCTATTGGACCTAATTTTTCAAACACTTTTTAAGCAGGGTTAAAATTCACAAATTGCTTCGAAAATTTTAGGAAATATTTAAATTATCTCATACAAAAGAAAAAAAAAATCAGCAAAATATGTTTGGTAGTTTTTTAAATAAAAATTAAAATAATAGATACACCCATGATATATGAAGAGATCACGTGACCCACTTCAAAATAAAATATTGCATTCATCTTTTATTCCCAGTGAAAAAATCGTGATTTTCAAAGTTCTTTTAAATTTATATTTAGTGTTGCATCCGTCTTAAAATCGCTTTATATTTGGGTATTTCTGTGCATCTATATCCCGAACCAACGTAATTACAATATTTTGTAGTTTAAATGATCATCAAACTTTGATTATTTCTACAACAAAGTCTAATTTTAATGGATGCAGAATGTAAACAAGGGATTGTAATATGAGTTGTATAAGAATTGCTGGATTTTTTTCATTCATATTTATTTAGCTCTGGAGTCTGGAATAGAAGTGATATGAATGAAATATTCATTGATTTTGCATAGAGAGCCAGACGATTTATATTTCAATGACGTCATTTAGAATAAAGTTGATTTTTTCCATGAAATTTTAAGTTTTTTATTATAATAAATTACTGTAGTACTATGATATTTTAAAATATATCAGCGCTGAATATATCGCATTTTAGAGATATTTAAATAAAATTGCATTTCAGTTAGAAAGTGTTTCATAATCAATGCTTTATGCATGATTGATCTTTCTTGTTAAAATGATGCAAAGCTTCCAAAATAAAAAAAAAAGAAATCGAAAATATTTTGAAAACAAGCAAGAGAAAGAGCAAAGGAGAGAGAGAGGGGGGTAAAGTTAAAACAGCGTATTCGTATTCTATATAGTGGCAAGCGAGAAAGAGGAGGGATGAAGAGAGAGTGGGGACGGAGAGAGGGTGAAGAGGGTTTGGCTAAAACTAACATTTATGTATTCCAAAGTGCTTAAGACTTGTAAATCCACCTAAAACTCAAATTTAAATTTTCAACACCACGCTAATACTTTCCTTACATTATCACGCACGATGGGAAAATTAATAATATAAAATGGCAGAATAAAGAAACAGAATATTCGAGAGACACGGAGAATAAAAAAATAACATATTTGTATTCTACAGTGTCCAAAATTTGTAAATTCGTCGAAAATATCAAATTCCAATTTTCAACCCCACTCAAATACTTTTCCTACATTATCATATATGGTAGGAAAATTAGTAATGAAGAATGGCAAAATAAAGAAACGCCTCTGGTGGCGCATAGTCATTGGTCAAATAAAGAACGTTCATCTTGTTTCATTGGTATAGGTATCGGTATTGTATATCAGGAGAAGATATTTCCAATGATGAATATCTCATATATGTAAAGATCATTCACTTGAAGATTGAAAATGATGAAACAGTTCATACTGGAGGTATCCCAAAATTTTTCCTATTGTTAAAGTAAATATTTTCGTCCTAATCTACAAAACTATTTTTGGAGCCGAAAATGCGACATGGAAGTTAAATAGATGCTTCAATATGCGAGAAAATTCGATTCTTACATTGGATAATATTGTTGTAATCAAAGCTCTCAATTGTGTTTTATGTCTCTAGGCTAACTGTAATAATCAAATTTAATTCCTATTTAGTTACGTATAAATTTCCTATGTACTTTTGCTGAACTTCACACTTCTGATGAAGGGAGTTTCATGCCAGAAAGCGGTAAGGTCTTTTTTTTTAATTTTAAGTACTTAGTCGTGCTACAAATCATTTATAATAATATTAATCTGCGTACTAGCTGATATTTACAAATTTGAGGCGACTGAGAGAATAATAGATAAAATGACAGGTTGCATAATTACTTTCCTTATATGATATACAATAATGTATAAGGAAAGTATTATGACGGGGTCGAAAATTCGAATTCGAGTTTTCGAAGGGAGAGCACGTTTCAAGCATCCCTGATCACGAATCGAACATTTTTGAGGTGAACATTTTTGAGGTGATGTCTGTGTGTGTGAAAGTGTGTGTGTGTGTGTGTGTGTGTGTGTGTGTGTGTGTGTGTGTGTGTGTGTGTGTGTGTGTGTGAGTGTGTGTGTGCGTGTGTCAGTGAGCCTGTGGAGACGATAACTGACGAACGAATGGACCGATTCGAACGATATTTGGTACAAAAATTACAATCCGTAAACACTGGAAGCTTATGGCTTTCATACGCAATCGCATGCTCAGAACCCCCCTAAATTTTCGAGTGAAATTTTGATAAAATTTTCAAAAAATCAAAACCTCTAATAAAGTTACGCGAATAGACATTTCTTATGTAATTTTTTATTAGAAAACGATTGCCATAAATTTTAGAACGCTAACATGAACCGTTCTCGAGATATTGCACATTTAAAAAAAATTATCAAAAGTCATATAAAATTAAAAAAAAATTCCTATTGAGAAACATGTTCACTTTTCATATGTAATACCATGCGATAAATTTGGTGACATCATTCGCGTGGATCTAGCTCGTTCCATTCATGAAAAAGATACTTTGAGTAATACTCTTGTATTTGAACGCCAATAGTCATTTATCTACTATAAGAATAACTTATTTCTTCTTCCATAAGGCTTGGCGAGATTTTGGCGACGAATTTGGCGGAATGTCGCCAACTTGGCGGCTTTTTAAATGATGCTAAATTAACGATAAACTCACCAAATGGATAAAAATGACGCTAAATCAATGAAAATGACGACTCATTAACGAAAATACAATATATTGGAAAGATTATAAATATTTAATATAAAAATAATCTATTTTTACTTTCCTTATATACATAATGTATAAGGAAAGTATTGTGACGGGGTCGAAAATTCAAATTCGAGTTTTCGACGGGAGAGCACGTTTCAAACATCCCTGATCACGAATCAATCTTTTTTGAAGTGAAGTCTGTGTGTGTGTGTGTGTGTGTGTGAAAATATGTGTGTGTGTGTGTGTGTGTCAGTGAGTCTGTGGAGACGATAACAGACGAACGAATGGACCCATTCGAACGAAATTTGGTACAAAATCACAATCCGTAAACACTGGAAGCCTATTGTTTTTATACGCAATTGAATGTTCAGAACCCTCTAAATTTTTGAGTGAAATTTTGAAAAAATCGTAAAAAAATCAAAACCGCTCATAAAGTTACGCAAATGGACATTTCTTATGTAATTTTTCATTAGAAAACGATTGACATAAATTTTAGAACCCTAACATAAACCGTTCACGAGATATTGCCCATTTAAAAAAAATTATCAAAAAGTCATATAAAATACAAAAAATATTTCCTATTGAGAAACATGTTCACTTTTCATATGTAATACCATACGATAAATTTGGTGACATTATTCTCGTGCATCTAGCTCGTTCTATTCATGGGAAAAGATACTTTGAGTAATACTTTTGTATTTGACCGCCAATAGTCATTTATCTGCTGTAAGAATAACTTATTTCTTCGTCCATAACGCTTGGCGAGATTTTGGTGACAAATTTGGTGAAATGTCGCAAACTTGGCGGCTTTTTTAAATGTTGCTAAATTAAAAAAAAACTCGCCAAATGGATAAAAATGACTCTAAATCAATGACGACTCATTGATGATGACGACATGGAAATGACGACTCATTGATGATGACGACATGGAAATGACGACTCATTGATGATGACGACATGGAAATGACGACTCATTGACGAAAATTCAATATCTTGGAAAGAATACAAATAACTACTATATAAATAATCTATTTTTTTTACTGTAAAAGTAGTAAATTCATTGCATTATATAAGGAAAGTCATGTACTGCCCACATCAGATTTTTTTTTTACTGTAAAAGTAGCAAATTCATTACATTATAAAGGAAAGTCATGTGCTGCCCACATCAGATTTTTACTTTCCTTATATACATAATGTATAAGGAAAGTATTGTGACGGGGTCGAAAATTCGAAATCGAGTTTTCGACGGGAGAGCACGTTTCAAGCATCCCTGATCACGAATCAAACATTTTTGAAGTGATGTGTGTGTGTGTGTGTGTGTGTGTGTGTGAAAATATGTGTGTGTGTGTGTGTGTCAGTGAGTCTGTGGAGACGATAACAGACGAACGAATGGACCCATTCGAACGAAATTTGGTACAAAATCACAATCCGTAAACACTGGAAGCCTATTGTTTTTATACGCAATTGAATGTTCAGAACCCTCTAAATTTTTGAGTGAAATTTTGAAAAAATCGTCAAAAAATCAAAACCAGTAGTAAAGTTACGCAAATAGACATTTCTTATGTAATTTTTCATTAGAAAACGATTGACATAAATTTTAGAACGATAACATGAAACGTTCTCGAGAGATTGCACATTTTTCAAAAAAATTATCAAAAAGTCATATAAAATGAAAAAAAATATTTCCTATTGAGAAACATGTTCACTTTTCATATGTAATACCATGCGATAAATTGGGTGACATCATTCTCGTAGATCTAGCTCGTTCCATTCATGAAAAAAGATTCTTTGAGTAATACTTTTGTATTTGAACGCCAATAGTCATTTTTCTGTTGTAAGAACAACTTATTTCTTCATCCATAACGCTTGGCGAGATTTTGGCGACAAATTTGGCGGAATGTCGCCAACCTGGCGACTTTTTGAAATGTTGCCAAATTAACGAAAATCTCGCCAAATGGATAAAAATGACGCTAAATCAATGAAAATGACGACTATTTGTCAAAAATTCAATATCTTGGAAAGAATATTAATATCTAATATAAGAAAAACCTATTTTTTTACTGTAAAAGTAGTAAATTCATTACATTATATAAGGAAAGTAATGTGCAGCCCACATCAGATTTTTTTGATTCACTCGTACAGAATTTTGAATAGAAATATCCCAGGCTTCCTATGTATAGTATCCCATTTCTACCTGACATCTGACTGATCGACTTGCCGACCGAACATCGTTGCAGAAATTCTAACTAAACATCGACTTGCTGAAAGACAATGGTAACCGAAGTGCTCCTGTGCTTGTCTCATGCGAAGACTCATGCGAAAGCGTACAATGTCGGCGACCTGTTTGTATCGGTTTCTGTTTCGGCAATCAGGCTTATACTTTATAACGGAAGTACTTGCGCAAGGAAATTTAGCATTTATTATGTCTGCAACATTCTTCGGTTAGAAAATTTCATTCATTCGAATGGAGCGGACAAATGGACATGCTCACCCTCTACCCTTTCTGGAAAAAAAAAACTAATTTTATTTTTATGTAATGCTCTGTTAGTGACTGTTTTTCTCTTTGTGTGTATCAGAAATTTCAAAAATTGAGTATTGATTTGTTTGGGGGACAAATTTTAAGAATTTGCGTATTTATTGAAAGCACGGATAGAAGATCTTCAAAGGAAATCAGCTCGGGCGTTTCGGAATAGAATCAAAGACCTGAAACTTAATTTTAGCAAGACCAAACTACAAAGACTATCCCATTCTGGAATGAATACCCACGATTGTAGCTGAAACGGATGAACTGGAATAAAAACAAAACAAATGTAATTTGGAATAAGTACAAAATGAATTAAAATTGGAACAAGAATAAAAGAAATTAGACTTTAAACAAGAAAAAAAATCTTAAATGCAAACAAGAACAACTAAAGATCAAGCATGTTTCTTAACAATTGCGGATTCAAATATGTTTAGAGAAGGAAGAAAGGATTTTAATAAAAAAATCATTGTATGGGGAATCAAATTCATGGCGTTTGCCCGGACTTCACTCTCAAATTAAACATAGGCTCAAATCACTAAACGAGGTAGTGAGAACTATCAAATTATCAATTGTTAAATTAGATTGTTAATTGTTAAATTAGATTAATTTGGCGCCAAGAAATGGAGCTATTTCTTTAAAAGCTTAGAAAGCGCATTATTTAGTAAAAAGGCATCAGGAAATTGAAAGAACTATATTATATGTTCCTTAGTCTGCTGTGTCTCAAAGCTGTAAATTGGATGGCGCAATTTAAATCTGAATAGCTCTGGAATTATCAGAAAAATTCAGAAGTTAGTCTTAAAACCGTTGCCACAGGCTTGTTTAGAGAATGTTAAGAAGGTCAACGAAAATTTTTGTACAAATTAGGATACTATTGGTGGCTATACAGTGTGTCCCAAAAAGATTGAAATGAGCTTTAATTATTTACCTGTTGGAGATAATGAGCAATGTAAGGTGCAAAAATGTTGAAAGTAAGGTAGGGAATAAGACTACATTAATGAAATAGTCCCCACATTAATTTTAAAAAAAGTTACACTTTTTAAATTTTTATACGACCCCCTTAGACAAATTTGGTCAATCAGAAAATTTTTATTTTTAATGCAAGATCATTAAAAAAAACGCATAAATGAGTCATTAAAATCAACTGAATTATGATAAAGGAAAAAATCTGACTTATGCCACTTTTCCTCACCATGTGAAAGGCTGTTTCATTAGTGAAAATAGGGATCATAAGCAAATTGACGATGAAAATTGTTTGGATAAAAAAGTACTTAAAAGTACTTAATTATCAAAAAAGTACTTAGTCATTAAAAAGTACTTAAGAGTCCGTGATTGCATCATGAGCCAACTCGGAATTCGCAAAAATGTTTCCTATGTATTATCATCCAGTTTTATCTTTTTTGTGATATGTCACAAATTTACATTTCTGATTTGATATAGAGTCCCCATTCACAATGTCCAATTTTCAATTAAATATAACTCGCAATTTTCAAGATACAGATATGAGTTTTTTTTATTGATCTTGTTACATAAAAAATAAAAATTTTCTGACTGACCAAATTTGTCTAAGGGGGTCGTATAAAAATTTAAAAAGTGTAGCTCTTTGAAAATGAATGGGGGGACTATTTCATTAACGTAGTCTATTTTCCTACCTTACTTTCAACATTTTTGTAATTTACATTGCCCACTTATCTCCAACAAGTAAAGAATTAAAGCGCGTTTCAATATTTTTGGAACACCCTGCATAGGAACACTGCTGTAAGTGTAGAAAAGCTCAAACTGCTGGGACGAGTTGATAGTTGTGGATTAAATGTTCCAAACATTAAATATGAGGACAACAACTCATATAGATTTTAGGCAGAGAGACTAGTAGTTCTAATAGCGTAAATTACCGTAGAAATGTAAGTGGTTTCTCGAGACCTAAAGGAAATCCTGCAAAGCTTTGCGGAATGGAAAATATGGACATATTTACAGCATAAGCGAAAAAGGCTGGACAGAGAGCGAAAAGAAAACGATCGGTTCGGAAGCCAAAAGACTCATTCCAAAAATAGGTGCTGAGAAAAACAAAACCAGACATCTAAATATTTTGAGTGTGGGTTTCAACCTCACTTGTGAATGGACAAGACAGTCGTGGGAGGCATAAGATCTTATATATCTGGGAAGCTAGGTTCTGGAGAACAGACCGGAGGCCAGAGTACGACCGGGTGAGATCAGTTCTTTGGGATAGATATGGAGGGCAAAGCGACCCTAGAAAGATGATGCACGTGCATGGTTTACAGACCGTAGGAGAAGAATGATGTAGAGAGAGAGAGAGAGAGAGAGAGAGAGAGAGAGAGAGAGAGAGAGAAGAGAGAGAGAGAAAGAGAGAGAGAAAAAGAGAGAGAGAGAGAGAAAGAGAGAGATCCGATAAAGAGGAGCAGTCTGAATCCGATGAAGAGAGTGAAAGTGTGTTCGAGCTGATGTCTTTTCGTTGATGAAAGACATCATTTCTTCTCTCGAATGGATCACCTGATAGGGTTTTATTCAAGGGACAGTTCTCTAGAAGGGACAGTAGTAGGTTGAGAAATATTTTGAGATCCGTATCGGCATGCCCTTTGATATCCCATTAGCTATTATTCATACAGGTGTGTCTGAACTAGAATCTCTTGAAGTGCTTTATGTAGGGTTGTATGAGCAAGATATGTTGATACCCCCAGGACCACCTGGAAATTTGTCTAAGGGGGTCGTATAAAAATTTAAAAAGTGTATCTCTTTGAAAATGAATGGGTGGACTATTTCATTAACGTAGTCTTGTTTCCTACCTTACTTTCAACATTTTTGCAATTTACATTGCCCACTTATCTCCAACAAGTAAAGAATTAAAGCGCGTTTCAATATTTTTAGGACACCCTGCATAGGAATACTGCTGTAAGTGTAGAAAAGCTCAAACTGCTGGGACGAGTTGATAGTTGTGGATTAAATGTTCCAAACATTAAATATGAGGACAACAACTCATATAGATTTTAGGCAGAGAGACTAGTAGTTCTAATAGCGTAAATTACCGTAGAAATGTAAGTGGTTTCTCGAGACCTAAAGGAAATCCTGCAAAGCTTTGCGGAATGGAAAATATGGAGATCTTTACAGCATAAGCAAAAAAGGCTGGACAGAGAGCGAAAAGAAAACTATCGGTTCGGAAGCCAAAAGACTCATTCCAAAAATAGGTGCTGAGAAAAATAAAACCAGATATCTAAATATTGATGATTGACCGGGAAATATAGATTGTCCCTGGGAACAAAGCTTCAATAAGACCAGAAAAGGACTGGGTCGATGGGCTATTGAGTCCAGGTATCGTGATATGAAATAGAAATGGAGAAGTTCGAGGAAATAGGACTCTAGCAATATGAAAAACAAACATAAGCCGAGAGGGAGGACTGATTTTACCTCACTGAGCCAGGATATGTCCCATGACGTACCCAGATACGGGAAAATAAGACTCAATTACGTGAATTCGGGATCAGGGAAATATTTTGGGAATTTACGGTAACGCGATTGGATGCTCGGAATAAACCTCCAGTTTTCGAATGATTTATTTTTAAATCGCTAAGAAGTCAGAACATTCGATAATTTAAAATTAAATAATCATTATATACTTATATTTTCATTAGAAAACGAATAACTTCATTTTTAGTAACCTGCTTTGAACCATTTTCGAGATATAGCATGTTTTTTAAATACATTAAATTAAAAAAGTATACGAAATTATGCCTGCACTTGATAATAAATTTGGCTTCCATGGCTTCTAATATGGTGAAATATTACCAAATTAGACTTTTCTTAAAATGCCTCACTATTGGCAAAAATGACTCTAAAGACACGAAAAAGACGCTAAATTGGTAAATTAATTATTAACATATTTTAATATATGAACTATATCGATTAGCAGGTGGTAGCAATAAATTAGATTGACGACAAATTAGATTAGCGTGAAATACAAGTTAATTTCGTACGTCGAAATAATTTTGCATGCTGTCATCGAAAAATGCGCTAAATGCTAGCTTAACAAATCATCGTTAAAACCATTGTGTCGTGGATCTTACACATCATTATTTCGCTGTGAAAAAAAGTGAAGAACTTGATTTATGTAGTGCAAGTCATGCGCTTCTCACATCAGATTTTCATATATGGAAATAAGGTACACCTGATAATCTCACTGATGACCAAAAATGTCTTATGGGGTGCTATGTCATTGTTCTCGCCGAAAACTCAACTTTTTTACCCGAAGAAATCTAAAAAATACCACTTTGCAAAAACCACCGGCAGCCAAACATCGGAAAATAAAATAAGAAGTAATCGGCACTTTGTTTGCAAATGAGGCATTTGTATTCGAAACAGAGCGCATCGGAAGGAAACGGCCTGGAAATCGAATCGGACTCCTCGGGGGGTCGTCTGGTTCCCGGAACCGGAATGGGAACCGGTTTCGGTTTCTGAAAGTGGATTTTTTGCTTCGGATGTGAACCGGACAACGCCTACGGGGAATTAGGTTTGTATGCGGCGTGGGTTATGGAGAGGAAGAACCAATGTTTGATACCCCTTCGGAATCAGAAATATTTTTGCAGTATAGATGAAGAATTAAAGACATTTCTAAATATATATAGAATGCTATATATAGAGGCCATACAATTTACCGTCCTAGTTAGAATATTATCGAAAATAAAGAAGGGTATCCAGAAACTAACTAAAATTTAATAAATAATATTATAAAATATTTATTTATTGAGCCACATTTATTTTTATTATATCGGTTCAGTATAGGTGAAGAATTAGATATTTCTAAATATATTGAATACTATATATGGAGAAGCCATATAATTTACCATCCTAGTCAAAATATTATTAAGAATAAAAAGGGGATCTAGAAACTAACTAAAATTTAATAAATATTATTATAAAATATTTATTTAGTTTTATTATATCGGCTCAGTAAAGACGAAGAATTAAAGATATATCTAAATATATAGAATGCTATACATAGAGGCCATATAATTTACCGTCCTAGTCAGAATATTATTGAGAATAAAGAAGGAGATTTAGAAACTAACTAAAATTTAATAAATAATATTATAAAATATTTATTTATTGACCCACATTTATTTTTATTATATCGCTTCAGTACAGATGAAGAATTAGATATTTCTAAATATATTGAATGCTATACATAGAGAGGTCATATAATTTACCATCCTAGTCAAAATATTATTGAGAATAAAGAAGGGGATCTAGAAACTAACTAAAATTTAATACATATTATTATAAAATATTTATTTATTAACCCACATTTAGTTTCATTATGTCGGCTCAGTAAAGATGAAGAATTAAAGATATTTTTAAATATATAGAATCTTATACATAGAGAGGCCATGTCATTTACCGTCCTAGTCAGAATATTATTGAGAATAAAGAAGGGGATCTAGAAACTAACTAAAATTTTATAATATTTTAAAATAATTATATATTGACCAACATTTGGTTTTTTTTATAATGGTTCAGCTATAAAATAAATTAAAGATCAGGTCATAGTATTATTAAAGAAAATAGAAATGGCGTTCAAAATAGATTGAAAAATCTTTTGTGGACAGTACATGACTTTGCCTAAAGTCTCAAAATCATGTTCTCTTCATTTATTTAAAATGCCATTTAATTGAATTGAATTGCACAAATAAACACGTATAATTATTGTAAGTTACACTGATTTTGCACTTTTAATTCAATTTTTGTTTTTATTTGGTAATGGATATATTTTCAAAAGCGGGGTAGCAAAAATGCGAAAAAATCTAAAATATCTTGAGAGCATCTAGCTAGAGTAATGAGATTGGTCTTATTTTTTTCATCATCAAAAATTACGTATAAAACAAGTATATAACTGATATATTTGAGCATATGTAATCTTTAGATTTTGACGATTTTTGCGGGTAATTTTGCGAAAAAAGACAGATTATTTCTTCCCGAATTGTACTAAAATCTAATCAGCATCAGGGTAGCTTACAAGTGACTTGTTTGCCAAATTTTGTGAAATTAAAATTTTTGTGGTCAATTAGATTTTTAGCTAAAGGGAATGTGTATGATTTTTTGATTTTTGCGGGCCATTTTGCAAAAAAAAAAGGTTCCTTTATATTGAATCTGTGGGCTCGGTCCAGAGGGATCCTTTTGAACTAGATGGCATAGTGCGGGAGCAGTAATCGAAAGGTTAAGACTTCGAACCTATCCCGAAATGCGACTCCCTAGCAATCGTACCAAAATCTAATCAGCACCAGGGTCCACCCATAAGTGACTAACTTATAAAATGTTATGATATTTGATCAATTATGATATTTGATCAATTATGATATTTGATCAATTATGATATTTGATCATTTATGATACTTAATCATTTAGAGTAGATGATAAATTGCAAAGGCAGAAACACACACACACACACACACACAGAGAGAGAGAGAGACATACACATGCACACACAGATGTTGTGCTGAAATAGATTTTTCGTGTTTTAGAGGTTTCAAAACGTGTAGATCCGTCGAAAACTCGAGTTGCTATTTTCGACATCGTTCCAATACTTTCCCTGTACATCACCATGTATTGTAGGAAAAGTAATAAGAATAACGTATTCCCATTTGTATCAAATCAAACTAAAAAACCTAGAATCCTAAATAATTTAAATGAACTGGGTTGAAAAGGATTTTAATGTTCTGAACAGCAGGAATTCAAGAGCGTTTGGTGGCGTGTAAGGACAAGATGGAAGAGACTCAATTAAGAAAGCCAGAGCCCACACTGAGGTGTTGAACCATTGAAGAAGAGAATAGAAAAAATCTTGTATTGATTGCATAAACGATAAAATATAAACAGAATAATTGTTCTTAACAAATATTCACGTGTTTAGCTTACTCGGCGTTTCATGTTTAAAATAGTGTCACTAAGTCGTTCTGAAGAATTTACTTCTTCAATAGGACCTTATTTTAATTTTTTGCCTAAAATTCCCTGCAATATTCTTTGCAGCTGCATTTTATGGTTAGTAAATTTGATATTAGTGTAAAATTTCACTGATTCTTCTTTATAAACTGATACATTTTTGATGACCGATTTGGGACTGATACATTTTTGATGACTGTTTTTTGGCTGATATATTTTTGATGACTGATTTTTGACTGATACATTTTTGATGACTGATTTTTGACTGATTTCTAGAGAAAATGCTTTTTCTAGAAGTAATAGGCTACCTGCTCACAGAATTTTTTTTTTAATAATTTTTAATTTTCTAATGGAATAAGCGATTAATTCATCCCAAATTTATATACTTATAAAATCTACAAATGTTGATCTTGTTATCTCAAAAAACTAAAAAGTATTATTGTTTACTGTATGAACATATAATTGTTTTACTATAAGCAATGTAGCTAGCTCTAAAGTCTAAATGAAATACAATGTCAACTTCTTACTTTACAATACATGGTAAAGTATAGGGAAAGTATTGAAATCGTGCCGAAAATCGCAACTAGAGTTTTTGACGGATCTACATGTTTCGGGCACCTTAAAATGCAAAAAATATATTTTTAGAGTGATGTCTGTGTATCTGTCTGTCTGCACAATGTATGTATATCCACACTAACTCAAAAAACTGGTTGATCAAATTTCATAAAATTTGATAGGTGTGTCATTTGTGAATTTCCCTGGTGCTGGTACGATTCTAGAACGATTCGAGAAAATGAACTTTCCTTTTCGCAAAATGGCCCACAAAAATTGTGTGTATGCATTCTAGATGAAATACTAGTTCCCCAAATTTTATCAAATTTGATAGATAAGCTACGTGTGGACACATAGGATTTATTTCTAATTTTATAGTTTCGATAGATTAATAAATTGCAATTAATTTCGTCCGAATCAGACTACAAATGACGACGTTATCGACGATAAAACGTTTGGATTTAATGTTTGCATTTGCAGTCACTCCACTGGATCATCGGGGTTACCATAAGCGGTAAACGCATTCTTTGCAGATCTAAAATTTAAATTTTAATAATTTTATACTGTTATGCTGCATTTCCATATTTTTTTAATACGTAACCCTTTGAGAAAAAAGGGCAGATTGTAATGTACTTGAAATGTATATAATGGTTTTGTATGATGTATATAGCTATACCTCTGCACAGACGAAATTGGGATTTTTGGCGCCTTTGGTTTGTATGCGCATTTGACATGGATTGTAAATAGTCAGAGAATTAATTGCTGCAAAATGTCAAAGTTAAGCTACAAAGCTCTGAAAATTTATAGGCCTGTCAGGTGTGGCTCGTGTCAGAGTCCGGTCCTTGGACCACCCGATTTGTAGAAAACCCTCCGGTTCTTGAATTTTAGTGGAGCGCATAAAAAATGAGCGTCTCTTCGAAAACCAATGGTGTGAAGCAAATTTGGACCGCCTTTTTTTATTGCGCTTGGGAAACAGCGAATGGGAATTGGGGGACTTCCTCCCTTCTTATGTCGTTCCCCTCGTCTTAAAAATTATGGAAGTTTTTAGTAAAAATGTAAAAAATTCAGATGCTTTCCTGATCACGAGAGAATAGCACTTCAAGTGCGTGGTACTTGTGTTTTTTGTGAAGCCCGATCCGGCATGCACTTTGATGCATTTCAGCCACGGTATCCGTGGTCCCTATCTAGGGCGGCCAATGCTTTCTGCTAGGATCCCTCACCACATATGCCAGTATTATTTTTTTTATATAGTTTAAACTCAAAAGGAAAATTTTACTTTGAGTTCTTATCGAGTTCAGTAGATAATTTTATTACGATAACGTCAACAACCCATATAGACGAACTTATGTACCATATCCTCTGTCGTAAGTTCTTGAAAACGCACGTAACTCGTGAAGTTTTTAACCAAACTATAAAATTCGAGATGTTTCTAGAACTCATCAAAAGTCACCAAGTTGGCGATATTTAGCCAATAATGGTTTTCCGTTACGCATTTGTGACAATATATAATACCACTTCTGTTGCATACTTTCGTTTCATCTACGTCTCGTTTCTTTCAAGATTTACTTTATCCCGTGCCCTAAGGCGCCCCCTCATCAAAATGAATTCTCTAATTATGTTTTCAGTCAGTGAAATTTAATTATCACCATCGTATATCAAATTGGGGACTCAATCGAATGAAATTATGAATGAATTATGAAAAATATGGAGAAAATCTGCAGAAAAATCAATTTTTGTTCATGCGCAAGTGATGCAATTTTTCTTTTAACATGCACTTTTAAATTCAGTGCTCGGAAATCATAATGCAATTTAGAAGTATTTTCTTGAAAGTTTAAATAAAAAAAAACGCAAATAAATATAAAGTAACAGACGTTTTCTTTTTTTTTTTTTTTTTGCAAAAACTTCACGGAACAAGGTACTTGCATAATCTAATTTTTTGATAAATATCTGTGTTTACTTTGCTCCTAAAGGGCTTAAGATATTACGCGGATTACACAGCGCCTGGAAATAAGCAGCTGTTTAAAATAAATTTAAGACAATTGGGGGTTAAGGGGGATTTTCAAGCAATACAAAAGTTTCATAAAAGGAAAGATTGCTTTAAGAAATGCATGTGTGAAGAATGGAGGAGGGATAACGTTAATTGATTGTTGATTTCCCTCTCATTCTCCCCCTAATTTTATTTGTAAGCCTGAAACAGAACATAAAGGGGCTATTTTATAATATGACATTAATTAATGATTTTTAATGCAGTAATCCTTTTTGCAGTAGTAACTTCAATTTAGGATTACGATGAGACGTTAAAGTAATCGGGAGTAATTTTTAGACTAAAACGTTATCCATTGAAGCTTAAAAAATCTGATCTTTTTCTCGAAAGAATCTTTCTTAGGATATAGTCACATAATTCGCTTGTAGGACACGTTCCAGATATAGCGTTATTAACTTTCTAAGGTTATTTTCACACTTGAATTCAGTGGATAGCATTTTAAATAAATTGTTACTCGAATTAATTGAATATTTAATAATTTTTCTCTGTAATACATAGAATGCAAAAAGGAACGCTGAACATGAGATTTTACATAAGAACGGCTTGCCCGTAAACACTTTAATGATTACATTTCAATTTCAAATTTTAATGATAATAAGCTGAAGTATATAAACTGTAAGTACAGTGAACCCTCCTATAACGCGGTACTCTCATAACGCGTTTTCCATATAACACGGAGCAAAAATTGCGACAGCTCTCTCATATCTCGGTACTTATAATACGCGGTTTTTGTACAACACTGTAGTCTTAGAACGAGGTTTCTCTATAATACAACTCAATTAGCTTAAGCAGTTTTCCTATGGCATGAATTTTTCTATTACACTTTTACGGTTAAAATTAATGTGGAATTCCCCTGTTTTTTCATCTACGTACATCACCATTTTTCAATTTCAGTTATCAGGGAAATCCCCTGTAAAAATGAATACATTTACCTCAAATGCATTGGTAAAAAAAAATTGGGTAAAAAATAGGTTGCAAATTTCAATTTAAATGATATGAAAAGGGGATTGAATTTGGGTAAACAATTAGAAAATTATCTTATTGAATTTTTTTCTTCCACAGTGCAAAGAGCAAAGTTTAAAATAGAATAACAAAATCGCTGAGCTCCTTATAGAGAGATTTTGGTAGAGTTACAAAATAAAACTACATTTGAAAACGAAAATGAAGTTATGCGAAGTGAAGAGGACATTAAAAAAAAAGAATTAGCTCACTAATATTTGACAGCGATGATGAACGTTAATAGGATTTTTATTGGAAAAAAGTTATTAAGTTTATATTTCACATTGTTTTTTTAATTTTCTTACATGAAGTCTTAATAAAAGTAATTCGAAATATATAAACATATATTTATTGCTTTTTGTATCTATAAACTTATATTTTATATCCGTATTCTTCATAACATGTTGCTCTAAAATGCAGTTTTATATAACGTGGAACGAATCAGCCTCATTTATATGTTCTGAGTTTCACTTAATGAGATTTCCATATAACGCTGTACGAATTGTTCTGTTTTGTACTAATTTCGAGTTTCTTATAACGCGGTTTCCATACAACACGGTATGCGGTTCCCATACTACACGGTACTAATTAACCTGATTTGCACTAATCTGAGTTTCTTATAATGCGGTAAGAATTAATCGCATTATAAGAGGATTGACTGTATAAGCTGAAATTTTATCTGAATTTTAAGCTGACATATACAGATACGAATTCTTTTTTTATTATATTAAGTCTAGTTTTGTTGAACATTGTATTGAACCTGTTACCGATATCCCCTTATAGTTTATCTCAGCGATCTCAATGAACGATCCTAGTAGCCACATTGTAACAATTTTGTTTGCTCTGCGTTTATGTTGTGTTTTCTGTCTATTGTTGTGCTCGCCTGTATCGCATAGTGTCAAAAATCTCTCGTATTTGGATATACTTGCATGTTATGAGCATCTTTCCATACCAAACAATCGAGGTTTCATTCAGCGACATCTTCAGCGTTTTGGGGAATATTGATCGAAGTAATTGAACTATTTTAATGAAATGTGATTATTTATTTTCAATTTTTTTACCGTAAGAAGTCTATCGATTCCCGACAAGGTAGGACCAAGGGAAGAAAATTTAAATTATGGATTTTTTTTAATACCCTTTCAGGTAGGTTTTGCGTTTATGAACTTTGGTTTTCCACTTTCGTATGGCCTGAGCTAAATTGCCTTAATATATTTTCTTCCATACTTTTTGGGAGCGCCCCTTAAGCGGGATTTCTATAGGGGATAGGGACACTACAATGAACACTACCTTTCTGTAAATGAATGTAATGCATGAAGACGTCACCATTTAGTGCTATAAAGGGTACAAAAATAAAATGTAGGGGAGGTACGAAACTGAAAACAGAGAGTTTGAACAAAATTTCATTTGCAGCACTTTTATAGTTATACAACAGTTGTACAGTAGTTGTTTAAAAGAGCGACCACTAGCAGTAATGGATACCTGACAACATCGACGCCATGAGCGCCCATAGGGGAGGGACAGAAGGCACTTGACATATTCTGGAAGTTTAAGGTTACAAAGGGGGCATTAATCTAGTCAATGTTGAACATCTTATCCTCGAGTTTACTTTTCCCTGGAAAAAATTTCAATAGGCGCTCATGGTCGAGCATGGATTGAAGTACATTTAAAAAAGTTTCCGGTATTTTACGTACAACTAGCTGCTCTTCTGTTTCCGTTGGTAGCCCCATACGCCAGATGCATGTCAGTTATTTGTGCATTCATGTTTCTTTCTATCCAGACCGCCTGATCTTCTAGCAGGTATAAGATATATGTTTTGACGGCCGGGAAAATGCCATCCAGTTTAGAGACCCAATACATAGTGATAACTACAGTGCCATCCTATCTTTAAACTCATCACCTCTGGGACCTACAACGTTTTCTTGCCCATAATCCGCGTAAACATAGGAATAGTTCTGAGCTGTGTTGAGTATCGAACGCGGGAACGGGTGCGATGTCCCCACTTGAGCTACTTTAGCTCCAGCCATCGTCGAATTTGCAAAATTCTCCATGTTAGATGTATGAAGGCTGCGTTACGAATGACGCCTACGAAAAATATCCAATTGTTGCGCCGACCAACAATGTTCTCTAGCACCAAATGGTGCATCTGCGGACATACATCCATATAATATGAAAAATGCTTGTTTTAGTGTTCACTATCTTCTATTAAAACTTATACAGAGGGTTTCAAATCACTTTGAATATAATAACCCACTAGATGCGGTAGTGATTCTTCACAGAGCTACGGTTCTAGACGACAATTACTCTTTTTGCTATATCCCAGAAATCATTGAAAGATGTTAAACAAATATCTCTAGAAGACAAACCTATTCTCCATGTTGAGAAATTAATTTTGCCTTTTGTAACTTGCTTTAAAATGGCAAATATTTTCCCCGTTAAATTAATTTATCCGGACAAAATCCTACCTACCTTCACTTTCTTTACCATCTCATGGGATCATACCCATGTGCCAAATTGTTGACAATTTTCGAAATCTGAAAGAAATTCGGCTGGCTCTAAACATGAGTAAAAGCCAGTAGTTACTAAAATAATTATAGTTAGAAAAATATATTATCTAACTACACAGTCAGTTACATATGACCTCATTGTTCGAAAATTATAATGCAAATTTTAATTATTATAAGCAAAACTAAAGTTCCTGCATTTTCTTTTCGCAAAAACTTAAGGAAATAAGTTTCCTTTTGGAATAAGGTACCTAAATAATCTCATTTTCTATAAATATTTTGCTCCACTTTGCTCCTAAAAGGCTTAAGATATTTCCAGGATTATACTATGCCCCGAAATAATCAGTTGTTTTAAACAAATTTAAGATAATGGTGAGTTATGTGAGATTTGCTCACAATACAAAGGTTTCATAAAAGGGAGGTTAGTTTTAAGAAATGTCTATGCCACGAATAATAAAAACATCGTTAATTGATCGTTGGTTTATTCCTCTTATCATTATCATTTTACTTTTTTTTGTAAACTTCATACGTAATATAATGAGGAAACTTTAACATTAACGTTTCAATAGTATAGATGGGAAAAAAAAAACTTTATGACGGCAGTAATTTGAAATTCGGATTAAGATAAAGCGTTGCAGAAAATAGATTAAATGGTTTGCTATAATTTTTAGATTATAATAGAACTCCGTGTAAGTTGCAGATCGTTTATCTTACTGCATGTTTAACAACTAATTGGAGTGCAGTGAGGTATAAGAGAGGAGATTTCTTGTCATTGACTCAAATTTCTGCTGTTGTCGCTGTTTCCTAGCGACTATTTGACCGATTTGCACGAAATGTGGAACATTTATAGGTTATGACAAAGACCGCATTTTAAAATTCGATCTGTAGACTGAGATAATTTAGATCAAATGTCATCATGTTAATTGTATGGGAAATTGCCATTGATACTTTCAAGCGCTTTATCCGGAAGCACATCATTGTTATCATTAATAGTTTCGATATATGAAATACCGTTTACTGCTAATTAAAATGACTTTAAATGTGTAAAAATCCAGCTCATGTGATATATGGTAAAACTTATTACTTAATATCAACGTTGAGGAAAAATATCTTTGCTTAAGGAGCTATGCCTAGCAGTACTTGTCAATGATCGACAGCCGTTTATTAAAACTATCGAGCTTGGTTAGGTTTTAGGATTTAAGATGAAATAATTAAATTCCAATAACCTTTAAATGTTACTTTATTTTTGTAACAACGTCTATTGTGATTACACATTTGTTAAAATTAGTATTATTTGTGTTTCTCCCCAATGTAATGCATTAACACTATAATTCCATATAGGAAAATGTCTTCTCTATGCCTGTCCGTTTGTAACGCTTGGTAATAAACTTGGCAATATATTTGAAGATTTTTTGTAGAATATCGCCAAATTGAAAAATATCTCCAAGTTAACAAAAATGGAGTCATATTTAAGAGAAAGGTGCAAAATTTACGAAAATCTAATAATGTTTTTCAATAAAGAAACATTTTATATTTGATTTGTATACGCTTTGGGAGTATATTTGCATTTGATTTGTATACGCTTGAGAGTATTTGTATACGCTTTTGGGATTTGTATGCGCTTCAACTAAAGAGTCGGTTGACTCCTTAGCTGCAAAGCCAAGTTTTATTTTCGTAGAACCTTTTATAGGATACTTTCAAGTAATAAGATTTTATAGGATACTTTCAAGTAATAGGATTTTATAGGATACTTTCAAGTAACTAAATGGATTGATTTTAAAATATATTATCATCTGGATTATTTGGACATTCAATAATTTTTTCTTTTTACTTTGATAAAATGTTAATGCGTAATACATGTAAATATTGAAAATAAAACATTCATATTTTGAATAGCCCTCAATATGAATCAACAAATATTTTATCGATGTCTGCGTCTTTGAACATGCTATATCTTGAAGAATTTGAATTCTTTGATTGAAATTTGGTTCGAATTTTAAAATTGCTTAATGCCAGAGGCTTATTGATTGCTGTTGAGTTGCCATCAAGCTAGGGGTGCTCAATTTTTGCGAATATATGTCTGTCGAATATTGTAAAAAGTTATACAAAGATAATTGTGTTCTTAAATGGAAAGGGAATAACAATTATTTTTTCATTTAAAAAAAATTATGAAAAAATAAGAAGGAACTATAAGGAGGATAAAAATATGAGTATGTTGAAAATGTTACAAAAATTATTATGGTGTATGTAATTATGCATTTTAAATTAATTGGCATATATTATTAGGATCTAACATATATTTTCTTGAGATATTGCAGGTTTTTGATTTAAAATGGAAAAAAAAATTATATTAAACTAGTGTGTTACAAATATATTAAACTATCATGTGCTGAACACATCAATATTTTTTAAAACATGTGTTGCCTTTATCTTTAAAGTAATTGTTTCAAGATTATAATGCAGTTTAGTAAGATTTTATAGAAATTTTAAAGAAATAATATATAAAATAAAAGATATTTTCTTTTGTAAAAACCCATGGACCAAGGTCCTAAAATAATCTTGTTTTTACATGCTTACTTCAACTTGCAGCCAATAAGCTTAAGATACTACGAGGATTACGCTACGTACTTGAATAAGTAGGTGATTAAAATAATTTGAAGACAATAGCGAGTGCTGAGGGATTTAGTCACAATAAAAAGATTTACACGATGAAGATTTATTTTACAAAATGCTTATAACAAAATTAAGGAGGATAATATCAATTGATTGCTGATTCCTCATTTGCTCATATCCTATTTTCCTCAATAGACCTGAAGCGGGTTATAACTAGAATATTTTACAATTTGATACTACTAGAGATTTTAAAAAGTAACCATTTTTAATGGAATAACTAGATCTTAGAAAGTCATTTTTTTTACCTAACCATTTAATTTTTCCATCCCTTGTGCTGTTTTCTTCTTATGGATTGTATTATTTCCTATATTTTCTTAATGATTTCTGTGTATGTTTTTCAAAACATTTTTTACTGTATTTACCATTTCTAACTGTACTCACAATCATTTATTTTTTGTCTTATGCAAGTTTTAGCTATTTTGTGTATAACCCCATTGGCTTTATATGACATCTTTCTGTGCTTTTTTTGAGAATAAAGCGTATAGTTGGGGTATCCCTCGAAATCGGACCGTTACGAAAAATATAAACATTTTAAAGACTTATATTTTTGAATCTAATAGATAAAAATGTAAACAATTTATGATGATATCGGAAATATGGTATCATTTATGAATATGATGCAAAAATAATTTCGTTATTTTAATATTTTGAACTTTTTTTTTCGGAAAAGGAAGTTTTGTCTGAGTGAGTTACCTCCCCTCTTTATATAGTGATGGAAATAAATTTTAATCTTTTTAAACGCTTTTTTCTATATTTGTATTATTTTCTATATTATTATTTATACAAACGTGTGACCTAATTCATTTTATTTAGAACTTAGGATTTGGATAAAGGATTGGATAAATTAGGGTAAAAATTTTCTTATATATGAAGGATTGGAAGTGGAGAATACCTCTCCTTTGCACATAATCTCCAAATATACATAGTACGTGAAAAGGAGAAGAAATTTAGTTTGTACAAATGTCACCCTCTCAGACCTTGCTGGATTTACAGTATTTGTATGTCTGAATATACATCCACTACCTGTTAATGCCTGGTCATGCGTCTATTTTGCTTTAAATCATGAGCAACGATGAGTATATCAGCTAATCAAAAATAAATATACACATATTATTACAAAACCTACAATATTTTGACAAAATGTAAAGATACTAGACATACCAGAAGTCTCGTATAAAGACATCATGAATGTAAATTATAAGTATATTGGTTCACAAATCATAAATATTATGCTTGTATATACTATTAACTGTATTTATTTTTAGATATAAAATATAACATCCACTGGAATAAGGTTATAAATAATAAATAAGAAAAATATTTTTACCTATTTTATAATTGAATTTTGCCTTATTGGAATTTTAGATAATTTGTCTTGTTACATGTTTAACAATTAATCTTCTTTCCCTAGAAACTTTTTTACGATTTTTTGATATATAAGATATTTATTTGTTACTTGAAAATGTTTCGTCTGTTGCATTAATTGCATAATCAAAAGCGATTGCTCATCTAATGTTTATCTAACTGAATTTTTAGAATGATGTGCAAAATATATAAGCATACATAATGTAAATAAATAGATTTCAGTTTTTTTAACAGAAATAATCTTTGTATAGATTTTAAATTCAATTACTTTTTATGCTGTTAAAACTTAGCTCATAAAACAAAGGAAGATGGGAAGTATCTTTAAATGCATCCTAAATTTCGTATTTTAAAAATGTTTGCAATCAACGTCAACATAACAAACTGCGCCTGAACTGTATTATAAATTAATACAATATACGTGTATATTACATGTTTTTTTAAAGCTAAGATATAGTAATACATATTATGTAGGATTACATTAGAAAAATAAAGTAGCAGAAATGTTTTCTATAATTTTGAGATTATTATTTTTTTTCTATGTTAAGGAGAACTCGTATATAAAAAAATATGTTTAAACTTAATAAAGTTTTAGAAGAAATTTATACATGATTTAAGCATTGTTTAAATGTTTTTATTTTAAATTATATCTCAAGCATTGCTTTGAGTATACAAGAAAAATTATTATTATTTTATTTTTTAAATAAAGCAACGTAAGTACTGCTAATTCTTATGTATATTCTCTGAAGTAATGTTTCAGATTATTTTAATATATAAATATTCATTTTAGAAAACAATTTAAAATTCAATTAGTGTAAGAGGAAGTTTTAAATCATGTTTTAACTAATTCAATGTTTTTCAATATGCTGTGCGTAACACTGGAATTATAAAAGCAATATTTGCATTTATAAATTTGTAATTATAAATGCTGGACTGTAATAAAAATGTGGAATTACTGTTTTTTAAGTTTGCAGCAGTCTCACTTTCCCTGACGGGATTGAACCGCGAATATTCGAAATCGCCAGCATATGCTCTAATCATTGAGGTATTGAAGATATAAGTTCTTCTCGTCGAAGTGCATGTTATAATCCCTTCCCTCTGAAGTTACCTGTAACTGCTAATATGAACGCCTACCTCCATATTTTATTATTATTATTATTATTATTATTAATCTAGATTGGTATCACGTCTGCATTCAATAGATAAAATCAAGGACACAGCGTTTTTAAAAAAAACAAAGGTCTTTTATTTAACACGTCCTAAAAGACGTGCAAAATATGTTAAAAACTGCCAGGGCGCTGTCGAACGCATATACGCCCTTCATCAGTGGCTACATGAATAATAAACAAGAAAGATCAATCATGCTTAAAGCATTGATTATGAAACACTTTCCAACTTCAATGCAATTTTATTTAAACATGTCTAAAATGCAATACATTCCTCGGTAATATTTTAAAACTTATCACAACACTACATTAATTTATTATATTTGAAACCTTAAACCTTCATCGAAAAAAATTAACTTCATTCAAATGACGGCATTAAAGTATAAATTGCCTGGTTTAAACATCTTTTAAATGCTATACATTCCTCGGTAATAATTTTAGAATTATCATAATACTACGATAATTTATTATATTTGAAAACTTCATCGAAAACAACTGAAATTCATTCAAATGACGTCATAAAAAAATAACACGCCTGGCTCTCTCTATAAAAGCAACATTTCATTCATAAATAATTCCCCCATTCATGTCATTCATCACAATACTATAATAATTTATTTTATTTAAAAATTAAGACCATTGAGCTACAAGTAAGTAAACTATGCGTAAAACTTCATCGAAAAATATCGTCCTTCTCTTTCTAAAATCAATGAATTCATATCAGCTAAGCAGACTCCATGGACTAAATGATTTTGTGTTAAAGAATTACAGCGATTCTAATACAACTCATTCTACATATTTTGCTGTTTACATTTTACATGGGTGAAAAATAGGCTTAATAGTAGAAATAATCAAATTTGGAAGAGCATTTAAACTGAAATATATTGTCATTGCGTTGTTTCAGTATGTAGATGCACAGAATTTAGGCAAAAATAAAGTAATTTTAGGACGGATACAACACTCAATATGAATTAAAAAGAACTTTAAAAATCACGATTTTGACACAAGATGGATGCCATATATCATTTTGAAGTGGGTCATGTGATCGTTTCATATTATGGACACGTGATCGCTTAATATAAGAGGTGTTATTATTATTTTAATTTTTATTTAAAAAACAACTGAATATATTTCGCTGAATTTTTTTTTATATATTTTATGGAACAATTTAAATATTGCCTAAAATTTTCGAAGCAATTTGTGAATTTTAAATCCGCTTAAAAATGCTTGAAAAATTAGGTCCCATAGGGCTCAATGTATTCCATATTTTCAACCCGGGTTCAATCCAAAACTAATTGGGTGATATTATTCATTTATATTCCCATAGGTCCTATAGACCGTCTGAACAACATACTAAAATTTCATTTTGATTAAGTCATTTTTACGGCAGTTATCGTGCTAACGGACAGACAGACAGACAGACAGACAGACAGACAGAATGAATGAACAAAGTCATAAACACTTTTCAACTTTGTTGTAAAGTGTTAAAAACACGGAATGTTTATATATATAGAGACCAGTTTAAAGCAAATTTGCATAAAATATATTATTTTATGCAATTTTTTTTTATTATTCATTTAGCCGCTGATGAAAGGCTTATATGCGTCCGAAAGCTCTCTGGCAGTTTTTAACATATTTTGTACGGCTTTTAGGATGTGTTAAATAAAAGACCTTTCGTTTTTTTTTTAAACACTTTGTCCTTGATTTTATCTATTATTATTATTATTTAATTTTTAACATCATGTGCGGTTATAATGTTGAAAAGAGTGCCATAATTGGCAGAGTCTACTGAAAATTCATAAATGGTGGGGGGGAGTTGACACTTATCATCATTACATATAACTTGAAAGGATACTACGCTCAGAAGCCATTATAAAGATCTCTCGGACAGAAATTGAACCGGATATTTCCAACTCGCCATCCGATGCTTCAATCATTGGGCTACTGGGACAAGATTTCATGTTCTTCTCTTCGAAATGAAACCCATAAGTTTGCTGGTTAATTGACTCG
Source organism: Amaurobius ferox (assembly GCA_951213105.1). Classification (NCBI taxonomy): domain Eukaryota; kingdom Metazoa; phylum Arthropoda; class Arachnida; order Araneae; family Amaurobiidae; genus Amaurobius; species Amaurobius ferox. The sequence goes on from OX578137.1 coordinate 27,147,901, forward strand.
GGAGATAAATGTTCAACCAATGACAAAGTGCTGATTTTGTAATGTAAAGTATTCGTATATGCTATGCACGATTCTAAAGGAAACGAAGACCATCAACATTTAAATATGCTTTATGCGATGTTGTGTAGATGTGTTTACTTTTAATATTGCACAATTTCGTTTAACAGCATATTGCATGTGATTTAGAATGTGAATTTAGTTGGATTAGGAGAGCATGCAGAGAGATTTTGTTGGAAAGATAAAGAGGAAGTTAAGACGATTTGAAGAGGCTGTTCTGTAAATGTATTATTTAAGAAGCGGCCGATTATTTAGAACCGGGGCAACGGCATGTAATTTGCTCTAATATAACAATATTTAGTCCAATACATAAATTTTGAGCCATAGACCATAATCAGGCGTAAATTATTTTACATGCTACGAGAACAGCTTTTTAGAGAAATTGCAACCTAGTGTGGAAATTCGTTCATTTCACACACAATTTGAGAGTTTTGACTTTTGACGGTTTCCATTAATACTCCTCACATTAGTTCTAGTATTTCTTAAAATTTGTAAAAAATATTATCTTAACAGGGAATTGAACTGCCGATATCGGTTTGGATATATTACGCTTGATCCATTGGGGCACTATGAGAATATGGGAAGGCGCGTTTGAAAAGTCTCCGCGTTATGACCTACGGTTACCGATAACAACCAGAACATTTGAAGTCTAGATCATAACCGATTGGTCATGATCTAGTTTTTAATCTCGGACTGCGGCTGTTTGGAGATCCTTTTCGGTCACAGTCCGTTTGTAACTAGAATGACCGAGATTTTTTCCCTTGTTATCGCGGTTATGTGGTTACATGATGCGCAGGAGACTTGTTTTGCTGCAAATTATGTCTGGAACCGCGCAGAACAACCGTGGATAACCGTGCCGCATTTTTATTCTGCTGAATATTCAGATAATCGACAAACACCCGCGACGTATCTGGTCATTATCGGGATGACCAGTCAATTAACTTTTCAGACGAGTTCTATTATATGTTATGTATGCACGCTACACATGTCTTCTCCACATTTTAAACTAAAGTACAATTTTCAATGAGTATGATATCTTCACTTTATAATATTTCATATAGAATTGTATCCTGCATATAAAGCGAACTAAGATCTTCCACTCATCTCTCAGTGAATTAGAACATCTGCAATGTAGTGGGCAATGTACAATCTAGATATTATTCAGACATGAATCATCCAGTGTGTAATGACAGGAGCTTAGAAATGTTACTTGTATAGTATGTGGTGCAGATGGGAACACCTGGAATAGTTTTCAAGAATGTGTGTAAAAATTGACTATTCAGAGATACAGTTAGTGGAACAATTCGATTGGATAATGGCCACAAAGGCATTGCTGACAGGAGGATAACCAGAAAGGGCTAGATGAGGGTAACGGGCAGCTAACGGGAGGATAACGGAGAGCTAACAGGAGGATAACGGAGAGCTAACGGGAGGATAACGGAGAGCTAACGGAAGGATAACTGGGAGATAACGGGAGGATAACGGAAAAGTACGCTGGTCAGCAGGTGGGCAGAATGACCCAAAAAATTGCGAAATCTGACTATGCAATCAAAAGCCTTCTAGATACCGTCGTATCTTCCCAGTCTGTGTTCACTCCGAATTGAGAAGACAATATGAACAGATAGGAATTGGAACCAGAGAAGACTTAACTCGTCGCTACAAAAGATATTTCACCAAGATGCTGACGTATGGAGCTATGACGTTTACTGAATAATATTTTATGAAATTGTGTATATCAAGTTTTTTTACGAAAAGAGGCCAAAAGATAGTTATATTCTATTTATAGTTAAAATTTAGATTGGATATAGAACAGTCTCACCATGTTGTCCAACCTGATGCTGCATTACTTAGCTAAGGTAAATTATTAATTTGACTACACAAGTTTACCACGAAATAATAAAATGATATTTTCTAAATAACAGTAATTCGCAATAAGTGATTCATGCATCATAAAATAATCAGAGCTTAATAAACAAAGATAAAAAGAAAAAATTCTTCTCTTTATTGTAGTGGATTTTATATACTTTGCTTTATAATCATTTAAAGACACGTGGATTCCGAATTGCAGACAATTTGTCGGCATTGTCGGACACCATAAGATGCAGTGTACAAACTAATTAAATTTAGCTTGCTTGTGGAAATAATTTTTACAGTTGATATACCAATCTACTTGTTGTATTTGATGCTGTAGAAAATTGTCACTGCACAGTGTATGAATAATCGAGTGTATGAGTAACCACAGTTGCACAGTGTATGAGTAACCACAGTAACCGAGTATTAAGTTGATTGGGCATAATTATAAATATCTCCTGTTTGTCAATTTATCGAACGCCGTCTAGCTGGTGAGATGCTCTCTATTGAACCATTAAAACTGTCCTTCGATATATTAAATGACACCACAAATCTTATTCTGCTTTGCTAATTAAATGTTATTGTGAAAAATGCAAAGTAAATTTTACTGAGTTCGATTTTAACACGATCCCACTATATTAATAAATATACAGCTGTATGATTCCTACCTGAGGTAGTCCCTCTTGCATAGAATGAGGTTAGCTTTTGTGAAAAGTGTAGACCCGACTTCCCCCAGTCTGCAGTCACAGCACGCGCATTTTAAGCAGTCCTCGTGCCAAAACTGGTCAAGCGCCTTCAGCAGGTAACGCTCCCTAATGGGTTTCTGGCAAGCTGCACAGTTAGCAGTCTCCGCCGGGGGTCGTGGGTGGGCTCCGTCTACGGGAAGTGTCGAACTTCGCGACCCTTCCGGCTTCATGTCCATCTCTAAGCGTGCCTAAAAGAAGAACATAAATTATATTTTTTAAATTGAAATATACAAAAATTTATATGAAATGCTACATATGAGATATGTTAAGTTATTATTATTATTACTATTCTTACGTTTATCTCTAAGCGTGCTTAAGAAGAAAATAAATTATATTTTTTAAATTAAAATATGCAAAAATTTATATGAAATGCTATATTTGAGATATGTTAAGTTATTATTATTATTACTATTCTTACGTTTATCTCTAAGCGTGCCTAAAAGAAGAAAATAAATTATATTTTTTAAATTGAAATATACAAAAATTTATATGAAATGCTACATTTGAGATATGTTAAGTTATTAGTATTATTATTACTGTAATTACGTTTATTTCTAAACGTGCCTAAAAGAAGAAAACAAATTATATTTTTTAAATTGAAATATACAAAACTTTATATGAAATCATACGTTTGAGATATGTTAAATTATTATTATTATTATTATTATTATTACGAGAAAAATATGTCCAATTTGACGTATCACATAATGGCATATACCGTGTGTTCCAGAAATGTAGTGGCACGGTCTTCATTGACTTAAATATTAGTATTAGACATATACTTCAAATTACAATTTTTCTTAAAAAAATGCATATAATGTTGTGAAAATGTTCTCAACTTTGTAGTTGGTATTATTTGGAAAAAGTTTAAAATCTAACTTTTTACGCGTGCTTTGCAGAGAAAAAAATTGTAAGGAATATTACTTATGACATCATAACTTAAAATTTAAAAAGCTCTATCTCTTCACCTACAATATTAGCGAAAATTAGCTAAGAAAAAATACTCAACAAAAATAAAGGAATTCTCGAATTTTCGCTGCAAGACCCTGAATTTCCTCTCAAAAGTCCTGAATTTCAGGTGTTCAGATATTTATCTATAATAAGAATAGAGAAGTGATTTAAGTCAGTAAATTCTTTTTCTTTTTATCATTTTGAATTTCTGCTTCTAGAATGTCGAACTTTATATTTTAGGTAATGAAGTCATACGGAATATTCTGCTTATAAGAAATTTTACTACAATAAGAAGGTGCAAAATTTATTTCAAATTTCTAATGACGGATATACAGGGGCGAAAATCAGATTTAAAAGTAAATAAGTAATAATAAAATAATAAATAAACTAGAAAGATCAACAATGCGTAAAGCATTGATTATGAAATATTTTCCAACTTCACTGCAATTTTATTAAAACATTTCTGAAATGCGATACAATCCTCGGTAATATTTTTAAAATTATCACAATACTACATTAATTTATTATATTTGAAAACTTAAAACTTCAACGAAAAAAATGAACTTTATTCAAATGACGTCATTGAAATATAAATCGCCTCTGTATAAAAGCAGAATTTCATTCATAAACATTTTTCCAATCCCTTCATTCATCACAATATTATAATAATTTATTTTATTTCAAACTTAAGACCATGGATGTACAAGTAATTAAACTCTATGCTTAAAACTTCATCGAAAAAATCGTCTAGTTCTTTTTGTAAAATCAATCAATGTTTTATTCATATCAGTTATATTGCAGACTCCATGAGCTAAATAATCTTGCGTTAAAGAAATGCAGCAAATCTTATACAACTCAATCTACATCTTTTGGTGGTTACTTTTCCATAAGTGAAAATTCAACTTCGTTGTAGAAATAATCAAAGTTTTATAGTCATTTAAACTCAAATATATTGTAATTGCGTTGTTTCAGTATGTAGATGCACAGAATTTAGGCAAAATTAAAGTGGTCTTAGAACGGATACAACACTCAATATGAATTAAAAAGAACTTTAAAAATCACGATTTTGAAACAAGATGGATGCCATATTTTATTTTGAAGTGGGTCACGTGATCTCTTCATGTAAAGGGTGTAATTATTATTTTTATTTTTATTTAAAAAACTACTGAATATATTTTGCTGAATTTTTTTTATATTTTTTATGGGATAATTTGAATATTTCCTAAAACTTTCGAAGCAATTTGTGAATTTTAAATTCGCTTAAAAATGTTTGAAAAATTAGGTCCCATAGGGTTCAATGTATTTCAATTTTTCAACTCGGGTTCAATCCAAAACTAATTGGGTGATATTATTCATTTATATTCCCATAGGTCCCACAGATTGGTCTGAACAACATACTAAAATTTCATTTTGATAAAGTCATTTTTACGGCAGTTATCGCGCTATCGGACAGACAGACAGACAGAATGAACAAAGTCATAAAGTCTTCTCAACTATGTTGTAAAGTGTTAAAAATCAAATTTTTATTTATTTATTTATTTTTAATTGTCATTTTAAGTCTTTCTCCACCCCGATACACACACACACTGGGAAACTCATTCGGAAATGTGTCAGAACAAGCGCTAAACGTGTTCCTTGTTTCATTTCTAGAAAACTTTGAATAATATATACATTACGGAATATTTGAACTTCGTATTGAGAAAACAACAGGTGAATAATCATTAGCTAAACTAATATTACCGACTCTTTTCTGCATTTTAGGTCAAATTTCACCGGGATCTATTTCTTAAATTTATATAAAAGCAGCTAAAGTTTTGGTAGGTGGACTGTGATAAACAAAGTAAGATTACCCTCTTTACGAAACTTTAAGACTATGCATACTGGAGCACCTATTTTTTCTAATTATAAAGTATATTTATGCTAAATTCTGACAGTGAGTTTTAAATAATAAATAAACAGTCCATTTTTGGCACTTATATCAACACCAAAAACGGCATAAATCATAAACATATTTTCCTGGAGAAAAAAAAAAACATGCCACTAATCAGTGAACTTAAATAAAAATTCTTCAACAATTCCACATTCTCAAACTCGTTATATACCCACACTTGTCATTTTTTTCTCTCTCCACATCCTTTGGGGGTGCGGAGAAAACCAGAGAGCCATCATCCTCAATACGCACTTAAGTATTGCGCGGGGAAAAATGTCCCCACACAAGTACAGCAGAATCAACCCTGTCAGTGTCGAGAGAGGGAGAAAGAGAAAAAAAAAATTATATAAAGAAGCAAGAAAAAGGAATGAAAAAATGACGCGGTTTAAGAGATAAAATGATGACAGAAGTGGTAGAAAAAGGAACTAAAAAAGATTAGAAAAAAAGTGCCTCTCGGTGGGAGGCTGAGGTTTTTTATTCATGTTCAGACAGACAGATTTCGGGATCTTTTAAAAAGATGTTTATGTGTTAATCAAATCTGTCTTCTCAAGAATGTAAAAGATTTCTTCCCTCCCCGAAGTGACAGGGTAAGCGTTTTTTATGTTCAACATGTGTAAATGAAGGGGAAAAATTACTCGGAGTGGCAAAAAAATGACTTAAATGTGATGTGTGATATGAACTATGACGGAAACTGGTAAACACAAAAATGGATTGCTAATACCTGAACCTGAAAATCATTTTTATATATCAGCAAATGTAATTTGCAATTTATTGCATGGGCTGATTATAAAAAAAAAGAAATATCAATCATGCATAAAGCATTGATTATAAAACACTTTCCAACTGAAATGCAAATTTATTTAAACGTCTCTAAAATGCGATACATTCAGCGCTGATATAATTTAAATTAATACAGTACTAGAACATTTTATTACATTTGAAAACATAAAACTTCATCGAAAAAAATGAACTTTATTCAAATGACACGATTGAAATATAAATTGCCTGACTCTATATGTAAAAGCAGTGAATATTCATTCATACGCCTTTATTCCAGACTGCAGAGTTAAATAATCTTGCGTGAAAAAATTGCAGCAATTCTTATACAACTCATCTTACAATCATTTGTTTACATCCTGTATCCATTAAAATTAGGCTTTATTGTAGAAATAATCAAATTTTGATGATTATTTAAACTTAAAAATATTGTAATTGCGTTGTCACAGAATAAAGATACACATAAAATACGCAAATATAAAGCAGTTATAGGACGGATGCAACACTAAATATGAATTTAAAACAACTTTAAAATTCACGATTTTGACACTGGAAAAAAATATGGATGCAATATTTTATTTTGAAGTGGGTCATATAATCTCTACATATTATATGGGTGTAATTATTATTTTAATTTTTATTTTAAAAACTACCGAACATACTTTGAAATTTTCGTTATATATTTTATGGGATAATTTAAATATTTCCTAAAATTTTCGAATCAATTTGTGAATTTTAAATTTGCTTAAAAATGTTTAAAAAATTAAGTCCCATAGGGTTCAATGTATTTCATTTTTTCAACCAGGGTTCAATCTAAAACTAATTGAGTGATATTATTAATTTACATTCCTGCATGTCCCACACACCGTCTCTACAACATACTAAAATTTCATTTTGATAAAGTCATTTTTATGGCAGTTATCTTGATAACGGACAGACAGAGAGACAGAATGAACAAAGTCATAAACACTTTTCAACTATGTTGTAAAGTGTTAAAAACCAGACTTTGCATAAAAAGCGTCTGTTCAATTTTAATTGCTGCTGTCCCCGGATTTTAAGGGAAAAATTCTCGGTTATTTTATAGGCAATAACTCGCCGAATATTGCAGATAAGTGTACCAGTATATTTTGAATTTGATTATTAATAATTGTGTAACGAAACATTTTTCTAATTGATAATTTTGCTCGAAAGGCCCTATACAAATCCTGTATACGTTCTCTTTTCTTTAATAAAAAAAGTAGGAAATTCTTAAAAAATGATGAAATAATTCGCATTTAATTTTTACAAACTTAGAACCAATTTATGACGTTTACAAGCTAGGGCAACTAGGTTGAAACACTCTGCATACATTTCCTACTGCGAAAACAATACATTAAAACAATTCCTACATTAAAACAATTGATTGGTATTAAACTGTTATTAAAACTGATAAAAAGTGTATCCAACCCATTAAAAATAATCTATTCTTAAGTTTAAAATTTAACTTTTTCTTCTACATTTGCTTCGATTTTTGCACTTGTCTTGCGACATATTGTCGCAACGAGAAGAAGTACATACACTTTAAAAATAAAGTGCCTGGTAGAAATCGGGAAATCAGACTGCCCAATAGAAAATAGAAAGTTTTCTTGTAACGTAAAGAATTTAACAAATAAACATTATTTTGTCAGTGCTTACAGATTTCGGATTTGATGAAATCGGATAAATTTAAAACAAAAATCAGAAGCATTTTAAAATTAATAAAAATATTACGGTAGAATAGGTGCTTTGGAAAATAGTACGTAAAAATAAACTGTGCAAGATTGTGAAAGAAATGATATAAAAATAAGATAAAATAAAAAAAAGACCCAGTTTAAGAGATAACACACAAAACAATCCATCAAGGATCATTATCCATGTGGAGACATGCGAATTTCCAGCATTTTCATATATGTTACTGTGTAATTAAATCAGTCTTTAAAATGTATGAAATGCCCCTGAAGGATAGGGGAAAATCTTTCCAAGTTCATCATGGTAAAGGTATACTTTTAAGGTACATGCATAAAGGTTCAGTTTTAAATTCAGTTAAAATTGACTTGAATGCCATATACAATGAACAATGTTTAAAAATAAATATGATTGAAAAGATTTATAACAAAATTTAATTATAAGCGATAGAAATTATCTTATTATTGATTATTATTACAGATTATTGTAATAATATTTTATTGTTATGGGTATCGATATTTTGTTATTTGTATAGATGGCATAGTTCATAATTAAATATTTTACGCCACATTCCATTAGTTTAGATACCACCAAATATGTTGATCAAAACCTTTCTGTCAGACACCCAGGATGTTTTTGAGTCAATCTCTATGCTTATGAGATAAAGGCAAGCACGGGCTTGATTAGAACATTATACAATAACTAGACCTTCGCGCGTTCTCAATGGCTAGTGATCACTAAATGTGACACTTACACTTAATCTAAGTTGTTGATAACCAGTTTTAATTGTTGGCAGCAAATAGGTATCAAATTGTGTATTTAATATTTTTGAAAGGCGAATTGGCGAACGTTTTATGAAAATTCCTTTGTATTCTCACCTCCTAATTCGAATTTTAGGATGTTTTTATTTTATCTTGACAAAAATCGACTGAAACAAAAATCGATATTATAGCTCGAATGCAAGTTCTGGATCAATTTGAAACGTGGTTTTGAATGTTTACTTATTTCTTTGCATTGTTACACCTAATACAAATTTTAGAAACTTTAGAATTTTTCGGTAAACGCGAAGCTGAGACCGAGATCGAAGAAAATCAAAACCAAGATTCTTGCTAACATGGAAGTGCTCAATAATTAAGCAAATTGATATTTCAGTTTTTTTACTATTCCTTTGCACCGTCACCTCTAATTCGAATTTTCGATATTTTAAAAGTTTTCCTTTGATCTCGAGGTTAAATAATATCCTAGCCACAGTGGAAGTGTTTGATAATTTCCATACATCACCTTCTCGCACAATCAGTGAATCACTTCAATTAATACTATATTAATATAGATAACGCAGTTCTTTTAATTAAAAAAAATATTTCTACGTCAAGTCAGGGGAATTGAATGGCATCATGAAGTTCCTTTATTTGCACATACGCAACCAGTAAATTATATTTGTAACGCAATTAAATTATACATCCTTATAAAACCACCTTTTAAACTCGCAGGTAATCGGTTATAAATTGTGCATGTATGGAATGTCAGTGATGATTGTTTTAAGAATTTCTCTTCATACAATCCAACAAACATTCTGCATTATTTTGACACCATTTTAATACTTTCATAAATGGATACTCAATAGGCGAAAAAGGTTCATTTACAAACAAATTTGCAGAAGCAGAATGAAAAACTTCTCATAGCATTTTAGTATTTCCTGGAAAAAAATTTGGATTATTGTTCAAAATATGTGCAATCCGTGTATTTTCTTTGCCTGCATACGCAGTATAATGTATAGGGAAATCCTGGGTATGGGGTGAAAATACCGAAATCTTTCTGAACTTTTCAATACAAGTCCACATTTGGACTGATTAAACATTTAAATATCACAAAACTCAAATAGAATGTTTCTTGAATTATATATACTATATGTAATTGGGTGTATGTGGTTGATATATATATATATATATATATATATATAATTCTGAACGAAAAATTTGAAAATTTACAAAATATCCCAAGGGCTTAAAAATAAAAATAATTAACTGAATCCATTCATTTTAAATGATCAATCATTCTATAGTTAGTTTTATATCGAAAACTAAATGACACGAATTTTAGACGACTCACTTGCGATTGTTTCATGATGTTCTGTGTTTTAGAATTAATTTGTCCAAAAACTTATGCAAAATGTATTGAAAATTGCTATTGGTTGTTTTTCTAATTGACAGCAGTTAACAAACCACTTTTAGCTAATAAACAGATTTACCTAAATGTCTGAGCTGTATATATTTTACGATAATGTAGTAATACAATACAAATATTGATACATATGAATATGCAAAATAAACAACGGTATTTTGCATATGTCTATATATCTACATAACAGAAATAAAGATGTTGGTTTGTTTCTTTGTTTGTTGTGTAGTGGAAACTATAAGCGACTCACAGTCATAAAATGTAATATAGAGGTACCTCGACTCCCGATAAAATGTACCTTGTCGAGTTTTTTAAAAATTTGATTTAGTTTAAAAGTGAATGTAATTAAATTCGATCCTATTCAAATACAGCAGTTTATTGTGATCGGTAACTCCATCTATTGCACGTTGTTAAAACTAGTTGTTAAAACTGAAACTAGTTGATAAAACTAAAACTATTTTACGTTCAGATTAAAAGGAGCATATTCTTCAGTTTTAACTTTGGCTCATTGTACATATCGTTTACACTACGCCAATGTCACCTAACAAGGGAAGGCTGAGCAATAGTTCTCTTGGATTGCAATCTTTCAGGTCCTATCTTGTAAAGGACCATGAATAATGATAAAACGCCACGGCTTTCATCTGCTAAGTGATAGGGGGCGCCACAATAACAATCTGAGGTTGTCATTCAAACGTGCTCTACTGACGTGATATTATTAACATTTTAGTGTGAAAATATTATCATTTTCAATTATTATTATTATTTTGAAATAAAATGGACAATAATGGTAAGTAATAAACGATAAATTTATTACTATTATAATTTATATCTTATTAAGTAGCTAAACAACTGCCAAGACATGGTCGTAAAGGTTGATCAAACACAACAAAGACAAAGGCTGAAATTTTAGGAAATCAAAACTGAACTAATCAACAAAACTATTGACTGTATTACAATGAAAGTCAAAGCAAATGAAATTTGTAAAATAATGAATGATTTAAATTCTTTTGAAATTATGAATGGGAATGATTAAATGTATGATCAATACAAATGAAAACGTTACAATATGCACATTTAACAAATGCATAATCATTGCAATTTACAATGAAACAAGTTGCTGAACCAATATTAAATACAGTTGCCATTACCTTGTTAAATTTTGTAATGTGTTTTTCAACAGAATATCCAGCTTTTTTCCAAGCATATATTACCATATCTTGAAATATAACAGCGCCAAGTTAATTGTACACAAATAAATGCATTTTTAAAATAAATAATCTGTCATTTAACTTTCTGTTGGCCTCTTCGTCGATGTTGGTTCAAAATTCATCGGTGTCTTCAATATGGACCCTTTCAATGTATGCAGTTCGAATTTTTATGTAGTCTTCGATACGTTTTACAAATGTCTTATAAGAATTGAAGAAGTAACAGTCTTACTGCTGTGCATATTTTGTTGTTTTTTCAAGTATTATTTAATAATAATAATAACTGAAAAGGATAATATTTTCACACTAAAATGTAAATAATACACCTCAGTAGAGCACGTTTGCATGACAACTTCAGATTGTTATTGTGGCGCCCCCTATCACTTAGCAGATGAAAGCAGTGGCGTTTTATCATTATTCATGGTCCTTTACAAGATAGGACATGAAAGATTGCAATCCGAGAGAACCATTGCAAAGCCTTCCCTTGTAAGTGCTAAATCCTTGTTTCGATAAAATTGCTTTTGAACATTGAGATTTCTCTGAAAAATCAGATTTAGCATTTAATAGGTTCAAATTATATCGAATAACTCGTAAAAGGATTGCATTTATCAGTCTACAATGGTTTTTAGTTTAATGGTTTCAAGTACGAAAATTAAATCCAACTGGCACAGCCAGAAAATCACCAGCGATCACGTTGCCGGTATTCGAAGCTAACTCATTAGAATGTGGAACTTTTTCAATTGTTTTAAACGTTATTGGTGACGCCATCTATAGTATTATTTAAAGACAGAAACATAGTGGTTCGAATTTTAATATTGTAACGGCTTTCAATTTAAAATATTCTAATAAATGTTTTCGATTCCGAGAATTTATTGATATTTTGACTGCTCTTCCAAACCGAAAAAAAAATTAATTGGTTTAATTTGCATATTTCATCAATTTTTTATGTTATCAGCAATCTCACAATTATTTTTCTAATGTTTTATTTAATTCGATCATGAAATAAATGTTTATTGCGTCATATTTAATACTAAAATTCCTGCTGCAAACGGGATCTAATATTTTTTGTTTGTTAACGTTGGGGGCTTTGAGAAAGAACAATAAAAAATTTTAAACCGAGATACCGAGAAAGAACCCGTACTCAGGTTTTTACAAAACCCCGCAACAGACTGAGTAATTAAATTTTACTTTATAACCGGCGTTACCCGTAATTTACAAGGATTTATTTATACCATATAAACCCTGTCGTCTTTTGAAAAAGATAATGAAAGAGTACATTGAATCCCTACTTTAAATACAGGGCAATGGCGTGTACATATTCTAGTTTGAAATAAACTGAGAAGACTGGTTGAATAGGAAACAAACTTCATTTTCGTAGACTATTAGCATTAAATTTGTAGTTCGTAATTTCCATTGAAATTACATATCTTCATTCGCAAAATTAATCTGAATACGATTTCTCCGTATAAATCCGCAATAAATTATCTCGAGCCTTAGAAAGGAGGGGTGTATAATCTGAGAAAGATTAAATTGACAGCTACATTGCGAAAGACACAGAAATCTTAGCTGTGTTAAATCGGGATTTACATATCACTTGATACGAACACTACTGAGGAGGTCTAGCCATTCCCTTTCGCTTATTGAATATTCATTATGTACTAAAAGACTTTAGCGTATCGGATAATAAACAAGCTTTTATAAGCATTTTGTCAAATAACGCGATATAAGTGCCAATAAAGTAAATGAATCAAAGTTTCATAAAACAAATTGAAATAAAAGAGTTTTGTGCGAGTTTTGAGACGTTTTAAAGAGAAACTGTGTTATACGTCTAATTAATGTTTGCATTGCATGAACGAATTCAAGGATACGATAAAACGCAAGGAATGAGAGTTTAGATTACCGCTCCAATTAAAAAAAATTAGAAACGCAAGAAAAATGTGTTAAATGATTTGCAATTCTAATTTATTTGTCAGAAAATTTCTGTAAACAAATTTTAACCTCGATTATTTAAATCAATGTACTTCGTAGATCAATTAATCATGTGAAAGCAATGAGGTACATTATAAATTACAGCAAAAGGATATTTCGAAAGAAAATTTATGCAGCATTTGAATAATTTTTATCATTCTTCAAAATATTAAAATAGTGTCAAAAGGTCTGGGTCGAAAAAAAAATGAGAATTTTGTACTTTGTGGTGACTTCCTTACCTATTATAATAGCACGTAATTGGTTCGGTGTATTCTTCCATTTTTTCTACGGATATATGAGCATATTGTCTTAAACAAGTTTAAACAAGTTTATTTTTATCTCCTGGTGTGAGTTCTGAGGATTTTTCTTCATAATACACCACGGATTCTTGCTAAGTTTGACGAGTATTCTTCATAATGCACCACCGATTCTTGCTAAGCTTGACAAGTATTATTCATAATGCACCACCGATTCTTGCTAAGTTTGACGAGTATTCTTCATAATGCACCACCGATTCTTGCTAAGTTTGACGAGTATTCTCCATAATGCACCACCGATTCTTGCTAAGTTTGACGAGTATTCTTCATAATGCACCACCGATTCTTGCTAAGTTTGACGAGTATTCTTCATAATGCACCACCGATTCTTGCTAAGTTTGACGAGTATTCTTCATAATGCACCACCGATTCTTGCTAAGTTTGACGAGTATTCTTCATAATGCACCACCGATTCTTGCAAAGTTTGACGAGTATTCTTCATAATGCACCACCGATTCTTGCTAAGTTTGACGAATATTCTTCATAATGCACCACCGATTCCTGCTAAGTTTGACGAGTATTCTTCATAATGCACCACCGATTCTTGCTAAGTTTGACGAGTATTCTTAATGCACCACCGATTCTTGCTAAGTTTGACGAGTATTCTTCATAATGCACCACCGATTCTTGCTAAGTTTGACGAGTTTGTCGACCAAAGGAGTAAGTGCATAGATTTGTTTTTAATGGCCTTATAGTGGTGGATTTGGAAGTGTTACAAGAGGCTGATTCTTAATGAAAGAGGAAATCATTATCTCTCGAATTTTCCAATGCCGGTAGCATAAAATTCTATAGACTTTCTAAATGTACTTCCTAATCGACACTTTCGTATACAATACACTGCTTCCCCGAACGCTGTGTGGTGATGCATGCCCGCACATACGACAAAGATCACAAATTTCACACAGCATTTTATACCTCCTTTATCAAATGCTTTGTGCTCAAAACACCAAACACGGATCTCTGGATGACACAATATATACTTACAGCGAAGTACATTTTTCTTGACCTCTTGACCACACAGCAGTTTTTACTTGCATCTTCGCACTCTTCTTGAAAATCAGAAGATACTTTGTTTTAGGTGCCGAAATGAATGGAACCGTAACTTGTATAGTTGTCTCAACTGAGACATATTCACTTAGCTATACTCACATATAATTCTTTATAGTTTTTGTGAAAATACCTTTGGAAAATTTGGAATCTGTTTTGCTGTTAACCTTCACTTGTCCCTGGATGTGATTTTCGAGTAGCATGCTAATATTGGCCTAATATTTACAGCCATTATTGAGTTGTGGCATTTTATCACTGATATGCCAATATTGCCTATATCTTGGTAGACAATGTTGGCTTCTCAAGTTTTATTCAATATTTAGCCAATATTGTTTGTCTGTAGTTGTACAATATTAGATAACACTTTTAGTGAGAGTTTTAGGCACATTTTTAAATTATAATTGAAGAGTGTGAATTTTAGTGAATAAACAAAGACGATCTAATAGCGGTTACTTTCAAACCCTCTATTTATTTATCAGCAGTCTGGTGTCTACACATATGGAAAGTTATCGTACATTTTTTATTTCCGAGGTAATTAAGTTTTCTCTTCACTTGGAAAATATTGAACTCTGGGAAAATTTTGCTATATCTACGTCCTTGTTAATTTTCCTAGTTTTATGAAAGCAAATTAATTTTGCTTACTAAATTTTGTTTTGTTAAATTTTTTTACTAAATTCATTTTAGATATTTTTTCAAAATCGATTTAAAACTGAATTTCATATACCAAAATGTTTCTGATATTATTTTTCGTTTGCTTTCTAAAAATTGCTACTAAAAATACGCTAAATATGGTAAAAGCGCTAAAAACGCTACACTAAATGCTTAATAATTAAATGCTAAATATGATAAAATCGCTAAATTGCTTTAATGCTAAATACATTAAAAGCGCCAAATTCATCAGAAACCCTAAAGATGCTAACACGTTAAAAGCGCTTTATACTCTATATGGAATGAAATATCAAAATACGCTATGTACGCTAAATATGCTAAATAAGCTAAAAGTATCAAATTCAACAGAAACTCCAAATACGTTAACACGTTAATACGCTATGTACACATCAGTACGCTATGTATGTTACATACATTAAAATAGCAAAAAAAAAAAAGCACTTTCACAGAAATTTTATTTCGCAGATGTAATATGTATTCAGTTAACTAAATGTCTCATAGCTGAGACTTGAGCTTGTTTTTATCTCTGTATGATCATGATGTCCCTGGTGCTACATGGAGAGTTTAGATTCGCACAGGAATTAAATATTGTTACATCTTAAATTGTTAAATGAATATTGCAGTCATAAAAATCAATTAAAAAGCAATAGAAAGAAATAAATCGCCTCTCATTTAATGTGGAAAGACAATTTACATAATCTTTTTAGAAACCATTCCCTGCGTAAAATTGGGGAAATCCAATGCGAAGTTCTTAAAGTTCTAATAACTAGTACGTTTAAAAATATAAAATTGTTCAATATAAAATTTTGTTCAAACTGCTTTCTAAATGAATCTGCAGAAATAAATACTTCATTAGATAAACAGTATTCTATGTTGACTAAATATATCAACGAGTATCTGAGACAAAGATTAGTGATCTTTTCGAAGAAAACCCACTTCACTTAAGCCTGCTGCTTTCTTTCAGATGGTAGGCCAATAGGAATTTTCAAATTGATGAAGACTAGAAAATGGATAGAAAAATTTTTTATCACTCCTTTCCCCCAGTAAATGTAAAAAGAATTTGATATTTTACTCTCAGTCTTAATATGTCTAAATATTTGATACTCCACATGAATATTATGAGTTTTTAATATACGCACCCACATTTTATCACCAATCTTCATTTTTTTTATCAAATGGCTTGGTTATTATTTTTATACTCAGATTGGTTTGGTGAAAACGTTTATGATGCTTTTGCTCATTATTTTACTCAAAATTAAGAAGCAACGAACATTTTAACATTTTCTACCATCCCTTCTCCCTGATGAATATGTAAATGGACGATTTGTGTATTTTTTACCTATAATTTAAGTGTCCCCTTTTATGCCCCACTCGAATATTTTAGTTAATTTTCATCATACCACATTTTACTAGTCATGTTCTCTAATCATCTTGAAGTATATCTCTGTTGTTTTTACTTTCCTTATATACATAATGTACAAGGAAAGTATTATGACGGGGGTCGAAAATTCGAATTCGAGTTTTCGACGGGAGAGCACGTTTCAAGCATCCCTGATCACGAATCAAACATTTTTGAAGTGATGTCTGTGTGTGTGTGTGTGTGTGTGTGTGTGTGTGTGTGTCAGTGAGACTTTGGAGACGATAACTGACGAAAGAATGGACCAATTCGAACGAAATTTGGTACAAAAATCACAATCCGTAAACACTGGAAGCCTATTGTTTTTATACGCAATTGAATGTTCGGAACCTCCTAAATTTTCGAGTGAAATTTTGAAAAAATCGCCAAAAAATCAAAACCACTAATAAAGTTACGCAAATAGACATTTCTTATGTAATTTTTCATTAGAAAACGATTGGCATAAATTTTAGAACGCTAACATGAACCGTTCTCGAGATATTGCACATTTTTCAAGAAATTATCAAAAAGTCATATAAAATAAAAAAAAATATTTCCTATTGAGAGACATGTTCACTTTTCATATGTAATACCATGCGATAAATTTGGTGCAATCATTTTCCTGGATGTAGCTCGTTCCATTCATGAAAAAAGATACTTTGAGTAATACTTTTGTATTTGAACGCTAACAGTCATTTATCTGCTGTAAAAATAATTTATTTCTTCGTCCATAACGCTTGGCGAGATTTTGGCGACGAATTTGGTGGAATGTCGTCAACTTGGCGACTTTTAAATGTTGCTAAATTAACGAAAAACTCGCCAAATGGATAAAAATGACGCTAAATCAATGACTACTCATTGATGATGACGACATGGAAAATGACGACTCATTGACGAAAATTCAATATCTTGGAAAGAATACAAATAATTACTATAAAAATAATCCATTTTTTTAATGTAAAAGTGGTAAATTCATTACATTATGTAAGGAAAGTCATGTGCTGCCCACATCAGATTTTTTCTATATTTGATTTGGGTTGATATACTGCACAAAATTGTTCCATGTTGTTGTTGTTGAGACCCAGACCGTCCGACCTACCAGAAATGTGTACATAATAATGAAAAAAAAATTGTTCCATGTGTAATTACTTATTATTTTATTTTACAATTAAGGAGAAACGAAAACGTGATATTTTTACTGCTATCTTCCCTCACAGTGACTAAAGAAATGAAAGTTTGTACTTTTCTCTTAGCCTATTTTAATTTAATTTTTTATACCTCCCTCGAACATATTTAAATTTTTAAATTGCAAAAAATTATTAAACTATAGCTTTGTCATTAAAAAGCAAAACAATCCTTTCTTGGTAAAAATAGATTTTATTTACATCATTCTCTTCGTCTATTCATTATTTTTAACTTCTATATGCAGGACTTTGAGCAAATAATATTGTCTTTCCTCAGAACATTCTATAAAATATATTCTAATTTTCTCAATCCCCCATACTGCCACTCAAAAATCCCCATTTTTCCCTTTTAAATTCCACCAATCCTCTAAAATCCCCTTCCTTTGTCCTTGGCGCAATATATCACTGGAATGTGCGTTGAATTCGGTGTCCGGATCCCAAATTTTGACGACCTCTCATCTTTTGATGAACGCCTGCCGCGATAAAGTTGATTCCGGAGTTTGATGCCGGGCACTTTACTTGCGATTACCATAAGGTATCCGTTTAGGAAGCGTCGGGATTACGCTTTAATGCCTCCTTTATCTTACACACCCTCCCCTTCTCTCCGAACGATTCTCTTGATTTAATGTCTCCGAGATTATATTTGTCCAATGGCTAAAGATACCGCATAATTTATCGGTGCTATAAAATGTCGGCTGTCGGAAATTTTCGAGAGAATAATTTTGGCGATGGATATTTAACACTGTTTACTAATGCATCCTATAACTAATATTTTTAGAAGGTGAAAAGTAAAAATCTACTCAAAATCACGCCGCGATCGATCGGTAGATTGCGATCGTCTAGTTAGGCCCCCAGTCTAAGCTACATATCAAGTCACGTAAAATATGCAAATTTCGATGTATTTAAAACAAGGTAAATACACATTTATCTTTTTATTGTTTTTTTTATTTAAAATAATGCGAGCTACACGACAAAGCCCTAGTAACAGCGTGCAAAATATACAGATTAAAATATAATAACACACATTAAAATGCAAACTATTGACAACAAATGAGTTTTAAAAGTTGTAATATTTCTGAAAGTTATTTTGAATAAATGTCCAATAAATTATAAATTAATTATTTCTCAAATATTGACTTGAATATTGAGAAATGAAATAAATATTTTAGTAAGACTGAGACTGTAACCACGACGTAAAGACAATATTGAAGGTGTTTCTAGATAATATATAAGGATACTTGTTGCATCGTGTTCCTATAGCTTTGAATAATGCAATGCCTTACAGTGTTTTGATTGTTTAGCATGATGTGATGCGTTTTGTTTAATATAGAAGTTTTAAGAAATCAAATCCCAACCGAAAATTTGAAAACAGATCTTTTAAACGATCGTTAAAATTGAATCATGCATTATCATCTGTTAGATTTCAGGTGAAACTTACAGTTGGAACGACATTCCTTATTCTCTATTTCCTTTTATACAAGCTCTGCGTCTTATTAACCTAACCTAAAAATCGTGCCCTGTATCGCAAGGTCCTTAGAAATATCGTAACGTGGTCTTTTCAGACCTCAATAACTATACTGCAAGTAATCTGAAGGGTAAACTTTTCGGGCACCATTTTAAAAATCCTAAGTCCGATTCGAACCACGAACAGGGCGGCCCATAGAGGTTAAGGATACCACTAGACTAGAGGGGACTATGATAAGTACGTATGGAAGGAGAAATAAAATATAGAAGGATAAATAAAATATATAAGAAGGCCCGTGATAAATATTTTTAAAGTGGCCGCAATTTCTATAGACGTCGATGTGGTTCCCATATATGCAATATTATAAGGTATACCTTTGAATGTGAAAATTTCTCATCTCGCATCATTCCGTATAGTAAATACAACGTTGAGATCTTTTTATGCCGAAAACATGTCATGCACAGCAGATTATGTGTTTCTGAACCAAATTAACAAAACCGCCAGCAGATGCCACCATTACACACTTTTTCTTCAGTTTACATTGTTTAGTTGCAGTTTTTTTATTAATATTTAGATTTGTATTTAACCAATAAGAAATTCCGATTTTGTTTCAATAGATTTGTAAATATCTGATTGACAAATATTGGAAATTTATTTATTTTTTCTCGTTATTGTCCGGGATAAAACAGGATCCACATTCTGGTGAAATTTCTGATATCACTGACTAATCGTTTCAATGAAATTCATAGATTTTTGTCTGTACGTAGACACTAATTCCACAACTTTGCGTTGGTTAAAAGAATAATTCATGATGCAGAGAAGACATGATATATTTTCCTGAGTCATATACTCTAATAGTAGAAGAGTCATTTAAAAGGCAGAAATTTTCTGTAAAACTCGTAAACAATGAAATGATTTCAGATTTGAAACTTGGTGTACATTCCTACATAAAAATAATATATAATTCGATTTCTAATACAAAAAACAAAAAAAAATTAAAGAAATAATTTCAAATTTTCCTCAGATGTATTTGAAGTAAAACTCTGCATAAATGTTTTAAGTACTTATAACGTTGTACTACAGAAAAATAATTCACAAAATATGGCCTCTTTGCCAAACATGAAAACATATACTTAAAAATTGCCAATCAATATTTGATCAGAATGTGATATATTTCGCAAATATTCATGGCTTTCATAATAATTTCTGTAATTGATCATTTACCGACGTAAATTCAGAACCCGAAAGATAATTTTAACATATTTCAAAAGTTAACTGCTTACCGTTTTATTCGAGGTATATAGGACATTGTTAATTTAAAACTTTTTAAGACCAGAAAACATTTTGTTGTAATTTTCGCCGTCTTTTTTACATATATTGTTTGCTTTTATTAAGTAAAATATGTTTAATTAGAAACTCACAAACAAATTTGTTCAAAATATGTCTAATTTTTAGAGAAATACTACTAAGAACATTATTGAAAGATCATTTGATCATGTTATCTCCAAAATTAAAAAGATCATATGAAATAATCTTTTACTGAAAATCAATGCATTTTCTATAACGATTTTCAGTAGAGTTTAGAGCAATAAACATTAAAATAAGTTCATTTTAATAAGAGTAAAACACCCCAAAAATATTGTTTTCAGTTTCCTGAAGAATTTGATCCAGCAGAAATAACATATATTCGCACTCATAAAATCAACTGTTTTTGCATTTCAATGTAAACTTGCATCGCTCTACATCTTCATAAATCAAAATAGTATAAGTGACATCCTAAAATTGTATAACATTCTGCAGTTTAATTTTAATTTATTTTCATTTCTGCAATCCTTCACTGCCACTCAAATTTTCCAATTTTTCCCCCCTCATCGAATTCCCCAATCCTTTAAAATCCCTTTTCATTGTCTTTCCGATCGTATATCACTGAAATGTGCAGTGAATTGCGCGCCCGGAGACAAAATTTTGAAGACCTCTCATCTTTTGATGAACGCCCAGTGAGATAAAGTTGATTCCGGAGTTTGATGCCGGGCACTTTACTCGCGATTACCATAAGGTGTCCGTTTAGGAAGCGTCGGGATTACGCTTTAATGCCTCCTTTATCTTACACTCCCTCACTTTCTCTTAAAGCGATTCTCTTGATTTAAATGTTTCCGAGATTATATTTGTCCAATGGATAAAGATATCGTATATTTCGTAACCGATATAAAGTAGTCACTCTTGAAAATTTTTCAGTGAATAATTTTGGTTGTGGGAAATTATATTTTATTTATGTAGCTTATGCTTTGGCATATTTGTTTGTCCATGAAGTTGTATATTACAGCCTAAAGGGTTAAGTTTATAATTTTATAGTTTGTTATAGTTTACAATTTTCGAACATTTCATTTTTAATAAATTGAAAAATGGTATATAAATAATTTGTTAAGAAATATCAATCAAATATTTTACCATTGATCAGAGTATATATATTTACCAAGTTATAAATCTTTGAGGCATAACTCATCAGATACAATTTATAGTGGCACAAAATTTTGGGATAATGTAGTTTTTGAAGCGAATATTAGAATGTTTTGTAATATGAACCTTATCGGCCCAGCTTTCTCGGTCTAGCTATATCAACGTAAATGATTTTTGTTTGTTTTTAAATCGATAACCAGATTGCTCAAATTTTGTATATCGTTGTTTTTTGTGATATATTTTAATTAGAACTTTACCAGTTCAGCGCGTTGTGGATCCAACATAGAAAGAAAGAAGTTTTTCTTTAATTACTAGAAAATCGGAGCAGGTAAAAAGCTCAAATTTTGTACATCCTTGCCGTTTGTTGTATCTTAATTCTCTGGATTTTGAATCTCACCGGTTCAGCTGTTTTTGGATCTGCAATAAGAATATACATTTTTTTTAATAACTTGAGAAAAGGAGCAGTTGGAAAGAGCAAGTTTTTCGTATTGTTGTCTTTCGTAGTATATTTTTTTTTATTCATACTTAATACGAAATTTTAAAGAACATGAAAATTATGTCTAAAAATGTGAATTTAATAAATTGTCAGATGTTCAGTATATATCAATTTGACCACCATTTTGAGTTTTCTTTAATAAAGATCATACAAAAATGCACTTTGACTTAAGATCTTGATATTTCTAAGCCTTCCATATCCAGAAAAATTCTAGTAATTTAGCTAATGACTTGGCCAGTACTCCATTTATGTCAGCGGTCTGGCAGGGTGTTCTATAAATTTTCCCACTTTCTTCGTTCCATTTCCTAACCTTTCGGGCTCTTATGTATCGTTTCAACCTATTTTTCGTTCTGTTGGGTCTCATTTATTCTTGTTCGGACTCGACTTGTTGGGATATTCCTATTGTGTTTTGGCACACGATAATCTTATGTATTATTGTGTTACTTCTCGTTTTGGATTGGTTGGGCTGTTCTTTATTATGCTTATTGATTGGCTCTTAATCCAGGTCTTCGGTATATAACTCCTTGTATTTATTCTGTTTACTCCCATTTCGTCTTTTTGACTGGTTTGTTGGGGCTCTTGCACTGACGAAAGGGATCAAGCGTATCTTCAAAACAGCTATATGCTGCATTATTCTCTTATTTGTGTTTATTTGCTTTGCTTCAGCTTTCCATTATTATTGATATTTATTGAGATATGTGCGTAGCTAGCATATGTCTTAGGATATTAAGAGCGCACGTGCTGCAAACGGGCGGATTGGAAGCAATTTCTAACAACTTTCTGTTCTCCATTATATAACGGGCTTTACTTCTAGTAGACTCTAAACAGTGAAAAGTGTAAATTTGCTTTTATGTTTTTTTTATAAATTTGAATTTTTTTTTGTATTTTTATGTTGAATAATAAGATATTTTAGAGTATTTTTTCGATTATGTTTTTCATATAACAATATTTTAGGATTATTTTTTTTTAAATATTAGTAAGTAATCTATCCTGAAATAAATTGTGAAGCAAGCTTTATTAAAATAAATTGTTCTAACTGCTGGAGCAATATATAAAAAGTAAACACTTCGTTAAAACATAACATATAACAAAATTGCAATGCTATCAATCAGTTTCATAGAATAAAAGAACTATATCATTTTACGTTGGTTTGATCTTTCGTTATGTTTATTTGTAGCGCAACCCTGACGTAAAGCTAGGTACTGACGTACACTTTTACGAAATCTAGTTTTTAGAAAAATTAAGTTTCTTGACCAATCAAATTTATGAAAAGTTTGAATTGCAATTAATAAAATAGTTTGGAAATTAATATTTAGTTTCTTAGTTATTCAGATTTTCATTTATTCCATTAACTTTCATACCCGTTAGATCAAGATAAACTGCATTCCATTGTTTTACTTTATCTCACACATAAATCTCATTTTATATACTACCTATCTTAAAGGGTTCAATACGATACTGGATGAAGAAGACTTACAGCTTAATCCTTGCACTTTCATTTTAGTCGCTCTATGATAATGGAGTACGACAGGCTTAGTCCATTCAGTATTTTATCATTCTAGGCATTATGCAAAACTCTAAAGGGATCGTGGTATTTCTGGAGTTGGATTAATGAAAGATGGTTGCCTTTAATATATGCCAATTATCTTAGTAAGGGAATGGTTCTATTAATAGTAACGGAAGACCTATTGGTGTCAAAGGCGATACCTCGATAACTTCTAGCAACATTAATCAGTTATAATATAATTTGATATCATTTTTTTTCTAAATATTTCTTGTACCCACTTTTTTTTCTACTGTATACTTTATATCGTACAAAAACCTCATTTTATTACTATCAATCTTCAAGGATACAATACGCTACTGGATGAATATTTATAGCTTAATCCTTGCATTTTCATTTTAGTCACTCTATGGTAATGGAGTACGACAGGTTAGTCCATCCAGTCTTTTATCCATCACGTATTTTGTAATTATAGACTTCTGGTGCTTAATGGAACTTATGGTACTTGATAGAACTTCTGGTGCTTCGTAGAACTTCTGGTGCTTCGTAGAACTTCTGGTGCTTCGTGCAACTTCTGTTGCTTCGTGGAACTTCGGATGTTTCATGGAACTTTTGGTGTTTCATGGAACTTCTGGTGTTTCATGGAACTTCCGGTGTTTCATGGAACTTCCGGTGCTTCATGGACCTTCTAATGTTTCGTGGAACTTCTGATGCTTCGTGGAACTTTTTTTTTTAAAATTTAATTAACGTGGCAACAACAGATCGAAATCCAGTTACAGTAGCCACACAAGCCTCCATGTCTTATTCGGGATTTGAACACGAGCCCTCTAGACAGCATCCGAAGACGCTGTCCACTACACTACCTGGGCGGCCACGAAGCAATTTCTGATGCTTCGTGGAACTTCTGATGCTTCGTGGAACTTCTGATGCTTCGTGGAACTTCTGATGCTTCGTGGAACTTCTGATGCTTCGTGGAATTTCTGGTGCTTCGTAGAACTGCTGGTTCTGGATTAATAAAAAATAGTTGCTTACGACACATGATAATATCTTCAGTAGGGGATGGTCATATTAAGAGTAACAGAAGACTATGTGGTGTTAAATGCGTCACCTCGATCACTTTTAACCACATTAATCAAATTAATCGGATAAGAGTCCAATGTTATATCTTTTTACTTCTAAATAGCCCTTGAATCCGAGTATCATGCTACTTACTCTATTACTTTATCCTGTACTTAAAGCTCATTTTATATACTAATAATTTTCAAGAGTACGATACTGGATGAAAAAGACTTGCAACTTCATCCATGCACTTTCATTTTAGTCGCTCTATGGAAATGGCATACGATAGGTTTAGTCCGTCAAGTCTTTTATCATTATAGGTATTATGCAAAACTCTAGAGTGATCGTGGAACTCCTGAGCTGGATTAATGAATAATGGTTACTTTCGATCCATGCCAATTGTCTCAGTAGGGAAGTGGCCTTATTAAGAGTAACAGAAGACTATTCGGTGCTATATATACCTCACCTTAATTGCCTTTATCTACATTAATTAGTTAAAAAAAAGTCCACGTTGATATCATTTTGTATCTGAATATTCCATGAACCTTAGTTCGACTACATTAACTGTATTTTTATGGCTGGCAAATGGTATATTTGCTAACTTCGTTACGGATGAATAGAAAATGTGGAACCTATCCACAGGGCATTAGATCAATTCTCAATTCAGAAGTAATGATAGGTTGCACGTTTCAGATATTTTGCCAAGTTGCAGTATAAACACTCTTATCTCTCCGAAAGGCATTTCATCCTTTGATAACATGTTCATATCTATCACTTGCCTAAATTGAAAATGTTTTATATATGATAGGGTGGAGGGGAGTTAAAGATCGAACTCTGGGGTTCAAACCTTTTTGTAGCAGGCCTATTTAGGAAAAGGATGTTTGATGTGTAGATGTATATGTCGACCCATTACTAAGCCGTAGTTGCAAAACCTGCCAATAGTGCTGTAACAAGCTACCAAACGAGGGCATATGGATAGTCAGGATCTCAGAAAGGGGACGATGATGGAATGGGGTGGGTCCTATAAAAGTAAGTGTAATATAACGCTTAGCCAAAGTGACCAAAAGTCTTTATTGGAATTTGAATCATGAATTTTTAAACAAGACAAAAAGTTCTTTAACCATTGAGCTATTGAAATGAAAGTCTCATCTTTAGAAGTACACCCTGTATTACTTCTTCTGATTTCATATCGAGCTGAAAATTCTTTTCTAGACGAATTCCTCTTTATGTATTCCTCACTCTTTGCCACAGAATAGCATCCTGTCCATAATTATCTTTTGTTATATCTTGGCTAGCATCTTATCATTCGTACTGATTATGAATTATAAATTCGCTGCCATAAGTTGCAGAGTACTTGGGAAAATCAAAGCTTACTCTTTTTAGCCTTCAACAATTATGAATTTAACCCAGGTTTAAGTACAGCTATCGTAAGTCCAGAACGGAATTCGAACCATAGATCTACGAATAGGATTGGTCAAACAATGCTCTAACTATAGAATAACTAGAACAAAATTATTATCTCTTACAGAGGAAGTGCAACATATATAGGGGTCCACTAGAAAGTTAATGTAACTCTTCAGCGGATTAGGGTCAAATCTCCAAAACCCACTGAGCACAAAAACATTTCAACGATTCTTGTTGCTGCAATAGGGGCGTGATTCCATAGATACTAAATATTCATACCTTATTCTTTCTGACACGTCAACTGCAGAAAAGCTGTAGCAAATTCACCGTAAAGTCCTGAATTGAAATTTATGTACGTGGTCAACTGCTTCAGAAATATATTCCACTCTATGCGGTGCCAAAATCTATGCCTAATGCTAAAAGTAGTGACAGTTCAAAATATCACTGGCGATACTTCATGCCAATGCGTCGTTAAAATCTCAGCTCCGCTCTCTCCAGCATTTTATTTACTGCCTAAAATAACAATCCATAAAGTAAATACCCCTTGAAAAGCGAGAATTTCAATAACTTCCTGGAAATGTCATTCCTCACAATCTCCCTCTTGCCTTTTTTCGACTGCGCCAAAAAGCATGCCAGGATTAAAATAAAATATCGCCAAAAATACAGGTTTTAATTTAGCATCTTTAATGAACAAAAGCTCTTGCCATTTTTAAAATGTAAAAAAAAAAGTGTTACAGAAGACTGTTAAAAATAAATAAATATTATTATCATACACGTATAATATATATTCCTAATCTTACTGTGAGGTAAAAATGTTTGAATAAAAGAACAATAAAAAGTCATCCCGTTGTCCGAGAGTTTACTTAGTGAAAATATCGCCACCTGCGACATGATTAATGATTATTTTATCGTCAATCTTCGGAGTTCAAGGCAAAAACGGAATTTTGGCTTCCAGGAGAGGATGACCGGAAACTCGAGAGCTCCTAATCTTATCCGCAGGAGAGCGTTTATCAATATTTTAGAGAGGGGAGAAGGATTTTTGTAATTAATGCCCATAATTGGGGGCTGTAGTCAAGACTGGACGGTGAAAGGGGGTTGCCCAGTTTGGCATATATAGCTTTAAAATAGAATAGCTCAGGTGCAGAAAAATAATTTTTACAGTCTGCTATTTGTCACGTCATATGAGTAATTTGATCAGTCGCTTATCTAAATAAAAACCCATAGGAAAAGCTAATATCTGTGTATAACTATATGTCTGTCACGCTAGGCGGCAATCATGCTTGGCAAAATATCGCAAAATCGTCAACGTTTGTAAAATTTTGCTGAGTTAGCAATATTTCGCAAATATGT
The DNA here is from genome assembly GCA_951213105.1 of Amaurobius ferox. Lineage (NCBI taxonomy): Eukaryota > Metazoa > Arthropoda > Arachnida > Araneae > Amaurobiidae > Amaurobius > Amaurobius ferox. Next base: position 27,175,616 of record OX578137.1, read on the forward strand.
CGTCAATCTTGACAGACAGAGAGACGAGAGACTTTTTTTAATAGCATGCTTATATTTTGCTTCACTTTGTTTTAACTCATTCTGCTGGTGTGGCATATTCAAAGGAAATTGAGGTAATCTACTATTCAAAATTATCACAAAACGCAGGGTGCAGTGGCGTGTAGACGAATTTCTTCTAAATTGGGTTTATACACGCCTTAGTAGATATTGTTGATCTGGAGCACTAAAATACTTTATTCCGGATCCAAAAAATCTACAGGTATAAGCGTAAGAAGACGAGACCTCAATGGGTTGAGTCAATGGAAGCTATGAATGTCAAACCCTGTTTTTGCTATGCAGCTGTCTCTAAAGAGGTTATAACCTTCTTAAGTAAGCCAGCATAATGTTAGCCACTGTACTAAACTATCACAGTACTGCAATAATTTATTAAATTTTGAAACTTAAGACTTCATCAAAAAAGGCAGTGCTATAAAATCGCCTGATTCTCTATGTAAAATCAATAAATATTTCATTTATATCACTTAAATGCCAGACTAGAGCTAAATAATTTTGTGTTAAAAAATTCAGCAATTCATCTTACATTCGCTTGACTTGTTTACATTCAGCATACGTTAAAATTAGGATTCGTTGTAGAAATAACCAAACTTTAATGATCATTTAGAATAAAAAATATCGTAATTGCGTAAGCACAGAATTTAGAAACATAAATAATATGTAAACATAAAGCGGCTTTAGGACGGATGCAACACTAAATATAAAATAAACGTTCTTTAAATATCACGATTTTCTCACAGCGAAATAAAAAATTGATGCCATATTTTATTTTGCAATGTGTTACGTGATAACTTCATATAATATGGGTGTAATTATTATTTCAATTTTAATTTAAAAACTTCTTTACATATTTTGATAAAATTGTTTTACACATTTTACGTAATAATTTGAATATTTCCTGAAATCTTCGAAGCACTGTGTGAATTTTAACTCTGCTTGAAAAATGTTTGAAAAATTAGGTCCCATAGGGTTCAATGTAGCATTTCATTTTTTCAACCCGGGTTCAATCCAAATCTAACTGGGTGATATTATTCTTTTACATTCCCATATGTACCACAGACCGTCTTAACAACTTGCTGAAATTTCATTTTGATAAAGTCATTTTTACGGCATTTATCTTGCGAACAGACAGACAGAATGAACAAAGTCATAAACACTTTAGAACTATGTTGGAAAGAGTTAAAAAGAATTCCTCTTTTAAAGAATGAAAAACATTTCATCTGTGAAAAATGCATTCCAAGCACGAAAACTATGTTACATGCATTAAACTATAACCAAATGTATATAAAAATTGTATATTTATTTGGTGGTAAATTTATAACATTGGCATTGCTTTGTTTGGATGGTAGAAAATGGTGTATCAGTTTTTGTAACGCTTTTGTGAAATGTCTTGTGGATAAACGTGTATCTTATCCCTAAATTACATCTTCATAAATGAACTACATTACTTTAAACTACTTAACTATAGTAATAGATACTACTTCATAAAATTATTCTCAATTGTGTTTAAATTTAAAACCGGGAATTTGGGTTACCGTAATACAATAAAATGTTTTATTTGCCCTCCAAGACTTACCGCCAATCTCATCGCCAAAAACAACAACCCTACATCAGGGATCATTTTCTTTTGTCACAAGTGTCAAGATTTTCAGGAGGGGGTATCATTTGAGGGTCGGTATCAGAAATTTGATAAGTCATCGCTTCTTTCTTAACGTTCCAAAATGATAAATAGGATTTTGGTGTAAGACGATAGCCCCCTTCAGCCACCCATTACCATAAGATAGTTCCCCTACCAGCAAGGGAAGATTAAGGAATAATGCCCCTTCATCTTATAGGGCTTTCATTATGAGCATTTAATGCTTTAGGAATGTGTCCATCATAGCGTGGAGGTAAGGAAATGTATTGTTTACAAGGAACAGCTTTACCAAATGTTTTGAAAATATTGAGATATCGGAGATAAAAGTTGGTTTAAGCACGACACGTTAAAGGTCAGTTATTTACTAAAAAAGCTTTCATTCAAACATGTTGAGATGTCAAATGCTGTTCGAATAATAATCTTAATGAGTAATTTCTCTTAAAACGGTGTTTTTCAAAGAATGGGTCGCGTATAGAGGGTCATGCATTGTAAAAACCAGGGTCGCAGCCAGGCAGGCGCCAGAGGGGGTTAAGACCCCCAAGAGGTATACTCAGCTCCCCTAATAAACATATTACATTTTTAGTAGTGATATAAAATTTCATCCAACATGTCACTCAAATGTTTCATAAACATTACTTTATGAGATTTTTTATAAATTAACTTCATTTTAAGGATTTTTTAATTTAGTTAAATTTGTGGTTACACAGATAATCAATTTATTTACATATATAATTTAAAAATATTTAATTTTTTTAATAATTAAGATAATAATATTTAGGATATTTTTGTATTATTGAGGCGTTCACTGTCGTACATTAGACCATCAAACTCAGCTAATAAGTAGTTACAATCTAATATTAAGTGCAAACTTGTATTTACTATCTGAAATTTTCTTCAATTAACAACTTTGCTACTAGTTAATGCTTATATTTAAATCAATTGTAATTATTATGTATTAATATTGATGTATAGTAGCTATGAGGATTTTCCTAATAAGCTCTTAGCTTACAAATATAACTATATAATTGATTATTTGTTAATAATTTATATGGATCGAAATATATAATAACTACTACGGTTTAGGAATGCTAATGATTATAGAGTTTTTAGTGAGCCCCTCTTTCAAGACTGCTCATACCCCTTTGAATTTTAATCCAGCCTGTCTTGAATTTCGTTTCTGGCTACGGCCCGAACGAATCTCAGATATATTTCTCAGATATATGGAGATGTCAGATAAGATAACGAAAGGATAGTTAGGGACGAGTGAAGGGAAGACTATTCTCCATTCCTAAGAAAGGAAAATCAACATTCGCCTGAATTTTGATGAATAAACCTCTTACTTGAAAATTACAATAGATTAAGATAATTTTTTTCATACATACGTGAAATTGTACGCAAATTTTCAGAATCACAATTTCAATAATAAACAAGAAATATCAATCATGCTTTAAAGCATTGATTATGAAACACTTTCCAACAGCAATGCAATTTTATTTAAACATGCCTAAAATGCAATACATTCCTCGGTAATATTTTAAAACTTCTCACAATACTACATTGATTTATTATATTTGAAAACTTAAACCTTCATCGAACAAAATGAACTTCATTCCAATGACGGCATTGAAATATAAATTGCTTGGTTTAAACATCTCTAAAATGTGATATATTACTCGATAATAATTTTAGAATTATCATAATACCACGATAATTTATTATATTTAAAAACTTCATCGAAAACAACTGAAATTTATTCAAATGACGTCATAGAAAAAATAAGACGCCTGTCTCTCTCTAAAAAAGCATCATTTCATTCATAAATAATTTCCCATTCATGTCATTCATCACAATACTATAATAATTTATTTTATTTAAAAATTAAGACCATGGAGCTACAAGTAATTTAACTCTATGCTTAAAACTTCATCGCAAAAAATCGTCCTTCTCTCGGTAAAGTCAATGAATATTTCTTTCATATCAGCTATGCAGACTCCATGAGCTAAATTCTTTTGCGTTAAAAAAATACAGCAATTTCTATATGCAACTCATCCTATATATTTTGCTGTTTACATTTTACATAAGTGAAAAACAGGCTTCGTTGTAGAAATAATCAAATTTGGATGAGCATTTAAACTCAAATATATTGTAATTGCGTTGATTTAGTATGTAGATGCACAGAATTTAAAACAAAATAAAGTGGTTTTAGAACGGATACAACACTCAATATGAAATAAAAAGAACTTTAAAAATCACGATTTCGAGACAAGATGGATGCCATATATCATTTTGAAGTGGATCACGTGATACTTTCATATCATGGTCACGTGATCTTTTCATATAAGAAGTGTAATTATTATTTAAATTTTTATTTAAAAAACTACTGAAAATATTTCACTGAATTTTTTTTTATATATTTTATGGAACAATTTAAATATTATCTAAAATTTCGAAGCAATTTGTGAATTTTAAATCCGCTTAAAAAATGTTTGAAAAATTAGGTCCCATAGGGCTCGATGTATTTCATTTTTTCAACCCGGGTTCAATCCGAAACTAATTGGGTGATATTATTCATTTATAATCTCATAGGTCCTACAGACCGTCTGAACAACATACTAAAATTTCATTTTGATTAAGTCATTTTAACGGCAATTATCGTGCTAACGAGCAGACAGACAGACAGACAGAATGAACAAAGTCATAAACACTTTTCAACTTTGTTGTAAAGTGTTAAAAAGAACTATAATAGGGCGAAACACCCATTTATAAACTGCACATACACACGATGCTTCCTACAAAGAGAGTGTAAAAGAACAGTTGCACAAAAGTTGAAAAGGAACCCATATTAAGCTTCATTGCCCTATTTTTTTATTTTTATTTTATTTTTTTGCACGGTTACTAGAAGAATGTAGCGAAACAAAATACATTCCATGGAGTTAGAGAGTTACCCTTAACCTCCATGAAACATACAATAGAAATATATAATTCTATGGAAATACATTTTGGTTATTTAAGTGTGTTACTTTGATTCCATTGTTTTCTTGTATTTTAATTTGTTTAACTTACAATTCAAATTCTAAATATTCGTCTTCTCTCGTATTAGAATTCTTAAATATTGAAATTAGTTATTTATACTTCTAATTTCATAATTTATTTATTAAATAAAATTTTAATTTGAAATCTTTCACGGCTCGCATACTTCATACGTGCGAGTCAATTTAAAGCTCTAATTTTATTAGTAATATCTATACCTTATGTTTCACGAGGAATGCCCGAACAGAATATAAAATCAACAATTGTAGAAGTAATGTGAAATATGAAAAACAATTAGCAAACAGAGGAGAATTTTGCTATGATAGTTGTATTCTACGTAGCTGAAAATTTCATGAAAGTGCAAAACTTAATTTTTTATAAGCTTTCCAAGTAAATAAACATCAATTAGTGAAGTGTTGACTACGCTTAATTGGTCAACAGAAATTTACCTAGTACCTTTTGATAAAAAAAAGTCTGCTGAGATATTGAACATCCTTGAATCATTTTTACCTGAACTGCAAATGTGAATAGACTTCTTCTTATGAAAGTACATATGAGGGACTTCAACAAATCTATTTAAAACAGGAAAACCTCTAATTGAAATTCGCTACCGCTAAAGTTTGAATATTTTATTTGTTGCTGGTCTGTTCAAATCGTAAAATAAAAATACCTAATAGCAATAACTGGAATATCTCAGCAAATTGTCTATCAAAATATAGAGACAAAATTATTTTGTTGTAATTAAGAGCAGTGAAAATTTGACTATTTGACATTTTTACTTTCACTGCAATACATGGTAATGTATAGGGAAAGTATTGGAATCATGTCGAAAATTGCAACTCGAGTTTTCGACGGATCTATACGTTTCGAGACCTCTAGAATACGAAAAACCTATTTTTAGCGTGACGTCTGTGTGTGTGTGCGTGTGTCTATCTGCCTGTCTGTCTGTCTGTCTGTCCAATGTATGTATCCACTCTAACTCAAAAACTAATGGATCGAATTTCATAAAATTTGGTAAGTCACTTGGATGTGACTCTGGTGCTGATTAGTTTTTGGTAAGATTTGTAAAAACAGAACCCGCCTTTTTTTGCGAAATGGCCCATAAAAATTTCATTTATCTGCTCTAGCTTAAACACTAATTGACCAAATTTCGCAAAATTTGGTAGATAAGTTACTTGTTGGATACTCTGGTGTTGATTAGAAATAGTTACGATTCGGAAAAGAAGAACCCGCCTTTTTTTACGAAATAGCCGGCAAAAATTTCATGTATCCACCCTTGATAAAATGCTAATTGACCAAATTTCACAATATTTGGTAGATAAGTTACTTATGGGACACTCAGGTGCTGATTCGATTTTGGTGCGATTCGGTAAATAACAACCTGCTTTTTTTATGAAATGGCCCGCAAAAATCGCAAAACTTTAAAAGAAAAGAAATCTGATGTGGGCAACACATGACTTTCCTTTCCTTATATAATTCAATTAATTTACTACTTCTACAGTTAAAAAAATGGTATTCTTATAGTAGATACTTATATTCTTTCTAAGATATTGAATTTTCTTCAATTACTAGTCTTTTTCATTGATTTAGCGTCATTTTTATCAATTTGGCGAGATTTCTGTTAATTTGGCAACAATTAAAAATGTCGCCAAGTTGGCGACATTCCGCCAAGTTCGTCGTCAAAATCTCGCCAAGCGTTATGGACGGCGAAATACGTTATCCTTACAGCAGATAAATGACTATTGGCGTTCAAATGCAAAAGTATTACTCAAAGTACCTTTTTAATGAATGGGACGAGCTAGATCCACGAGAATGATGTCAGCCAATTTATCACATAGTATTACACACGAAAAGTGAACATGTTTCTCAACAGGAAATATTTTTTTTTATTTTATATAACTTTTTGATAATTTTTTTGAAAAATGTGCAATATCTCGAGAATGGTTCATGTTGGCGTTCTAAAATTTATGTCAATCGTTTTCTAATGAAAAATTACATAAGAAATGTGTATTTGCGTAACTTTATTAGCTGCTTATGATTTTTTGACGATTTTTTCAAAATTTCACTTGAAAATTTAGGGGGATTCTGAACATTCGATTGCGAATAAAAACAATAAGCTTCCAGTGTTTACAGATTGTGATTTTTGTACCAAATTTCATTCGAATCGGTCTATTTGTTCGTCAGTTATCGTTTCCACAGGCTCACTGACACACACACTCGCACACACACACACACACACTTTCTCACACACACACACACAGACAAGACTTCAAAAATGTTTGATTCGTGATCATGGATGCTTGAAACGTACTCTCCTGTTGAAAACTCGAATTCGATTTTTCGACCCCGTCACAATACTTTCCTTATACATTATGTATATAAGGAAAGTAAAAAGACTACGTATGCTGAAATGTATCAATTAAATTCTTGTTTTATACGCAATTTTTGACGAGGAAAAGAATATAATACATTCCATTATACTTTATTACTAACCGTTCTCAAGATATTTGAGATTTCTTGCATTTTTGTTACGCCGCTATCTGGAAAATGTCCAATTATCAAATAAAAACAAAAATTGAAGTAAAAATTCAAATTTAGTGTTATTTGGTGCAATTAAACTTAGTTTATTGAATTATTAAAGAAATAAAGAAAATATGAATTTAAGTCTGCAGGGAAAGACATGTGCTTCCCACATCAGAATTTTACTTTCCCTGTAATACATGGTAATGTATAGGGAAAGTATTGGAATCATACCGAAAATCACAAGTCGAGTTTTCGACGGATCTGTGTGTGCGTTTCGAGACCTCTAGAATACGAAAAAACTATTTTTAGCGGGACGTATGTGTGTGTGTGTGTGTGTGTGTCTGTATATCTGTGCAATGTATATAGACACTCTTAACTAAAACACTACTAGACCGAATTGCATAAAATTTGGTAAGTAAGTCACTTGGTCAGACCCTGGTGCCGATTAGTTTTGGGTAGGATTCGTAAAAACAGAACCCGCTTTTTTTTGCGGAATGGCCCGTAAAAATTTCATGTATCCACGCTAGCTAAAGTACTAATTGACCACATTTTACAAAAATTGTTTGTAGGACACTCTCGTGCTAATTAGATTTTGGTACAATTCGGAAAAGAACAACCTGCCTTTTGTTACGAAACGGCCCCTAAAATACGCCAAAATCTAAAAAAAATACTACGTATGTATCAAATGTATCAATTAAATTCCTGTTTCATACGCAATTTTTGACGAGGAAAAGAATATAACACACTCCATTATGCCTTAGGACTAACCGTTCTCAAGATATTTGAGATTTCTTGCATTTTTGTTACGCCAATTTTGGAAAAATGTCCAATTACCAAATAAAAACAGAAATTGAATTAAAAATGCAAATTTAGTGTCATTTGATGCAATTAAACTCAATCTAGCGAATTATTAAAGAAATAAAGAAAATATGAATTTGAGTCTGCAGGGAAAGTCATGTGCTACCTACATCAGATTTTTACTTACCCTGCAATAGATGGTAATATATAGGAAAAGTATTGGAATTATGCCGAAAATCACAACTCGAGTTTTCACGGATCTACACGTTTCGAGACCTCTAGAATACGGAAAATCTATTTTTAGCGTGACGTCTGTGTGTGCTTCTGTTTGTGTGTCTGTATGTCTGTGCAATGTATGTATCCACTCGCTCAAAAATTAATGGACCGAATTTCATAAAATGTGGTAGGTAAGTCACTTGGATGTGACCCTGGTGTTGATTAGTTTTTAGTACGATTCGGAATAAAAAAAAAACCTGTCTTTGCGAAATGGTTCCCAAAAATTGCTTGTATACATTCTAACTGAAAAACTAATGGACTGAATTTCACAAAATTCAGTAGATAAGTCGCTTGTGGGTTATTCTGGTGTTGATTAGAATTTGGTATAGTTCGGAAAAAATAACCTGCTTTTTTTTGCAATATGACCGCAAAAATCTTCAAAATCTAAAATAAAAAACTGCTAATGCTCAAATATATCTATTAAATGCTTGTTTTATACGTAATTTTTAACGAAGAAAGGGATAAATTCAACCCTATTACACTAGGACTAGCCGTTCTCGAGATATTTTAGTTTTTTCGTATTTTCTCTATGCCACTTTTGAAAATAAGTCCAGTTACCAAATGAGAACGAAAATTGAATTAAAAGAGAATTAAATTTAATTAAAATAAAGAGAACGTGGGTATAAGTTTTTGCATTTTAATAAGTTTGCATTTTAATAAAGTTTGCATAAAACTATCAGTGCCGGGGAGTGCAATAATCAAAGCTAAATTCTCCTCTGTTTATCGATTATTTTTTATTTTTCACTTCACGTCGTAATACAACCATGTGCAATAATTGTTTAATTAGGTTTGGTCTTTCCATACACTCTTAGATTCCCTAATGATCTGAAAGGTAAAGTTTTGCACACTTGTAATATCGGTCACGGAACAGAACCTAATTGAGCTAAGTTTTAATTAATATTAATATTTTGGAATATAAACATTTCCATTTTAACTCGGATTAAACATTGCGTGATCTACATATCTCTATGATAATTAATATTTTAATTTTTATTTAGAAAACTACCGAATATATTTTGCTGAAATTTTTTTATATATTTTATAGTATTATCTTAAGATTTTCTAAGATTTTCGAAGCAATTTGTGAAATTTAACTTTGTTTAAAAAATGTTTGCAAAATTAGGTCTCATACGGGTTCACTTATTCAATGTATTTCACTTTTTTGTTCAATGTATGAGGGGTCCCATATGGTTCAATGTATTTCACTTTTTCAACCCAGGTTCAATCCAAAACTAATTGGGTGATATTGTTGATTTACATTCTCACATGTCCATAGACTGTCTCAACAACATACTAAAATTTCATTTCGATAAAGTAATTTTTACGGCAGTTATCGTGCGAACGGGCAGACAGACAGACAGAATGAACAAAGTCATAAACACTTTTCAACTATGTCGGACACCTTTCCAAATGTGTCCAAAATAAATTCATGAAGCTTTATTTCCGATAGCTTTATTTCAGATAGATTCATGAAGCGATATTTCCGATATATTTTTGAGGGTATATGAGTGCCACCTATACGGTAAAAATTCTCTTATTTCAATTTCCCGGTACATTAAATTTAATGTTTGATGTGCGTGTCTTTTCGATCACTCTTTTCTATAAACTGATATCATTGTTCCTATGAATTATTACTATTTACCATAAAAATAATGCTATAAAAATGCTAAACATGAATAATTTGTATTCTGATAATGAAAATGACGAAAAGTTCAATCTAGTCTTAGTTTTTCACATAATGCATCTATACTTAAAATTTAATAGCGGTACGTGCATTAATTGAGTTAACGTGTGTGTGCAACTCTCTCTCTCTCCCCTGTCTATCTTACTCACTCACTCTCTCACTCACTCACTCTCACTCATTCCCTTTCTCTCACTCACTATCACTCACTTTATCTCACTCACTGTCACTCACTTTATTTCACTCACTGTCACTCACTTTATCTCACTCACTGTCACTCACTTTATTTCCTTTCTGGTAGGTCGGACGGTCTGGGTCTCAACAACAACAACTCACTTTATTTCACTCACTCTGACTCCCTTTATCTCACACGCTCTCACTTACTTTATCTCACTCACTCTCACTTTATCTCACTCACTCTCACTTTATCTCACTCACGTTATCTCACTCACTTTATCTCACTCACTCTCTCTCACTCACTTTATCTCACTCTCTCTCACTCACTTTTACTCTCTCTCTCTCTCCCATTTGTATCTATCTCACTCATTATCTGTCCCCTTTATCTCTATCTCACTCACTCACTCTTTCTCTCTCTCACTCTCTCTCATTCTTACTCTATCACACCCAACCAGACGGTCACCTTTCCAAATGTGTCCAAAATAGATTCATGGCGCTTTAAAATATGCTCATCGCCAATATCTTGGATTCAAAAATGTCCAGGAAAATAACGCTTTCTATCCAAAATAGTGTGAGAAAATTAAAATGTTGTATGGCAGGAATAAACTCATTCAGCCTGTTTGTATACATATAGTAATTACTTTTGCAAATAGCAATGCCTACCCTTCTCCCGAGTAATTTGCTTCGCCCATAAACTCCTCCACCCGTATGTCGGACATAAATATAATTTTAGAAGTCCTGATCCTAGAGGAGAGCAATAGAATGAGATATAGGATAAAGTAAGCCTTAAAGCTTAATCCCTGCAATTTCTGTGCAGTCACCCTATGGTAATGTGAAACGGCTGGAACTATCGCCTGTCCCTACCCAGGCCTTTTATCATCCGGGACATTAAGTAAAAGGCTTGAGCTAGTGGAACTTCTGGTGCAGAATTACTGAATAATGGTTCCTTCCAAATCTACCTCGGATGTGATACTCGGAAAGTTCTTGGTAGTTGGCGAACAATTCGGTGATAAATGATTTAGAGCTACTTGAATTATATACAGTCTGTTTGGACGTTGAAGAGTGTAATGTTCTATTTCTGAAGATTCTAAATGTCTTAATTAATTCTATTACTTTCCTCAGAGATGGATTCTAAGCACTCATGCAGTTGAAACTCTTAGACAATAATGTATTTCTATGAAAAGTTAAAAACATACATTATGGAAAGGATGAATGTAACACACATACAATAATCAAGCGCAAAATATAGTGGAAAATAAGATAACCAACAGTTATATATTGTTTTTATTTGTGGTTGATATATACTTATTATTGTATTTGTGGTCTCTTAAATTATTCCTTCCACTTTGCCATTCCTAACAATAGACACTATGTTGGCCGCTTCAAAGCAATATTTTATTTAAGGTCAATAACAATTTTTTGCTGACTTTAAACATTATTTATCTACCACCCTCTGAGCAGTGATGAACATTTTAACCGAGATACACCTCGGGAGTGATACTTTGAAAATTCTGGTAGAGAGCAAATCTATGATAAAGGATTTAGGACTACTTGATTTATGTAGCCTGTTTGGACGTTGAAGAATGCAATAAACAATTTCTGAAGATTTAAAATACCTCAATTAATTATATTTCCTTCCAAAATAGATTGATTTTACCAAATCTTGGCACCATATTAGTTGGGCACATACATTTGCTTTCTTCAGACATTAATATATTTATAAAATATTACGAGCACTTTGTGCAAAGGATAAGAAAGAAACAACGTAATATAACACATATAAAAGTTAAAATAAAAAAAATAATTAAATAAAATCAGCAACATTTTAGTGAAATATGTACATGATTATCTTATGCGTTTTATCCGTATTCATATATTTACTGCTCTTAATCTTTTCACCAGCATTACCCAAATGACAACAAAATACAAATTATGACTTTTGATATACATTTACTGGCAACCTAAATGATAAAAAAATACGATCAATACGCATATTTATTCATCTATATTGAATTCATTATCCATAATATTAGACATTTCTTTTCAAAATTTTGAAATATATATATATTTAAAACTTTGTGAATTAAAATTATAACTACATAATATGCTTTGATCAATCAATCAATTTGCTTTTTTTTTATAGAGTTCTTTGTATAAAGCTTTTACTCCAGTATTCGCCAATATTTGTATACATCCATGTAGAGATGTAAGGATATGTATATTAATATTAAATACGTTTAATTTTTGTTTTATGAGTGGTAGTGAACTTTATTATTACAATTTTTGGTTTGGTGTAACATTCAGTGACTCATACGAATTTAAGTTACAGATAGTCGAATTACAAATACATCTTTGTCATAGCTATTTTAAATTGCGAAAAAAAAAAATTTTAACACAACAGTGGCGCACGGAAAAGTATAAAATAAATCTTAATCTCGTACGAACTTAAACAAAATAGAAAATACAGCCAGACTCAATTCAATATAAGATTATATATATCTAAACATTATCCAAATTTGATATTATGTAAAATTGTCCAAGAGAAACGGAGTATACGCAGATGAAATAATTTTCACAATTTTGCATAATATTAATTTTAGATAATGATGAGATGTGCATATTGTTTTATAATAACTGAATCTGCCAACACCCTCATTTCCCTTCGAAAATTTTGTACAATATCAATTTTGGATAATGTTAAGATGTATATATTATTGTTTTGAAATGAATCTGCTGCCGTATTATACATAGATCGAAACGAAAGTACCAAGAGAATATTCCGTTTGAAGACTCTGAACCTCAATTCTTCAAGAAAAAGCATCAAAACGACAAAAATATAGTCATGACGTAAGTAAATGACATAACTACGTAACACAACAGCATGAAAATTTGATATATGAAAGTGCGAAATGAAACTGTGTGCCGAGTTGCAGCTCTGTGAGTGAACTGGAAGATGAGAACGTGTCCGTCAAAGTTGTTAAACGAAAGGACAATGAAAGTTCACATGAAGTTAATAAGACTAAGAGACGTGTGAAATAAAAACAAAGAAATACTATCAGCCGTCGATAAATAATATTAATGTAAATTTAAAATTATAATTGTTTGAACATTTGTAAATGAACAGTAGCATGATGGGTACATTGATAATATATATTTTACATTATATAGATATTGTATATATATATATATATAATTCCAAACAGATATCACAGATATGATATATATATATGGTAACACTGGTCGTTTCATTCTGGGTTTCAATGGTTCGGGCATATGCGGAGTTTTTTCCAGGTATTCTTGTTTCATTTATTTTTCCACCTTTATGTGTGTTGTCCAAGTAGAAATAGTTTATAGATATAATCTATCCAATTCTTCAGAAACATACATATTTTGTGTTCATTTTGAGAAAATACTTGGACCCGACGAAGAGTTATATCGAAATGAACAATTCAATTATTTAGGCCCAGTCCTTGTTCACATGTATAGCGTTAACGCTTGGATTTTTTTTAATTGTTTTTCTATTATTGATACTATACCATTGATATTTGATGATTATCTTTAGCTTGATGATTCGAAATGTGCATTTTTTTCCCATTTGGATGAAGATTCGCTATTTAATACTTCTTTTTATTCTGTAGGTTTTATATTAAAATAGGATTTTTGAGTTGCAACTTCTCTCTATTCTATCATTGGACTGTCAAACTATTATATATATATATATATATATATATATATATATATATATATATATATATATATATGTATATATATATATATATATATATATATATATCATATAAAAACCAGTAATCAAATTCAAATAGAATTCCTATGCATATCCACAAAAAGCAAAGGCACTACTCAGGAAAAGGCGCCAAGCCGCTCTATACTCCGAAGTAGATAATAATCCAAGAAAAAGAAGATTTAAAGGAATATGGGATAACCAAATGCTTTGCATTTAATGGTTGGGGAGGATTGCGACTCCCCCTCCCGTTTAAAGCTGCTTTTCTAGCCTAGGCAAACGCTCACGGTACCAATACAAAGCAAAGATTGGTCTCCAATGCGTACTAATACGAAGGCACCCGGATACGGAAGAACAAGACCAACCAACAGAAGGAAACTGGACCAAAAGTGAATCCTGCCCATCTCGCTATCTTATATATGTTCATCTTAGCATGCGTGCAATCCTAGCAGGTACGCATAAACTTTATTTACTTGCAGTTTGATGAAGTAAACTGTCAAAATCCACATGATCCCTGAAAATCGATTTATAACAATCCTTTAAGAAATATAAAGGATAATGTTTATATAAAGCCTCAGTTATGAATTTAATGTTGCTATTATTGCAATCCTCTTTAAACGTATTGTAAATTTGGTTTCTCTTAAAGTGTCCGAGTATGATATTTCTGAAATTATTCTTGGTAGGGGGAGTCGCAATCCTCCCCAACCATTAAATGCAAAGCATTTGGTTATCCCATATTCCTTTAAATCTTCTTTTTCTTGGATTATATATATATATATATATATATATATATATATATATTATTACATTACTACAACAGGTAATTTTAAAATACTTTGTCTTGTATTCACACATGGTATGTCAGCCTGCGTTAATGCTATGCATATGTAAAAATATTTATAAAAACTATTTACTACGTGTGTAGATTGTAGAGAAAATTTTGTATGATTTACTCAAATGCTCGTTATTCATAATGTTACTCACTCCCTTTCTTCATACTTCATAATATTTGCTTAATATTTTCCATTCCGTAAAGCTGTTCCTCATAGACAATGCATTACCCAAACATCACGCTATACTGGACACATTCCGAAAACATTAAATACTCGTATTGAAAGCCCTATAAGATGAAGGGGCATTATCGCCTAATCCTTCTGCTCGTAGAAGGAACACCTTATGGTAATGGGTAGCTGAAGGGGTTATCGTCTTACACCGGAATCCCCTTTATCATTTTGGAATGTTAAGTAAAAGACAGGAGGACTCATCAAATTTCTGATACCGACCCTGTGATGATACCCCCTTCCGAAAATCTTGTCGCTTGTGACAATAGAAAATGATCCCTGGGGTATGGTTGTCGTAGTTGGCGAGGGGATTGGCGATATGCATTGGAGGGAAAGGATGGATACAAGCATATTTGATTGCGCATTAGTAGGGCAAATGTAAGCTTAAATTAAAGTGTTCAGGTGATTTAATTTAATGAAAGTAGACAAATAGTTTCAGGTTGTTTAATTTATAAGAACTCGTTTAGGAAAGTCCAAAATATCCTTAACCTTTTGCTTACGTGTGGGACAACGTTTATCCCAAATGATGAACCTCTCAAAAATACAGGTATTTGACATACTCTATCCCAAACAGTTCTATCCTATGTCAAAATCTTTTTGAGAGATTCTTCGTTTGGGATAGACTGCCCCACCCGTAAGCAAAAGGTTAATGTGGGATACAAGCTGGACAATAATACGCCAAATACATTTTTGCAAGGAAACACCTTTGGTTAGAGTTGTGTTTTCATGCGTAATTCAAAATATACACTTATCTAAGCCAATGAAGTTATTAATTTGAAATATACATCTGTTCAATTAGCCCCTGAATTGGAACTCAATTTCCTCTCTTACACCATATTTACATCATGACAGTATAGACCGCCAAGCGGTCAATAAAAATGACTTCGTTTAGAAATACCAAGCTCAGGCTGTAATGTTGAGAAATTGAATGTAATATAAAGTACGCACACACACATCCAGATTCTACTGTTTTACTTCGGAATATAATATTCTGAATTGGAGAAAAAGTTCTCAAATATGAAGGGTTTTCATAGAAAAAAATAAATTAGTTGCCTCTCTCTCAGTAGTACTAATGTTGTAAATAAGGGGTTAAACACAGGATTTTTCATACGACTAAGGGCTCCACACCCTGTCTGTTACACCGAATCCCTAGAATTAGATGCTTGTTACTGACCTATTGTTCCGCCTGTGATGCAGGCGTAATATGCCCGATGGAGATCCGCCCCATGTATGTATATGTAGTGAGCTGGTACCCCATGTAGTGAGCTGATACTCACTATCCCCCGAACCTCTCTTCGCGAGCTCTTTCAGCCCTGTCGGCGCACATGATCACTTTCGTGCTGCAAATTAGCTCGATCAATTAAATCTTTGCTCATACTGAAGAAGAATTTTCACTTCAAAAGTACATAAAAAATAGAATAACTCACAACTAAATCGGAATTTAAAAAAAGGCTTCGCCTTTCAAAAATTTAACAATGTAGGTATATGTCTGCAAAACTTCGTGGTCTTTCCATTGCTAGTTTGCCCAGGACTTGAACGCACATCTCAAATACTCTTCCTTTGATTTTAATATTAAATATATCTTAAACTAAAGTATAAATCGAAAAAAGGTTTATTTCGTCATGTTCCCCTGATATTTCTTTAAAAATGTACCAAATTTCATATTTTTGTATGCAATGATTCTTTTTCTTACGAGAAAAATAAACTCGAGGGATGCGAAGTTTGTCAAACAATGGCAGCGTCCGCTTTTCTTATTTTAATATGGAGAGATAGACCCGTAATTATCCAGGATGCAATGAAATATATTGAATTTAGTTTAAGATCCTTGATTTTAATCATCCATAGAAACACCTTGTATGTTTCTATAGGAACCACACTGTACTATTCATGATTACTATCCTAAACTCCCAACGCTCTCTTTAGCTATTCTGTTATAGCGGATTGTCTTATTTTGGTTAAAAGAGTTGATACCTTTGCTTTTCAAATATAACACGTATAACAGGCTGTCTACGTCTTCGTGCTGGTAATATATTTTGTATGAATTTAAAAAAAGAGCTACCCTATCAATAGCGAGGATAACAGATATGTTGCTGTGGTAAGGGTCTCGATTTCAAAGTATGTTTCTCCAGCTACGAATTTCAGCTTTGGGTGTTCCATATCTATCCATTCGATTGTTTGCCTGCCAACCACCTTTCAGCTCTTAGATTATTAAGAGAAGACACTATTTTTTGGCCTGAAGAAAAAGGCTGTAAAAAGCCTTCGAAGAAATTGTAGTCACCTAATTTTCATATGCTTGCCTTGGTTAAGGAAGTATTGGAAGTTTTATTGTAAGATGACATGATTCGAATGTTGCAATTGATGCTATACTCTTTTTGTGGCATCAGAAATTTGAATTAAAATAAAACAAGGGCTTAATTGTAGCTGGTAACGTATCTCATACAGCAAATAGTGTCACAAATGTGGCGGTGGTATTGTTATCATATCACAGCAGGTTACATTTTCACATCATAGTTGTGATTTGTATGTAACGTCGTATTTCGGTAATACTGTGATACTTTAACTACTTACGTGGTGTGCTTGTGGATATCGCAAATGAGTTTTCTGATGTGAATGCGGGTGTTGTTGTTGTTGTTGAGACCCAGACCGTCCGACCTACCAGTGAATGCGGGTGTGGCATTGCAAAATTTTAATGTGGCGCAACTGATATGGCACATGCTACAGCGCAAGGTGTATGTTTCGTTACTACAGCTACTAAATGCTGTAAAGAATCCAACAGCACAATTTGCAATTAATAACATATTCCTCACTTGATCTTGCCCTAATCCCTTGCTGCAGCTGACCCAAGGATAAATTTGGACGAATATCTTGAACGAATATATATCACCCAGAATAATCCTAAAATAAATCTCTCATGATAACACATTGTTTAGATAATGCGTGATTTTTTATCAAATAATTCATCAAGTAATTAGGTACAAAAATATTATTTATTTATTTATTACAAATGGCTTATATTCGTAAGTAAATAATAAAATAATAGAATAAGAAGATGCACTTCTAGCATTCAACCTTTTCAGAAATCACCCTGTTTATCTTAGGAGAATAATGTAATCAAAATCCCAAATGTTGAATTATATTTGGTCAAATAATGTAAATTACAAAATATTCTATCTTGTTCAAGTATTTTGTTCATTGCATTCGTTATTGACTTTTTGTGGGCACACGTCACACATACGCAGATACGTACATTTATACATTCAAACTGACATCATTTTCAACATGTTCAAAACATAATCTAAAGATGTAAAATGTATATTATCGATAAATATCGAATATCATATTTTAGGATATTTTCCCTGTATTATACCTACGGAAGTAATTTTCAATGGTTTTTATGTTAAAAGTATAAAAGTAATTAAGAAATAAACTCAACAAGTTACAGAAAGGCAAGATTCTTCATCATCAATGCTATTTAAGCATTTAGCCATAAACACAATTAAGAAACATATTTTCTGTAGGAACTATTATATTTATCCCTTTCCAATAAAAATGCACTTTTAATAAGCCTTAATTTTAATATGTAGCATTTTAAGATTCAAACTTGTTATGCCAATTATATATATATAGTATGATAACAAAATATTTCACAGAAAATTCTATTTTATGAAAGAAAATATTATATTGAGACTTCTAATATTTTATAGTAGGACACACCATAAACTTTATTGAACACAGAAATGGCTTGTACCATTACTGGATAATTATTGCTATTTTTTCATACGGTATAGAGACAGTGCAGTTCCCTGAATATAATCGAATTCACAGTTTTTACAGGAAAATATGAGTAAAGACCTCGAAATAATTTGGAATACATTCGAAAATATGTTGGCTTGAGATGTTAGCTCGTTGAGCCGTACATACGAATAACTCAAGAAAAATGTTCGCACCGCTTTGAATCTTTAGTTGTGGATACATTCAGGGTTGCCGAAACAAGTTGGCTAGAATCATGTTAAAAATATCACAAAATTTCTTAGATGACCATTATTAGTGAAAAACAATCATTTTATGTCTGAATTTAGCCATTATGGAGTGCTAAAAGGTCCCCAAGTTAGTCATTTTATAGCTGGAGTTAGCCCTATCTTGAAATGTTTAGCACTCCAAAATGACTACATCTAGCTATAAAAAAGCTAAGTTTGCAGCTAATTATAATGGGCCTAGCCAGTTTGAGATATGATTAAGTTTTATCGATTTTAGCAACCTTTGTCCTAAACGCTTCAAAAAATATCTGAATCTAGCCATAAAATGGCTAAGTTAGAAACTCTAAAAACATTACGTAAAAAACTAAACCTAGGAACAATTATTAGTAATTTCAAAAATAATTCAATCATTCTGTATAGCTAGACCAAGATCCATTTATTATTTAAGATTTATTTTCTATGGGAATTGATGGCCATTTCCAGAGCAATGGCGGTAGTATAATCTTCATTAGATATTAACACAAATCAGTGAAATTTATGGAATTCACTCGCGTGACTGTTGCCAACGTGAAAACAATTCTTTTAAATATATTTATGGAATTTTTTAAATGAATAATTTGAGAACGGAAGCTAATAAATGATATATAAACGATGCATTGTTGAATATATAAATGATGCATTCATTGTTTTAGCATTCAGATATTGATTCTATTAAAAGTGGTACTAAAGAACCTATTATACAAATGTGTAAAAAATTGCAACTGGTGATTACAGACATTTTTATTCCAATATTTATGCAGCATTGCTTGTCATCATTCAATCATTCAGTTTCGGAATTTCCTCTTACATGAAAACATTTCAAATATTTTTCTATATTCTTTGAACATTTGATTTTTTATTCTAGTCCTTACATCATATTTATTTTTCAAATATGATAAAATACTTCAATAAGGTCAAAATAGAAATTCCAGATGTCGTTTTCAAACAAAAATCGTAACTATTCCATTAAAAAGTTATCACCGCCAAACTGAACAGCTCACTCTCCACATCGTAATCCTAACAACCACCCACTTGGGCATGAATAATGAAAATCACTCGCCTCCCCCAAAATATAGATAAACGTCCTCTCCCGGATAAGATTAGGAGCTCTCAGGTTTCCGGTCATCCTCCTCTCCTGGAAACCCAAATCCCGGTTTTGCCCGCGACTCCCGGCTTGGCGATAAAATAATCATTAATCATGTCGCAGGTGGCGATATTTTCACCAAGTAAACACTTGGACAATTTGAAGGAACTTTTTTTGTTCTTTTATTCAACCATTTTTACCCCACTTACAGTAAGATTAGGAAGATGTATGATAGGTAGATGGTAATAATATTTATTTATTTTTTAAAGACCCCGATACGACTTCCTGTATCATCCGCTTTCATATTCTAATGAAGGCTGAGGCTTTTGTTTCGTTAAAGATGCTCCATCATAATCTTTATTTTTTGAGGAAATTTTGTTTCAGTCTCGGTATATTTTTTCTTGACGCCATGAAAAAGGCATGGAGGGAGATTGTGAAGTATGGCGATTTCAGGAAGTTATTGAAATTCCCGCCTTTCAAGGGGTATTTACTTTATGGATTGTCATTTTAGGCAGTAAATAAAAGGCTTGCGAGTGCGGGGCTGCGGTTTTAACAACGCATTGTCGTGAAGTATGGCCAGCGATATTTTGAAGTGTCAATACTTTTAGCATTAGGCATATATTTTTGCACGACAGAGAGTGAAATATTTCCAAAGTTGAACATAACTTTCAATTCTGCCTTCTATGGCAGATTCCCGAAAGCTTTTGCCTGGAATCTTTAGTTAACTCGAGGATAGCATGGATATGGGATATGGAACGAATGAACTGGAATCAAAGACTTAAAGGTTTACAATAATAATCAGAATTGTTATGATGGTAAACCTTTTTGTCCTTGTATCAAGTCATTCCTTTTACCCTATTTAATAACCACGGGAATTATAAAGTAATGAGAAGTTACATATAATTATGTTTTATCAGTGGGTCGTACAGATATATATTAATAGTGTTGATAGAACTATGTGCGTGCTCCGTGTATGTACAGAGACTTTAGGAGCGTATATCAAGCTTTTTACACCTTGTCCTAAGGAAAGAAAATATCATTTCTTAAAAGAATCCAAAATTTCAACGAATTGTTTTATTCGAGGCAGCGACTGTATCTAGTAATATTTTGCTAATGAAAACTATTCTGCTCTACATTTCTGCAGCTTCTTAATTCAGCGAACAAACATAGTTATAGCGCATACAGTAGCACGAAAATAGAAAAGGAAAAAAATGGTTTAAGAAAATTGGTTAATTTATATCTTATGCGAGAAAACAAACCTACCTGTATATATATCTCCTGAGTTATTGACAGTTACACTGAAAAGTGGTAACCAGTAATACTTTTTGATAGAACGTTCCTTAGAGAACAGACCATATTGGAAAATAAGGATGTTGACGCAAAATGTGGCATTAGGTTTCGGTGACGGATTGATGAGATTTTCCGTAATGCTGCCTTGATTGTAACTAATGATCTTAATTTTGGGATAGGAAGACCTATCGAATTTTTTTATTGAAAACGATAAATACCACCAGAACAAAATAAAAGACAAACTATTTATGAATGTGCAGAAAATCTTGGAAATAGTAAAGTGTGGCTTGTTTTTTCTTTCCCTACACACATGGTGTAATAGTATGAATGTTTTGTAACGGATTCGAGTTTTCGGCGTAAGAGCAAGTTTTAAACATTTCTGAACTCGAATCTAACGTTTTGTATGTATGCATGTGTGGGTGTGGGTGTGTCCCCTTGAGTCTGTGAATACAATATTTCACGAACGAGTGGCGCGTTTGGAATGTAATTTGGCACGATTATTACTATCCATGAACCAGTGGCGGCTCGCGTATAGACACTGTGGCACTGCGGGAACGACAGTGCTCTCTCTCCCTCGCAGCCTCGCCTGCAGCTTCCTATGTGCGCATGCGCTCAACAGTCAAACACCGCTCTCTCTCCCTCGCAGCCTCACGTGCAGCTTCTTATGTGCGCATAGGAAGCTGCAAGCGAGGCTGCGAGGGAGAGAGAGCACTGTCGTTCCCGCACTGCCACAGTGCCTATACACGAGCCGCCACTGCCATGAACACTGGAAGCCTATTGGATTTGATTAAATGCGATAGAACGTTGGGCAGACCCCAAAGATTTAGTTCCTCGAAAAGGCCTCACTAATCTTGTAATTTTTGACACGGTAAAGGTTTTGAAGCAAGAGTATTTCTTCTGAAACACTTTAATATCACTCTCATAAAAGTAAATAGAGAAATATTGCTTTAAAATAAAGAAAAATTAAATCACACTGGGAAAACACCATGTTTTTTGATTGTAAAAATATATAAAAAACGATAGACGATAATTCTGATATATTTTTTGGGTATAAAAGGACCACATAACTGAAAAATAAGCTAATATTTCTCATTCTCTGTAAGTAATAGGGTTTTTAAATTTGATGCGAGTGACTTATCTATCACTCTAAATTTTTAACACGAACACATGTTTGAATTCCTGTCTGCTCTCATGAAACAGTTCAACTGTATTAAATAACGAGCGATGTTGTGCGTCTATACAGGGTGTACCAAAAAGATTGAAATGCGCTTTAATTCTTTACATGTTAGAGATCAGTGGGCATTGTAAAATGCAGAAATGTTGAAAGTATTGTAGGAAATAATACTACGTTAATGAAATAGTCCTCCATTAATTTTCAAAAAGATGAACATTTTAAATTTTTATACGACCCCCTTAGATAAATTTGGTCAATCAGAATTTTTTTATTTTTAATGCAACAAGAACATTAAAAAAATCGCATATCTGTATCTTTAAAATCGACTGAATTATAATAAAGGAAAAAAACTGACATAGCCACTTTTCCGTACCAATGTGAAAGGCTGTTTCATCAGTGAAAATAGTGATCATAAACAAATTGACGATGGAAATTGTTTAGATCAAAAATACGTCCATATGTGTCAAATTATTTTATCACAAATGTATCTAAATAAAGCATTACACAGACAGAGATTATACAAAGCAGTGGTACTTACTAAACAACTGGGTATCCTATGTATTATCAACCAGTTTTATCATTTTTTGTGATATGTAACAAATTTACTTTTCTAATTGAATATATGGTCCCCATACACAATGTTCAATTTTCAATAAAATATAACTCGCTCAATTTTCAAGATACAGATATGAGTTTTTTTTTTATTGATCTTGTTACATTAAAAATAAAAATTTTCTGACTGACCAAATTTGTCTAAGGGGGTCGTATAAAAATTTAAAAAGTGTAACTCTTTGAAAATGAATGGGGGGGGGGGGGCTATTTCATTAACGTAGTCCTTTTTCCTACCTTACTTTCAACATTTTTGCAATTTACATTGCCCACTTATGTACAACTAAAACTGAAAATATTATCTATTTATTTGTGTGTTTGTCTCATCATGATGGAAGAACGGCTGCGCCGAAACCCATAGAATGTTGTGGGTAGCCGTGAAATAGCCCCACTTAAAACTTAGTCCGTGTTTTGAGTTTCTAGGTCCAAGGATTGTCGATATATTAATAAACAAGAAAGATCAATCATGCATAAGGCATTGATTATGAAACACTTTTCAACTGCAATATTATTTTATTTAAACATCTCTAAAATGCGATACATTCAGCAAGGATATTTTTAAAATTATCACGATACTACAATAATTTCTTATATTTTAAAACTTAAAGCTTCATCGAAAAAAATGAACTTTATTCAAATGACGTTATCAAATCGCCTGGCTCTCTATATAAAAACAGTGAATATTTCATTCATAAACTTTTATTCCATTCCTTTCATTTAACGGTGATATTTATTAAATTATCACAATAATACGATAATTAATTTTATTTAAAAACTTAAAACCATGGAGGTAAAAGTACTTTCTAACTCCATGCTTCAAATTTCATCGAAAAGGCAATACTATAAAATCGTCTATTTCTCTATGTAAAATCAATTAATGTTTCATTCATATCAGCTACATTTCAGACACCACAGCTAAATAGTTTCGCGTTAAAAAATTCAGCAATCCATATACAACTCATCTTACAGCTTGGCGTGTTTACATTCTGCATATGTTAAAATTAGGCTTCGTTGTAGAAATAATCAAAGTTTGATGATCTTTTAAACTCAAAAATATTGTACTTGCGTTGACGCAGTATACAGATACTCAGAAATTACGCAAAAATAAAGCCGTTTTAGGACGGATACAACACTAAATATAAATTAAAAGGAACTTTAAAAATCACAATTTTGACAGTGGGAGAAAGATGGATGCCATTTTTTATTTTGAAGTGGGTCATGTGATCTCTTCATATAACGTGGGTGCAATTATTATTTTAATTTCTATTTAAAAACTACCAAACATTTTTTGCTGAAATTTTTTTATATATTTTATTTGATAACTTGAATATTTTCTAAAATTTTCGATGCAATTAGTGAATTTTAAATTCACTTAAAAAATGTTTGAAAAATTAGGTTCCATAGGCTTCAATGTATTTCATTATTTTCAACCCGGACCCAATCTAAAACTAATTGGGTGATATTTTTCATTTACATTCCCATATGTTCCATAGATCGGCTCAACAACATACTAAAATTCCGATTTGATAAATTAAATTTTACGGCAGTTATCGTGCGAACGGACAGACAGACAAAATGAACGAAGTCATAAACATTTCTCAACTATGTTGTAAAGTGTTAAAAACGAACCTCCTATAGAGATAGCATTATGCATATACAATATATTTTCTGAAAATTTATTTAGAAAACATGATATATTACTAAACAACGGAATTGAACCCAATTACATGGAGTTAGAAAGAAGAAGATAAAACTACTATGGATGAAACGCTTGAAAATATCATAATGCTTTGAGAATTATATCTAGGTGACGTTAGTGTTAGTAACGTAGCCGCTATTGTTACTTGACACAACAGAAAGGCGCAGTATGTAGTATACGGTACTTTGACTATCTTTGAATTAAGGGTTCCTTAATTATGAGTATAATTAACCAGTATTTTGTCATAGTTATTGGATAGAGTACAGAATATATGGAGATAAAAATAAATTGGAATGTAAAAATAATATTGAATACGTAGAAATATTCTTTATTGTTTCACTTCTACATTGCATTGCACTATAATTATTACAAAATTGACAGTATAAATAAATATTGTAGACCTTTCGTCATAGAAATGCATACAATACAGAGCTACCTATCTTATCCCACCGCCACCTGAAATATTGTCTCAAACGATGTTGGCGTTTTCTTAATATAAAGTGTTAATTCCTTACTGTTGCTGCATGCCCAATGAGTCTATACAGCAGACGAATTTTATTAAATATTTTCACGTTTAAATAATTAAGAAATGTATATTAAAATAAATTTTATCGGAATTACATATTTGACTAGATTGCAATTTCTTAAGTCACCTGCAATATTTTGCAAAAGGTTTTCAAACTCTTGTAAAGTTTAGCCAATTGTTGTAACCATTTTAACGCTTTCAATTTGGCATATGTTGATCCAATTTCATAGCGCTTTCATTTTGGCATACATTGATCCTCTTATATATATTTTGTAAATTTGTTTACAATTCTTCAGATCTATCTGTGAAGATAATTTTGCATAGCGAGAACACAGATTCTTATACTTCTTTAAAAATTAAATTAAATTAATATTTTAATAGACTGCTTTGAATAACAATGCCATTTAGAATGCTACAGAAATTGGCACATTAGAACTTTCATTACATTATATATTCCGAACGAAGAACGGGTATACTGCTAGTTAAATATAAATTTAAGCATTTTATGTTCAAATTAATACATTGGTTAATGGGTCATTTCTATGGCAAAATGAGCAATATAAAAACTGTCTCAAGATTATTTCCCTGATGCAATCTCTGACTCTGTCCCATAACTGAATCTTCATCTGCTGCCATCCTTTATTTAGCCATCCTCACAATAGTATTACTCCCAATCTAATCGTCGCTTCTTCTCACGGAGATTTAGTCATCTTCCTTTGTTGGTTTACCGCCCTTTTTTATCTTCCATCGGGATTCAATCTCTCGTGCTGTTTGCTCAGAAGCTATCTCCGGACAACAGCATCCGGCATATGTGACAATGAGTTGGCTGTCGGGCTAGATATTGGGTACTCACATAAACACCGTCGATAGGGGGAGGGGGCAAATCAAATTTCCTGGAGATCGTTGGATCTTTTTTTGAAATGCGTGCGTCATAATATATAAGTTTACTTAAAGGATTGCGCATCTGAATGAGGTAGATGAGCATAGAGTGAGAATAAGAATGTACTGTGACTTTTTTTGTATCGTTATAATGTATATGTACAGAATTGTAATAATTTTTAATTGTATTTTGTATATAATTATTGAATTAAGATCCTTGAAGGAGGATATATCACTCCTGGCAGCTAAAGTTTATTCACTCATCACACTAAGTTCAAAAATGTTTACATAAGTTGATGATCAAATACAAACTGAACAGACATTTTAGGATGGAATCTTTTAATATTTACCTTTAAAACGCTTATAAAGAAAATATAAAACTTAATGAATGTATATATATATATATAACTAGAATATACTACAGGATATATATATATATATATATATAAATTATAGTAATGTACTATTGCCTAATCTGAAACAGGCATTTTTTGGGTTAATTAAAATTAAATGCTCAGACCTGAAGATGAATTTAATTCTATGGTAATGTTAATATTTCAAGATTACTTGAATTGATTATTTTTATTATTACATTTTTCTTATATATACACGCATATATATATATATATATATATATATATATATATATATATATATATATATATATAT
This sequence comes from Amaurobius ferox, assembly GCA_951213105.1. Taxonomy (NCBI): domain Eukaryota; kingdom Metazoa; phylum Arthropoda; class Arachnida; order Araneae; family Amaurobiidae; genus Amaurobius; species Amaurobius ferox. The sequence goes on from OX578137.1 coordinate 27,202,540, forward strand.
ATATATATATATATATATATAATAAGGATATTGTATGATATTCCAAAAATATAATAGACATAGAATGTAACACCTAGATATAACCAAAACTTAGAAATTGCAAACAAATTTAGATTGAAATGCTTTTTAATTAGCTACTTCTATTAAACGGAAAATAAATATCTGAGTAACTAAACACTATGGCTTTCTATTTCGTAAAAAATAAAGATTCAACAACTCAGGGGAGTATAAAAATAGAACAATGTATAGCAGCCAGCTAGCAAACTATGAATAAAACAACACACACACACACATACATATATATATATATATATATATACAGGGTGTCCCAAAAATATTGACCTCGGCTTTTACTCCTTAAATATTCATCTTAGACATATATAATGCATTACAAATTTGCGTAAAAAAAGGTACAGAATTTTATAAAATCGATAAAAATTTTCAGTTGATTAAATTTGAAGAAATACAAAATTTAAATTTTTTTATACGGACCCGTACAAAAACATTCCCAATGAGTAAAATGTGCCCCATACATTAATAAGGTGATATACAAAATTTCAGCATTTTATCATATAACGTTCCAGAGATATATTTAAACAAATTTGGTGTGGAATTAATCACAAATTAAAATGTAAATGTTTACAGCAAGAGTGTAAATGACGCAACACAGAAATGCATCATAGGCAAATAATATCTGTCTCTTATCTTTAATGATCTTTGACATGGATGGAAAACATTCTGAACAAGCTTTTTAATCTTTGTGTAAAGTTGTTATTTCATACTTTTGTACCAATAAATAACAAAATTATTATTTATTTATGTAATCATTGTTTTCTTTCATAATTTGTTGTTGTTGAGACCCAGACCGCCCGACCTACCAGAAAGGTGTAAGGTAACCTTTCGTAATTTGTGTATGACCCCTGAAACGCGATCTACCAACATGATTTTTTCCCTCTGAGAATCCATGTCGATGCATCAAAAGTGGTTTAGGTCAGCATATTTGTCTTTTCATATCTCTGGGACTTTTTATGATAAAATCCTGAAATTTTGTATATAACCCTATTAGTGTATGGGGCACATTTTACTCATTGGAAATGTTTTTGTGCGGAGGGCCGTAAAAAAATTTAAATTTTATATTTCTTAAAATTTAATTCCTTTGAAAATGTTAATCGATTTCATAAAATTATGTACCTCTATTTACGCAACTTTGTAATTTATTATATATGTCTAATATCAATATTTAAGGAATAAAAGCCGAGGTCAATGTGTTTGAGGTACCCTGTATATATATATACATATATGTAAATATATGCATAAAACTTAGTGGAGATTCTAGGAAGAAAATAGTTGAGCGTATACCGCAGACATAACAATAGAACTTATATGCAAATTTACTACCAATAGTGTCCAATAATACTTAAATAACTACCAAAATTTTACAATAAATAAAAAAAAAATTCTTATCATTTTACTCTGATCTAAGGTAGACGCTCTACTGCATATATATGTATTGTATATCTTGGCATTGTACAACACATTGCAATTATTAAAGATTCTTTATTTTGAAATCAAAATGCGCCCAAGGTGAAAAAATATTATTATGAGAAAAATCAGGTTAATTCTCAAAATTTTCAATAACTGCTACATACTTTACATCACCGTTTTGACTCTAAAATTCCTATCAATAAGAATTTTTAATAAAAAAATTCCATAAATTATTCAGAATACTTTTTTTCATAGATAAACGCGAAAATATTTTTCCAATTTTAAGCTTTAGAGGTGAGGTGATCTTATCCACTTAATATTTTAAGATTACTACTTAATACGATATTTATTTCCACTTAATACAATATTTCAAAGAATTCCAAATGTCAACGAATCATCAGGAATTGGACCTGTAGAATATTTGGGTCATTTTCTATAAACGTGAATTCCATATGTCCCAGGTGTTTTAATAAAAATATGCATGACTTGGGACTGATTTTGGACACTGATCAGTTTTACTATATTGTCTAGTGTCAGATTTACTATAATTGTAGTTCATATTTATCATCCATTAGCTAAAAAACAATTTATATTTTTAATATTTAAAAATTTAGTCTTTTTATTAAATGTCATTCCCCTGTGTATCCCAATAGCCAAATAATAAAATCACAACTTCATTTACAAGCCTTCATTTTCTAGTTTTCTCTTAATTTGATGTTTTATATTAAATTAGAATATTTAAAATACAAACAGTAATAAAAAATCCACTATGCATTAGAGCAATATTTTAAATTAATTTTTACAACTGTGCACTAGCTTTTTTGTCATTCACCTCTCTTTAAATTTTAACATCTCTTTCTGTACATAGATGACAATAAAATATAAAGAATTATTCTTTTTTACTAAAGCTCATATTCACCACTTCAAGAGTTTGCATATATTCTAGCTATCATTCTGCGCAGGAAAATATTATAAAATTGAAGAATTTTAGGTAAGTATTTTCATTCCTTGTCATTCACTTGTCTTTAATTATTCTCAGAATAAAAAGTAAATACCTCTTTTAACATATATGTGTGCCTATTTAGTGTAGATAACCGAATATCAATCAAGTTACGCTTAAATGCAAATAAAACTCATATACTCAGAAAGCAAAATCACATGATTTGTCATTCCCCTGTCTTCTTGGTATACAAAGGAATGACATTAGAACAGGTGAATTACATTTAAACTGGATTTTATTTTTAGAAGATAAAACAAATAAGACATTAGATCTAAATATAAGATTGAAATTAAAGCAAAACAATGTTTTTATTTTTTAATGATATACATGTATATACTATATACATACTTACATAGCAGTTGCTTATATTAAGTGTCATTCCCCAGTCATGCTGTATTTACTTGTCTTGAAAATAAAAATTTGCATGTTCTATTTTATTCCCCCAAAATGATCACTGCTATTTTTTTTTTTTTTAAGTTTAAACCACCCATGTTAAAATATAATGCAGAAAACAGGTTGAAAAATAGAAAAAAAAATATTGTTACAAGAAAGGTGGAAAAGATCCATTACCCAATTATGGGCATTATGGATGACATGACCCATTTATGGGCATTTCATACATTACTTAGGCTCATACAAAGCGATAAAGTCAATGAATGTTTTAGCGAATTCACAAAGTGTGTATCTGTTGAAATCAATTTTATAATATACATAAGATAATTTATAGTTATGTTAAATTCTCAATGTTCTCATAATTTAATAATTTGTTTGTTTTACTCATAGCAATGCGTTTGTATATGATCAATTTCTTTAAATTCTGTAAAGTGATTATTTTATTACAAAAGTAATTAATTTAAAAAAATAAAATAAGCATAAACAGTATGGCGAAGTTCCAAAATATTGTATATAGCCATCCATGGCATTAATAAGAAAGTCACGAAAATGCATACTTTATATTTTTTAAAACGTTTCATGAAATACTTCTTCAACGCCCTTCATTTCAAATAATTCATTTAACGTCAAAAAATAAAGCAGTAAAATTCAATTTGAGTTCTTCAACTGCAATTATTTTTTTTTTGCCCACTTGTGCGCATAAAAACACTTTTCTGTTGGGTTCAAACCTATCACATACCCGTTTATCCCTGTTTCATGTTTAAAAACAAAGATACGAAACAAGCGCTAATTAAAATAAATAATTGCAGTCTTTTCCAGTGGCAACAGAGTAACGAAATAATAACAAAGAATGGCATTCGAGCTAACGACGGTGTTCACTATTCTACGAAATCCTAGATGTCCCATAGAGGGGGGAAGAAATGCAACGGGCAAATTTGTCAAAGGCTTAAGCCCCACTCTAATGCTGGGGCGCTTGAAAAACGACGCCCCTGCAAGACCGGCTTAAGCCCTCCACTTTATTTCGAGTCAAACGGGGAAAAAGAAATGTGTCAAAAGCACTTTTCTTGCTGAGGTAAAAGCCTTATATTTTTTCAAGGAAAGGTTTTTGAAAGGTTTCAAGGCGACGCGGGAAGGAGTGAAACACTCCTTGCGTGAATGTCAAGTACGTAGTGAGGAAACATATTGTAAAAGTTGATTATAAAGCTATTTAGATGGTTTCTTTGTAGTTGAAGAGAGAAAAGGCAAAAAATGGAAAAAGGAATCTCTGACTGATAAACACCATAAAATCGCTCCGTTCATGTTATTACCGTTAATATTTTCTTTTCAACTTTCCACACACACACATATATAGAGGGAGGTATTTATTACCTATTTAGTGCCTGTATTATTTATAATGGAATTTTTCTCCAGCCTTTCGTTGAGGCTATTTTAAAATTCACATATGCTCTTTAGACCAATTTCATTCCACATTTGCTCTACAGACTATTTTCAATAAAGATAACTCACTGGTATTTATGATACAAGTATAATAAAATTCTTAATATATATATATATATATATATACACACACACACATATATATATATACAAACATATACATATATATATATATGTATATATATGCATATATATATACATATATATATACATATATATATATACATATATACATATATATATATGTATATATGTATATGTATATATATATATGTATATATATATATATATATGTACATATATATATATATATATATGTATATATATATATATATATATATGTATATATATATATATATATATATATATGTATATATATATATATATATATGTATATATATATATATATATATGTATATATATATATATATATATGTATATATATATATATGTATGTATATATATATATATATATATATATGTATATATATATATATATATATATATATATGTATACAGAATGTCCCAAAAAGATTGAAACGAGCTTTAATTCTTTATGTGTTGGAGATAAGTGGGCAATGTAAATTGCAAAAATGTTGAAAGTTAGGTAGGAAATAAAACTACGTTAATAAAATAGTCGTCCCATTAATTTTCAAGAGATTACACTTTTTAAATTTTTATACGATCTTAGACAAATTTGTTCAATCAGAAAATGTTTATTTTTATTGCAACAGGATCATTAAAAAAAAACCCCACATATCTGTATCTTTAAAATTGAGCGAGTTATATCTAATTGAAAATTGAACATTGTGAATGGGGACTATATATCAAATTAGAAATGTAAATTTGTGACATATCACAAAAAAGATAAAACTGGATGATAATGCATAGGATACCAAACCGCGTAGTGAGTACCACTGCTTTATATGATCTCTGTCTGTGTAACGCTTTATTTAGATGCATTTGTGATAAAAAATGTTGACATATATTAAGGTATTTTTGATCTAAACAATTTCCATCGTCAATATGTTTATGATCTCTATTTTCACTGATGAAACAGCCTTTCACATGGTACGGAAAAGTGGCATAAGTCAGATTTTTTCCTTTTATCATAATTCAGTTTATTTTAAAGATACAGATATGCGGGTATTTTTAATGATCTTGTTGCATTAAAAATAAAATTTTTCTGGTTGACCAAATTTATCTAAAGAGGTGGTATAAAAATTTATAAGGTGTAATGTTTTGAAAATTAATGGGATGACTTTCCTTAACGTAGTCTTATTTCCTACCTTACTTTCAACATTTTTGCAATTTACATTGCCCACTTATCTCCAACAGTTAAAGAATTAACGTCTGTTTCAACCTTTTTGGGTCACCCTGTAAATATACGAGGACCAGTGTTTAGAATGTTGCAATATAAAAAATAACAGCTTTCAATACATATTATTGTTTTAAAATTTGAACTTTCAAGGGAACATTGGTTGTTAAAGAGCAAGAAATGCTATAAGATTATTTTTACGACGTCGTTTTGAAGTTAATAATGTAGTGACAAAGCATGGATTTCAGTCGAATGGATTTTCGAGTTATGATTATTATGGCTTTCGACAAAGGTTGACACAGCAACAGTGTGTCCATCGAATGACTTCAACTCGTATAACTGGTTCAAATAATTCTATCTTGGACGTGGAAGTCTCAGTTGTGAATTTCGTGACGGTCGACCAAGAATTGCTGTGATGCCAGAAAGCATAGATGATGTGCAACGAATGATCACTTTAGATCGTCATGTCAATATGATGGAATTAAGTCATTTTTGAACATTTTAAAGACCGAAGTGCATTGCATTTTACGTGATCCTTCAAAAGTCAAAAATGCATGCGCGCATGGGTTTTCGCATAATTTTACTCAAGATCAAAACGATGCTTGTGTCAAATGGTGCAAGGAAATTCTCAAAAGATTCAACTCTGGTGCCTCAAATCATGTCTTTGGTATTGTAACAAGTGACGAAACGTGGATTTATTCCTATGAACCCGGAACAAGACAACAAGCTACTATTTGGGTGTTTCAAAATGAACCAAATCCTACAAAAGTTGTTCGTGCACGAAGTGTTTCAGAGAAAATGATTGCTTCATTTTTTGGTGAATCCGGTCATCTTTGCAGCCAGTTCTTTGGAAGATCATATAACAGTGAATGCTGATTGGTATATGACAATTTGTTTGCCAGAAATAATTGCTCAAATTAGAGAAGAATTTCGAAACGTTGAACCATTCTTTGTCATGACAATGTAAGCTTATAAACTAGCAATACAAGCTAATATTTCAAATTGTGAATTATTTGAAGCATGAAAAAACCGCCTAAATTAGCATCCAATATTTTTTTCTTATTCCCAACAATGAAAAATAAAATGTATGGTCAACGATTTAACAGCTCAGGAGAAGCAGTTGAAGCATTTAAAGCACGTTTCTGCTACACCAACTTCTGAATCTCATAATTATTTTGAAAATGGGTTTAACGAAATGAAATAATGTATTGATACTAAAGGCGAATATTTTGAAAAGCATTCAACTGTTTATTTCCATACAAAAATATTTTATGTATTATTTTCCAAAAACTTAAACACTAGCATATTTATATATAAGAGAAGTATTATGACGAGATTGAAAATTCGAATTCGAATTTTCGACATATTTACGCAAACTTAATATCCCTGAACTTGAATCAAATACTGCTGAAATAAAATGTACGTATATGTGTGTGTCTCCGTGCACGACATTTCCCAAACGAATGAATCGTAATTTGGTACGATTATCAAAATCAGTAAATACTAGAACCTTACTGTCTATAAATGTATTAGAAGAATGATTTTATTACCAACAGTAAACATAATAAGGAGGGCAAGTCGTTATACAAACATTCATTATATGCAAGGTATTATAAAAGAATAAATGCACACATTTTAGATTGCTGGAATAAACCGTTCTCGAGATATCATGCATTTTTCGAATAAATGTATCAAACAGTATACAGAATTAAATAAAAACGGTATACACTATAAATAAAAATTTATATTAAAAACGTTACAAAAACTACAACTTTACATGCACATTTTATTTAAAACGAATGACTGTATATAAGAATAACAATCGTCGTTTTCGAGATATTGCTAGTTTTTTATCTAAAAGCGAAAAAAATATTAACAATATATATATATATATATATATATATATATATATATATATAATTCACTATATATATATTCACTAGTATTAAGTGAGTGAATACTTTCTAAGTACAGCTAACCATAAATGAAATGGATACCATTGTTAAGAGCTATCACGAGTTGTTCTAAAGATATTGGAAATTATATTCATGGAAATTTGACGGTATCAAAATTGAAGCAAATTGCCGAATTCACACGACTACTTTTCAAATCCTGACAAAATTGATATGATTGTAGTGTTAAGGGTGCTCATTTCTTTACAACTTTATTAAGTATATGTAGGGGGGGGGGGGGCAACTAGTGTTTGTACATATGAACAGAGACGACTTAGCACTTAGCGTAATTAAAGCCCTGAGTAGACATTTTTTGCGACCCCTTTTCACCTCTCGACATATATGAAATGAAGAAATATGTTTTTTCAAAAACATATTGCATTCTAAAGAGTAACAAAATGAAGTACTTACACATTTTAATGGAATTTAAATTATGCCAACTTTCTCATCAACGATTGTTTATACATATAGATCATATAGGCAGGGCCCTACATAGCATAACTGGAGCTCAGGACAGACATTCCTCGGGGCCCCTTTTCACCTCTCGACATATATGAAATGAACAAATATATTTTTTCAAAATCATATTGAATTCTAAAAAGTAAACAAAATGAAGTTCTTGCATATTTTAATGAAATTTTAATTATTGGCAACTTTCTCATCAACGACTATTTATACATATTAGCTATATAGACGGGCCCTACATAGCATAACTGGGGCTCAGGGCAAACATTCCTCGGGGCCTCTTTTCACCTCTCGACATATATAGAATGAACAAATATATTTTTTTCAAAAACATAATTGCATTCTATAAAAAAGTAAACAAAATGAAGTTCTTACATATTTTAATGGAATTTAAATTGTTTGCAACTTGCTCACCATAGTCAAGAAACCAACATGCTAAATTTGTGTGGTAATCCCTATACTAATCTTTTCGCTGGGCAAACCTATTCCGATAGCATTTTTCCTTTAAAAAGCAGGTGTTAATATTTCGGTGTTGCAATTGCGTAATTTGGGTCCCGTCTGACACGAGGGACCGGGACAGCTAACCCACATGGCCCTGCATATAGAAAATTTTATCGTACGTTATTGAAGATGCTAACGATGTTAAGTTTAAGAAATACAACTTTTAATTTGTTTTCCAAATATGAAAAGATTCCTGCATAAAAGAAAGTCAAAATACAAATTCGACTATAGCATAGCAGTGATAGCTGTATTTTCAGCGTATTAATGTGTCTCATTTAAAAGTTAGTTATCCAATAATATTCTATAAAATGCGGCTTATACACAAACGGGGAGTGCTAATTAATTAAACTGGATGATTTTAACCTGGCAGACAGAAACAAGACAAAAAACGAAGACACCCTCCCGACAGCTCTGCCAGACAATGGTTGTCAAAACTGTCCCTGTATTGCTTTATGATCTCATTTAATCCTTTACACTCTGCAGAACATCGGATTAAGAATTAAGCGCCACCGTACACCGCTAATTGAAGAGCTCGCTCGGGCGATAATGATGCTGACGAGCTCTTCTTTGCTGGCTGTCCATCTGTATCCACTATGTCCAAAATTTTTGGATGCGACGTTCGCGTGCTTTTTGTTAGGCGGTTATCGAGGGGGGGGGAGAAAAATGAGGAGGGGGCTCCACGTACGCTCAACTTCACAACTTAATTAATTCCGTTGCCTGATCTATTAATTACCGGCCGCTCGGGTGAGCATCTATTTAGTAAGACATATGGAGCAGAAATACGAAAGCGTTTTAATAACGCCGCGGTTGACAAGGTGTGGGGGGCTCGACAGGGATGTTGCGCCCCCTCCTCCCGTTGATGAGAGAAGTGTTGCTATGCTTGACTGGTCTCTTCCAACTTTTAAATTATAAAATCATTGCTTATAGGGTGCGCTCTTGCTCGTTTTCTCTCTCGAAGATGGTTATCAGCAGGGATGTCCAATCGATGTGTGGACCAGGGTTGTAATTCCTGGTCCCCATCTTTGTCAGCACACAGCGTCTGTGCCAATACTTAAAGATTCTTTTTTATGGTATTTAGTGTGTAACATGTTATCGCATTATTCATCGGCGTGTAAATAGTTCTTTGTGTGGGGTAAAAGACTGTAGTGCTGAGTCAGGCAGCAAAGATTAAAAGTAGCTTAATAGATTATTTACAGCTCTTTTTTATAGTGTTGAAAAAAATGAAGGATAAAGAAAAGATAAATTAATGAGTAAAAAATTCCTTGCTGGGTTAAAAATGAGAATAATAAAAGTGCTGAAAGTATTATCGTCTATGCGTAATGAGGCTTTGTTATAGCAATGGAAATAAGTTTAGAACGTGTTATTTTTATATATAGGGGAAGTATTGGAATCATGTCTAAATTCGTAACTCGAGTTTTCGACGGATCTTCATGTTTCGAGCACTCTAGAAAATGCACTATGAAAGAAAGAGAACTTTGATTTGAGTTTGTAGTGAAAGTCATATGCTGTCCACAACAATTTTTACTTTCCTTATATACGTAGGGTTAAATATGGGCATTGTGTTGAAAATTTGGATACGAGTTTTCGACGGGAGAGTACGTTTCAAACATCTCCGAACTCATTTCGAATGTTTTAATGATGTATATTATAGGTACATCATACCTATAATAAGGTTAGATACATTATAACTTCTAATTAGAAAACAAATGGCACAAATTTTAGAACGCTAGCATGAACCATTCTCGAGATATAGCACATTTTCAGATAAATTTATCGAAAAAGTTCCATAAAATACATACATTTTAAATAAATTGCAAGTATCTTTAAACAGCTGGCCCTGTCGATTACTTTGGCGAAGCATCACCATCTCATCCACTTTTTGAGAATGTTGCTAAATGAAGTTGATTTAACCAAAATACCCCAAAATTGAGGAAAATTCAGTATTTTCTGATAATTAAAAGCATTTGATATATTCACTATATTCCTTAGTGGATGCTATCAGTATTTCTAAATGCCAAATTAGATTTGCGCGGAATAGGCTAATTTGGTACTTTGAAATAGTTTTATGCCTTGTCATTTAGAAGAGCGCTCCATATTAACGTGCAATTCAAAGTTAAAAACATTCTGCCACGTATTTTGTACACTATTAATTTGCTGTTAAGGAACTAAAGTCATTACATTCTGCAATGTACCGCCCATATCAGCAGATTTATTTTAATGGAAAGGTATTCTTAAAATTAAATATAGAACATAGTACTCAGATTTGTTGTGGGAAGTTCGGTTCGAGTTACTACTTACGAGAACAACATTCATGTACCTGTTTTGCACCTTTTACGTACTTGTCAGCATGGACTATATACGATGCTTGTAATTCCAGCAGTAAAATTTACTACTTGCCGAAATTTTGCGAACATCTGTAAAAAGCAACAAATTTAGACCTCACAACGTATCTGGATTCAAATTTCATAAAAATTAAGCCTTTTATCCAATTCCATAAAAATTATTTACAAAATTTTATCATGATAAGCTTGTGTTCTTGATTTATCTTGTCTTAACTTCATAAACATATCCTGTGCACAAAGCATTGGATATCTATACAAAAGCATTCCCAAAATAAAGAGCATATAATCTGTCAAATCCGTCAAAAGCGATTGTATTAAATCAGTATTTCACTCAAAATGTCAAATATAAAAACTTCTGGAAAGTAATTTTTCTATGTTATGCATTAGACAGCTGTTCAAATAATATGGTATGAGTTCTGTGTTTCGAAATCCAGAAGTCCAGCATTTGATACCTTGTTACTGCCGATTGTTATTTAAAGCTCATCTAAGTCAATCGCTCAACTAAGTCAATAGGCAGGGCCAACTCAAAATCTCTTAATACACGGAATAATACAAATATAGAAACATGAAAACTTCTGAAAAAATAATTATTTTATGTTATACGTTATAATTAGATTCAAGTGTGAGTGCTAGTAAAACTTCTGGGCTCAATCCAGGAGTACAAGATTCGTTTTCTAGTAACTGCCGATTATTGTTTTGAACTCAAATAAGTTCAATACTGAGCATTTTAATACACCAAATAATAAAATTGATTTTTATTCATTTATTTGGAATACACTTCTCAGTAGGTACAAGCTCAGTCATAGAGATGGAGGGGGGGGGGGGAGGAAAGTACAGATATTATAAAACACACAGACAAAAGAATATGTAAAATGAGTACCTAAAATATGAAAGTTAAAATAAATAAATCAGACACATATCTCACATTATAATGTAATCATCAAACTTTTTAAAATCTTAAAACCATAAAAATTTTGAAAACATTCGGCGGATCATAAAAAAATATCAAACTTTAGATATAACTATTAAAAGTTAAATGCAACTATTAAGCGTTCTAACAAACTGCGCTGTATGTTAATTCCTTCAAAAAAATTCTGTTTAAGGTTTCATTGAGTACAAGTCTATTTCTAGTTATGTAAGATATATATATATATATATATATATATATATATATATATATATATATATATATATATATATATATATATTTCATTTAGTAAGCTAAGACAGTCTATATAATTATGTAGATATTAATAACAGAATCTGAAAAATCTGATGTGATCAGCACATGACTTTCCCTGCAGACTTATATCCACGTTCTCTTTATTTTAATTAAATTTAATTCACTTTTAATTCAATTTTCGTTCTCATTTGGTAACTGGACTCATTTTCAAAGGTGGCATAGAGAATAAACGAAAAAACTAAACTGTCTCGAGAACGGCTAGACCTAGTGTAATGGGGTTGATCTTATTCTTGTCTTCGATTAAAATTACGTTTAAAACAAGCATTTCATGGATATATTTGAGCATACGTAGTTTTTATTTTCCCTGCAATACATGGTAATGTATAGGGAAAGTATTGGAATCGTGTCGAAAATCGCAACTCGAGTTTTCGACGGATCTACACGTTTCAAGACCTCTAGATTACGAAAAAACCATTTTTAGCGTGACGTCTGTGTGTGTGTCTGTGTGTCTGTCTGTGTGTCTGTCTGTGTGTCTGTCTGTCTGTCTGTGCAGATTTTGTATCCACCGTAACTAAAAAACTAATTGACCGAATTTCAAAAAATTTGGTAGGTAAGTCACTTGTGGGCGAGTCTGGTGCTGATTAGTTTTGGGTACGATTCCGGATAAAAGAACCCCCCTATTTTTGCGAAATGGCCCTCAAAAGCTTGTATGTACTCTAACTAAAAAACTAATGAACCGAATTTCACAAAATTCGACAGATGAGTAATTTGTGGATCACCCTGGTGCTGATTAGATTTTGGTATGATTCGAAAAAAAATAATCTGCCTTTTTTTGCAAAATGGCCCGCAGAAATCGTCAAAATCTAAACTAAAGAACTACGTATGCTCAAATATATCCATTAAATGCTTGCTTTATACGTAATTTTTAGCGAAGAAAAGAGTAAGACCAACCCCATTACATTAGGACTAGCCGTTCTCGAGATATTTTAGTTTTTCGTATTTTCTCTACGCCACCTTTGAAAATAAGTCCGGTTACCGAATGAGAACGAAAATTGAATTAAAAGTGAAATAAATTTAATTAAAATAAACAGAATGTGGATATAAGTCTGCAGGGAAAGTCATGTGCTGCCCACATCAGATTTTTTTATCTGGATTTTGACGATTTTTGCGGATCATTTTGCAAAAAGAAGCAGGTTGTTATCTTCCGAATCGTACCAAAATCTAATCAGCACCAGAGTATCCTACAAGTAACTTATCTACCAAATTTTGTGAAATTTGGTTAATTAGTATTTTAGCTAGAGTGGATACATGAAATTTTTACGGACCATTCCGCAAAAAAAAGCAGGTTCTGTTTTTACGAATCCTACCAAAAACGAACCAGCACCAGGGTCTCACCCAAGTGACTTCCCTACCAAATTTTATGAAATTCGGTCCATTAGTTTTTTAGTTAGATTGGATACATACATTGCACAAACACACACACAGACGTCACGTTAAAATTAGTTTTTTTCGTATTCTAGAGGTCTCGAAACGTGTAGATCCGTTGAAAACTCGAGTTGCGATTTTCGACATGATTCCAATACTTTCCCTATGCATTACCATGTATTGCAAGGAAAGTAAAAATCGTCTGCATTCCAGAGACATAATACAATATTTTGACCAAAGGAAAGTACGAGATATAAAACTGTTACAAAAACCGTATATGTACCCCAGAAATTTATTTTGACCTCTTTCAATACTACTATTAGAATATTTATAATTAGCAAGCATTAAAACTTTTGTATAAGATATTGTTTCATATTATTCATTTGAAAGTGATTCAAGAGTGCAGAGAGATTACACGAGTGATGTATCTAATAGAGCGTCTGGGCTCAATTTAGAAGTCCAGGATTCAAACCTGGTTACCGACAATTGCTGTTTTGAGTTCAAATAACTATAATACTCAGCTTCGTAATACACAGTATTTTAGATTTCACATACTACTATTTCAAATCGCACTATCTCATAGATATTTTACAGTGTTATCTAAAAGTTCCTTCTGAAAGAAAGTATAAAAAAAAATCTCTCTCCTCTCTATTGACATGCGGTGTAACATTCCGTGTTTGTATTTCAGTTTATCCTGGACTGAAATATCCGAAAAAAAGAAAGGCACAGCAAATTGGTGGGTGGGAATAAAAGTGAGGAAAAAAGGGGAAATTTTTAGCACTACAAACAAGCCTAAATCAAGCAGGCTATTGAAAATGATTTGGGAGCTTGGATTGGGAGTGGATTTTTTCATCTTCGTGACGGGGTTTATTTTTGAGGGAGCTATTGCGTCACGCCTTCTGTTCCTTAGCAGTCACTTTATGTGGTTCAGTAGGGGGTGTTGTACATATTGCATGAGCAATAATATGTATACTGTAAAAAATGTATTCTGATGTTGTGTACAAAGCAAATCCCAGCTGTCCTTTTGGAAACAAATCCCAACTGCCCAGTAGAATAAAGAATCCCAGCTATCCAGTAAAATAAAGAATCCCAATGGAATAAAATATCCTTACTGTAGAATAAAAAGAAATATCTCAACTATACTGTAATATAAAGTGTTCCACTTATTATGTAGAATGTAAACCCTGACTGTAATGAAGAACAAAGAAACCTAGCTGTCTTGCAAGATACGGAATTCAAACAGTCCTGTAGGGTAAAGAATCCCAGCTGTCCTGTAGAATAAAACTCTTCAACTCTCCTGTGGGATAAAGAATTCCATCTATCCAGTAAGGGAAAAAATCCTGACTGTAGGATAAAGAATCTCAGCTATGTGCAGGTAAAATCCCAACTGCCCGGTATTATAACGCATCACATTTATCCTGGAGGATTGTTATCACAGTTAACATTTATGTGCTTTATTAACGATTCCTGTGCTTTATTAATGATTCCTAACGATTCCACAATAACTATAGAATCACGATTGTTTGTCGCGAATTTCATGATCACTATTATTAGACCTTTCAACATACCAACTGTCTATTTAACTGAAATAATTTAATGTATATATATTTTAAGCGGCGTACGTAGTACAGTCTATTAAATCTATAAATATTTACCCGGTTATTAATAATATAGCTAAAATTCGGATCCTTACATTATTATAAAATTCCACCAAAATGGAAACGATCTTATTGAACCAGAAATGAAAATCGAAAACGGTCTAGACTCAGCGAATGCTGTGGCATGGCAATATGGCGCAACCAGACTTGGGGTACGGAGGAAATCGTGACAGAAATGTGACGGGGATGAAACAAAAGTATGTAACACCAGTAACATCATATTATTACGAATACGAATAGAATAGAAACAGAAAAATATTGATATAATTCGAATCCCTGTGTCATTTTACCTTGGTGACAAAATCGGTGACCTTGGTTACAAATGTGACAGAATGTCGCCAACTTGGCAAGTTTTGGCGAGTTCCATAAACTATTCGAATGTTCTAGATTGGCTACAGAACATTCCACAGAAGGTATATAAGTTCGTTATTGTTCAGTTGGGTTGCTGATGTGATACTTCTACAAATATCTGGCAAACTTTAAGCAGTACCTAATATGTAATTTTTATTTTGATTATATATATCCTTTAAGCTGCGTTATAAAACAATTCTGATAAAAAAAAGTAGATTTGCAACATCAATACATCGACATCTTTGTCATACGTCAGTAGGTACTTCTTGATTGCGTTGATCGCACGCTGGGGAGGTGAAATGACTGCAAACGTTTCATCGTCGATAATTTCGTCGTCTGTGGTCTGATTCTGTTTAAATATAATTCATTCTATTAATCATCGAAACTGTATAATTCCTCCCCCGTTAAAAAGAATAGAAATAGAGAAATAAAAATTCTCAAAGCACCAAAAAAATATCAAAACTTTTCCTTAGGTTCCTTGTGTCATCTTCACATCAAACATATATGAATCTTTTTCCTTTGGAAATATGTAAAACGAGGCATATTTCCCATCAGTCTATAACGTGCAACGAAATTGCCCACTATATTTTTATGTAGAGTTTTATTAAAATGAATATATTATATTGTTTAATACTTTGAATCTTCATTTTTCTGTTTGTCCTTGAAACCCACATGATGTTAACTACTATAAATACACAGGTTCCGGACTGTAAAGAAGGAAATCAATTAAATCCAATAACATTTCTTTTACCGCTCTTTACATTTTTAAAAATTCCTCCTATAGCAACTTTTATACCATATATTTTGCATTCTAAACCGCACAATATTTAAACAGCCCCCTAATTTTCGTCGAAGGCTGTTAGATGCCAGAAATAAAAACCTTGCTCTAACGGAAAGTGGGATTGCATTCTAAAGCTACGCTTCACTATTCATCCCAGCTCTAAGTGGCGGTCGGACCCACGGACCCCTTAATCCGAGGCCCTTTATCTCGAGGCCCCCAAGGCCCGCGCCCAGTCAATTTAAACTCACCTAATGCAGATGTATTACGACGCCGGTGGGCTTTGGAGAGGAAAGAGCCCTTTGGTCCTTGTCAATGACAGCCCTTTCGGAATATCTTGGGTTGCAAAGGATCATTTTGGCGATAGAGCATTTTCGCCAATGATGCCAAGGATAACGATGGACATGGCTAAAAGGATTTAGATCGCATTAAAGTACGTCTATTGGGAATATATTATTTGCATTTTTTACTGGGGATTTTCGAATGTGGATTCGTTGTTGAAAGAAAATATGAATGAAATGAATGTGAGTGATAAAAAAATTATTGGAGAAAAAAATACGCGCCTATATTTTTTACATGAAACCTAAAAGTAGATTATTTTTGTACTTTAAATGTAGATTATATTGGTATAAATTGAGTTAAATGCAAAATCTATTCCAGTGTTGTTTTGATATCAATTACAGTGAATATATATGCGACACAAGCTTTAATATGATCTTATAGACTATTTCGTACAAATATGTACTTTGTACAATACATTCAAAATAAATGTGACAATATGTTATAGAACTTTAGACTTCATTTCACTTTAAAATCACAAATCCGAAAATCCAAACAATGTGTTCAGATTGGTACTCATGTACGATACTTTTCTAGCATCTTTTAGATCACGTCTAGTGACAGAGTGTAATTATATAATTTGGAGTGACATAAAACCAGCGACCAAAACTAGTAAATAAAACATGTCTAATTTGCTTATTATTTTTGGGTACATTTTGAAATACATGCTTGTGAGAATCATTCAAACTTGTTTTTGTTGTTCGTTGAATATCCCCTGGACACGTTAGATGGTAAGATGCAAAATGCAAAGAGTTAAATATATCACGAAAGACGAAGAGTATCAAATTTGAGCTTTTTAGCTGCTTCGCTTCTCAAGTTATTCCAAAGACATCATGTACCTTCCTGTTGCAATCTCAGATCGGGCTGGACCGATAAGTTTCTAAATCCAAAAAATCTGATGTGGGCAGCACATGACTTTCCTTATATAATGCAATGAATTTACTACTTTTACAGTAAAAAAAAATAGATTATTTTTATATTAGTTATTTATATTCTTTCCAAGATATTTCATTTTCGTCAATGAGCCGTCATTTTCCATGTCGTCATCGTCAATGAGTCGTTATTGATTTAGCTTCATTTTTATCCATTTGGCGAGTTTTTCGTTAATTTAGCAACATTTTAAAAAGTCGCCAAGTTGGCGACATTCAGCCAAATTCGTCGCCAAAATCTCACCAAGCGTTATGGACAAAGAAATAATTGATTCTTACAGCAGATAAATGACTATTGGCGTTCAAATACAAAAGTATTACTCAAAGTATATTTTTTCATGAATGGAACGAACTAGATCTACGAGAATGATGTCATCAAATTTATCGCTTGGTATTACATATGAAAAGTGAACATGTTTCTCAATAGGAAATCTTTTATTTTTATTTTATATGACTTTTTGATAATTTTTTTGAAAAATGTGCAATATTTCGAGAACGGTTTATGTTAGCGTTCTAAAATTTATGTCAATCATTTTCTAATGAAATATTACATAAGAAATATCTATTTGCGTAACTTTATTAGCGGTTTTGATTTTTGACGATTTTTTTCAAAATTTCACTCAAAAATTTAGGGGAGGGGTTCTGAACATTCGATTGCGTATAAAAACAATAGGCTTCCAATGTTTACGGATTGTGATTTTTGTACCACATTTCGTTCAAATCGGTGCATTCGTTCGTCAGTTATCGTCTCCACAGACTCACTGACACACACACACTACATACTTTCACACACACACACACACACACAGACAGACATCACTTCAAAAATGCTTGATTCGTGATCAGGGATGCTTGAAATGTGCTCTCCCCTCGAAAACTCGAATTCAAATTTTCGACCCCGTCACAATACTATCCTTATACATTATGTATATAAGGAAAGTAAAAATTAAAATAACCACAAAAGGTAAGGAGACTCCTATTTTGAACTTTCTAGCTGCTACGGTTTTCGATTTATTTTACAAACCAATGTTCTTTCCTACGGTGGTTCCAGAATGAACTGAACAAGTACGGTTCAAAATTAAAAAATATAATAATACAATATACCACGAAAGACAAAGATCACCAAATTTTAGCTTTCTAGTTGCTCCGGATCTCGAATTATTCCGTAAAAGCATATACCTTCCTATTTCAAACCCGGACCGGATTGCCCCGGTAAGATTGTAAAGTCAAAGAATTAACAACAAAGGGCATTGACATTCCTAATTTGAACTTTCTAACTGCTCTGATTCTCGGGATTTTTTTCCAAAACATGTATCTTCCTCTTGAGGCCCAATGACAGGCTGGATCGACGACATCTAAAATCTAAAGAATCAAAATGCACTACAAAAAACATGCCAAATTCTAAGTTACAATGACTAGTAAAATGTGGTTAGTTAAGGCCTCAAAGACTTCATTATATTCACACAACAATAAGAAAAGTAGATAGACATGCCTATCCGATAACTGTTTTAGCCCGTGTGAAAAGTACACCCACAATTCTCCTAAGCAAAAAGACACTTTGAGATATGTCTTCCTTGAACAAATGTCTCTGTCTCTCTCTATCTCTGTCTCTCTCTTTGTATATATACATCGCTCTCTGTCTCTCTATCGGTCTCCCTCTCTTTCTCTCTCTCGCGCGCACGCGCGAGAGTGCGTTCGCCAAGAAAATAGAAATAGTTAATATTAAAGTCATAGGCAGAATATTTGAGCTGCGAATTTGCGTCCTGGGCAATATTAGCAAATAACTAATAATATCATGACCTCGCATTTTTCTATGCATGTACATACATGGGTGAATTTTTGCCTTTTTTTTCTTTTTACTTTCCCTGCAATACATGGTAATGTATAGGGAAAGTATTGGAATCATGCTGAAAATCACAACTCGAGTTTTCGATGGATCTACACGTTTCGAGACCTCTAGAATACGAAAAAACCATTTTTAGCGAGACGTCTGTGTGTGTGTCTGTGTGTCTGTCTGTCTGTCTGTCTGTGCAGATTTTGTATTCACTCTAACTAAAAAACTAATGGACCGAATTTCACAAAATTTGGTAGGTAAGTCACTTGTGAGCGAGTTTGGTGCTGATTAGTTTTAGGTACGATTTGGGATAAAAGAACCCGCCTTTTTTTTGCGAAATGGCCCGCAAAAGCTTGTATCTACTCTAACTGAAAAACTAATGGACCGAATTTCACAAAATTCAGTAGATGAGTCACTTGTGGGTTACCCTGGTGCTGATTAGATTTTGGTACTATACAGAAGAAAATAACCTGCCTTTTTTTGCAAAATGGCCCGCAAAAATCGTCAAAATCTAAACTAAAGAACTAGGTATACTCAAATATATCCATTAAATGCTCGTTTAATACGTAATTTTTAACTACAAAAAGAATAAGACCAACCCCATTACAGTAGGACTAGCCGTTCTCGAGATATTTTAGTTTTTCGTACTTTCTCTACGCCGCCTTTGAAAATAAGTCCGGTTACCGAATGAGAACGAAAATTGAATTAAAAGTGAAATAAATTTAATTAAAATAAAGAGAACGTTAATATAAGTCTGCAGGGAAAGTCATGTGCTGCTCACATCAGATTTTTACTTTCCCTGCAATACATGGTAATGTATAGGGAAAGTATTGGAATCATGTCGAAAATCGCAACTCGAGTTTTCGGCGGATCTACACGTTTCGAAACCTCTAGAATACGAAAAAACCATTATTAGCGTGACGTCTGTGTGTCTGTCTGTCTGTGCAGATTTTGTATCCTCTCTAACTAAAAAACTAATGTATCGAATTTCACAAAATTTGGTAGGTCACTTGTGCGAGTCTGGTGCTGATTAGTTTTGGGTACGATTTGGAATAAAAGAACCCGCCTTTTTTTGCGAAATGGCCCGCAAAAGCTTGTATCCACTCTAACTGAAAACTACTGGACTGAATTTCACAAAATTCAGTAGATGAGTCACTTGTGGATTACCCAGGTGCTGATTAGATTTTGGTACGATTCGGAAAAAATAACTTGCTTTCTTTTGCAAAATGACCCGCAAAAATCGTCAAAATCTGAACTAAAGAACTAGGTATACTCAAATATATCCATTAAATGCTCGTTTAATACGTAATTGTTAACGACGAAAATAATAAGGCCAACCCCATTACACTAGGACTAGCTGTTCTCGAGATATTTTAGTTTTCCGTATTTTCTCTACGCCACCTTTGAAAATAAGTCCAGTTACCGAATAAGAACGAAAATGGAATTAAAAGTGATATACATTTAATTAAAATAAAGAGAACGTTAATATAAGTCTGCAGGGAAAGTCATGTGCTGCCCACATCAGATTTTTTAATTTCGATGTAGTTTGATTTATTCTACTTTTTTATGCACTTTGAAAGTGAAATATTTTGTTCTGTATGGACGATTCCCTCGAGTTTTATTCTCTCATACTATAGCATACTGCTAACTATAGCATACTGCTAAAACTATAGCATACTGCTAAAACTATAGCTGGTGCATTTGTAGAGAAATGGTAGCTGAGACATGCTGATATAACCCGTTTTACGATTTGAATTTTGCCTAGAAACAGGGCAACTACATTAGCATTTTTCTGGATACCTGATTTCTGGATACTAATAAAGTCAATTTCGAGTTTTACAATTATTTTACAATAAAACAATTGTTCAGATATGTGTATCAGAAGCAAAAGTGACCTCAAAGATATTAAGAGGGTTAAACTGGAAGGACTGAGAGTTCTCCAGTAGCAGCAATATATCATAAAAACATCCCATAGATCCTTATACCCTTATTAAAGAATAAAGACATAAAAGAGAATGCTTGTTAGCTTCAATCTAAAAAGACCACATGTCCTCCTATTTTAACTTCCTTATATTTTCCGATGTTTTCTATTCAAAAAGACCTCGTGTTTTATCCTTCGAATAATCTCACTTAGATTAAGCTGTGGTGTTTTCTAAAGAATCCTGTGACTAGATATTTTCAGTATGCAAGATTTCTGGAACAGATCTTCAAAGAAGGTCTCCTCCGATAGATACTATTTATGCCTGGCTATTGTACTCCTGGGCTCAGCAATCCCATTAAGCAAGCGAACAGCACAAGTGGACCATCCATCTAGATTTACGAAAATGGCGATGTTTAAAAAAAATAAAGACTTCGACCTTCTATACGTTGTAGACCAAGCGCCCCCTCTCCACAGATTATACATGCAGTAGGATTAGGGTGGGCCTTGGGAAGATCTGAATTGTATAACGGTTGTTTCTTTGGAAGGATATAGTCAAAGAAAGAAGGGAGATACTTGGAGGAATTCTAAATGAACGAGCGAGAATATAAGTGCATTCCAGAAATCAAAGGATTGCGTGGAATTTTGCGTTTGGGAGTTACTTTATTGTGGAATCAAAGTTGTGGCAGTTGAGTTGTTAAGCTTTTTTCCATGAGTTAAATTGTATTTCTCAAATGGGAGCTTTCCTGAAGAAAACAGTTTTCTATTGATGATTTTTTTATATATTATCTGGAGTGTTACTTCTGTGATTTTGATCCCTGTGTTGTTAAAGTTTCTTACTATATTGAGTATAGAAATAAATAAAAAAAAAATTATCGCTCTGTGACAAATGCAAACTCTTATAAATATATTATAAAGTAACAATGCTATTGTCAAATCGTTAATTTTAGGTAAGAGTAACATTATGTGAATATAAAATTCGTTTAGTAATTGGCGAAATTCTTTTTAATGCTACTTAAGCATCGACTTGTGTCTTTTGATTAACCCTCCAATTTGCTGTTACATACCACAGTAAGATATGTTTTTATTCCATACGTCATTAATAACACATAATTTCAGCTTATTTATCAGTTATATTTAATATTTACATATTTAGTGCAGTTACAGCTTAGTAACATGGCCTTTAGTGCAAGTAGGGATAAGATGTCAGACAGTAAATTATTATTAAATTTTTGTTTACATCACTGGATATCGCACTATAATATTAAAATCACACGATACATCCTAAATTGCATATATACATTTCTTCTATATTTCTGGTGTCATAGTTATTCAAATACATGGTAGTGCAAGATAAACGGACCAATTATAAAAAATCAAAATATTTTGATGTAAATAACATCTAGAATTTGGAATACTACAAACTTACTAAATACCTGGGGGACAAAATATCAAGCCACAACAAATCCATAACAATCAGAACAGGCAGTCTTTCTATTTTTACCCAGAATAAACTCTCTGAAACAGGGACTGCTTTACCGAAACTCTTCAATGATATTCTCATAAAAATGTTCTAAATCAATATTGCTCTAAAATAAAAAATAAAATCACTTTAGGAAAATTCTGCTTTTATTGAATCAAAAGAACTCTGTAATTATCGTCTGTAGTATTAAAAACAGCAGAAGGCAATTCTAATATATTTTTGAGGTACATTAGTGACATTTTGAAAAAATTAAAATATTCAAATTTTTCTATTTAATATCTATACTATTAAAAATGATTTTAAAATTTCATGTGTGCGACTATAAAATTCTATAAATGTGCAAACAGACCTTATTTTGGCTATATTATAATTTTTCTAAAATGAAATTGGGATATCTTCTAAAAATCAACATGCGACCTGTATTTTTCAGTCGGTAAGCTTTCGCGAAAAATTCCTTTAAAAAATTTTTCTTGGATGTTATTCATTCCTGGCTATTGTATTCATAGGTTCAGCAATCCTATTAAACATGCGAACGCCGCCTGGACTATCCATCTAGATTTACAAAAATGGCGGAGCTTAGAAAAATGCTGACTCTGGTTCTTTTTATCATATGGCAAAACAGCCTCTACGGTTTTAAATGTAGTAGGACCTTGCTAGGTCTCGAGTGAGCCTAGCATATATGACGGCTGTTTATTTGATTAGATAGTCGGCGGCTATAGAGGGATTTTCGAATTATTGTCAAAGAAGGAAGTCGAGAACATAGGGCATAGATCAGAAATCAAAGGGATTGGTAGAATTTGAATTTGTGAGGTGCTTTCATACGAATCAAAAAACGCGATTAAATTATTGAAGTTATGTGAAGCGTATTTTCACGAATAGGGTATTTTAAGATTAAAATCAGACGATTTTTAAAGGCGTTTTTCTGTATATATAAAGTGGTCGAAAAGGACGATCAAATTTATTATTTTATTTAATTATATAATGTACGAATAAAATTTATTATTTTAATTTAGTTATATAATGTACCGAGAAATTGAAATAATCGAAAAGTTTTCTGGTAGGTGGCACTAATATGAAATCAAAAATATGTCCCGCTATTTTTATGATATCAAGCAATAATTAAATACTTTTCGCAACTCGAGTTTTTGACGGATCTACATGTTTTGGGACCTCTAGAATACAAAAAACTATTTTTAGGGTGACGTCTGTGTGTGTGTATGTGCGTCTGTTTGTCTGTTTATCTGTGCAATGTATGTATCCTCTCTAACTCAAAAACTAATGAACTGAATTTCATAAAATTTGGTAGGTATATCACTTGTAGGATACCCTAGTGCTGATTAGGTTTTGATATGGTTAGGAAAATAAAAACCTGTTTTTTTTGCGAAATGGCTAGCAATAAGCTCCAAACTTTAAGATAAAAGACAACGTATGCTCAAATGTATCAGTTAAAGGCTTGTTTTATAATTAATTTTTGACGACAAAAAGAATAAGAGCAACCCTATTTTTCAAAAGCTAGCCGTTCTCGAGTTACTTTATTTTTTTTCGCATTTTTGCTACCCCAGGTTTGAGAAAATGTCCAGTTACCAAATGAAAAATATCTGATGTGGGCAACACATGACTTTCCCTATATAATGTAATGAATTTAGTACTTTTACAGTAAAAAATAGGTTTTTATTATAGTAGATACTAATATTCTTTCCATAATATTGAATTTTCGACAATTAGTCGTCATTTTCATTGATTTAGCGCCATTTTTATCCATTTGGCGAGATTTTCGTTAATTTGGCAACATTTCAAAAAGTCGCAAAGTTGGCGGCATTCCGCCAAATTCGTCGCCAAAATCTCGCCAAGCGTTATGCATTAAGAAATAAGTTATTCTTACAGCAGAGAAATGACTATTGGTGTTCAAATACAAAAGTATTACTCAAAGTATCTTTTTTTCATGAATGGAACGAGCTAGAACCACGAGAATGATGTCACCCAATTTATCGCATGGTATTACATGTGAAAAGTGAACATGTTTCTCAATAGGAAATATTTTTTTATATGATTTTTTGATAATTTTTTTTTAAAAATGTACAATATCTCGAGAACGGTTCATGTTAGCGTTCTAAAATTTATGTCAATCGTTTTCTAATGCAAAATTACATAAGAAATGTCTATTTGCGTAACTTTATTAGTGGTTTTGATTTTTTGACTATTTTTTCAAAATTTTATTCGAACATTTAGGGGGGTTCTGAACATTCGATTGCGTATAAAAACAATAGGCTTCCAGTGTTTACGAATTGTGATTTTTGTACCAAATTTGGTTCGAATCGGTTCATTCTTTCGTCAGGTATCGTCTCCAGAGTCTCACTGACACACACACACACACACACACACACACACACACACACACACAGACAGACATCACTTTAAAAATGTTTGATTCGTGATCAGGGATGCTTGAAACGTGCTCTCCCGTCGAAAACTCGAATTCGAATTTTCGACCCCGTCACAATACTTTCCTTATACATTATGTATATAAGGAAAGTAATGAAAGCTGAATTAAAAATGTAATTTCAATTAATTATGCGTGTTACTTAGTGCAATTAAACTCAATTTAATGAAATAAAGAGAAATTGGATTTGAGTCTACATGGAAAGTCATGTGCTTCCCACATCAGATTTTTTTTTATTCTCTTACATACAATCAAAGAAATACACTCTCCCAAAGTGAAGAAAATTTTATTTTAGAACAGCATTTCTTTAGCCATGATGTGAGAGTGCCCTTGGTGCGTTTTTCCTTTTCCTGTTTTCAATATGAGCCTTAATTCAACCCAGATTGAATATGCTTTTGTCGCACTCTGAAATATTCCGCTTAATTTCTGTCAATGATAGCTATATCCTTCCTTTTCTAAACTCATTGAGTAAAACTTACAATCACTATAATTAAAGCACTTATTTTCACTTCCAATTAAATGTTTCTTAATCCACCTAATCGTCTCCCTAATAATTTAAACTTCAGCGCAAAAATTGGTAATTTTTGTATTAGATTTCTATACTATTTCTATGCACGTCAAATAAAAATTCCAGTTCTCATTTTTCCCCCCATCGATCCTTGACCGTCTGTAAAAAGTCCATATTATTATTATCTAACGTATTTTTGGCTTTCCAGATACCGGAGCCTTTTGGCGACCTAGAAGACTGAATATTTGCACACTCGTGGTATCCCCCGGCCGTCCAAATAGTTGCTCCTAGTCCTTTGGACGAGTCGGACGGTCTGGGTCTTCAACACTCGTGGTATCCCGGCCATCCATTTTGTTGCTCCTTGGACGTCCTTCCTTGGAATCCTTGGAATCCTTGGAATCATTGGACGAGTCGGATGGTCTGGGCTTTCGACACTCATGGTATCGACCAGGGGACATAATCAAACGGAAGCAAATGCTTGATCCCCCTCGGAAGACAGGGAAAAGGAATATGTAAAGTATTTTCAGACTCACTAGAAGCCTCCTAGGCCAGCTACAAGTTTGAATATTTGCACACGTGTCCATCACGGGTAGAAACTAACAAAATAGGATTTTTTATTCCATTTCAGATATTTTTGTTTGGGACGGGGGGGGGGGGGCACCGACTGGCTCCCGTTCATTCGGGTTCAAATCCGGGAACAAGATAATGGTAATCCCGGAAAACAAAAATTAGACGAAAATATATCTTCGGGTTTGAACTCCGGACCAAGATGATGGCAATCCTGGGATATAAAAATTAGAACAAAATATATCTTCGGGTTCGAGTGCATAATTGGGAATGCGATTCGTAGCAGAGAGTAACGCAAGAGCCAGGAAAGAGTGTGTGGAGGCCGTTACGACCCCTGAGCAACACCGGATACATTTTCTAGTTTTTACATAAATATACTACTTGATGATATACGCTTCTTAACCAATAAAAAAAGATACCCGCAATTACACAAACACATTTCTTAATATAAATAAAATGGATGTATTCTGTGACAACTATAGTATGATGCATAACCTATATCCCACACAGTCAGGAACTGGAGTACATTTGAAATTGAGTAACATACCATTCGCGTAACATACCATTGCTTCCTATCCCCTTATTTTATTATCGAATCAAGATACAAAAAAGGGGAGCTTGTTATCTAAATAAAGCCAATAGAGACCACAGGTCCTTGTGTTCATCCTTCTTATGCTTCTTGCAGAGATGTATTTTTTTCGTAAAGAGACCTTATTTTGTCTACCCTTTGAATCTTTCTCAAAAAGCATAAAATATTTTTAAAAAGTTTTGCGAGTGACAGACGCGATCTTGCCTTTGTTGTTGCTGGTACTTTGTTTCATTTATCTTGAAGAAGATGGCTCTTTAGTGCTCTTGAAACAATCGTTTTACAAATTATATATGCTGTATTCTAATGAATATTTTTTTTAAATTTCAGATAAATTAATTAATTTATGGAAAATTTTCATGAAAATTATCTCGATGATATGGGATAACTCCTTAAATAGATTCAATACAAAAACCATAGTCTATAAGACCTTATATTGGCATATACAAAAGGACTTTAGTTTGTAGATTTATTCACTAAACATTTGCTCTTAATTCTATTGATGTTTATTCACATTCCTCCCTGGTTTTTACTTTTCCTTTATAAAATGCTCCTGATGTACGTTCACTTCTTCTTCTTTTTACGTTTCATTTCATCTGGGTTTTTTAAACGTCTTCTGTATAAACATGAGCACAAATAGAACTTTTCCAGGGGAGGGCAAATTTAGGATAAGACTTATAACATTGACCAGCTTGATAGCCGCCATTGTGAGCCTGAGTTTTTAAGAGGAGAGGGCAAGGGCCCCCCCCCCTTGCCCTCTTCTATGGTCGCTCATGTCTCTAGGGTATATTAGTGATCACTTTCTGTTCAAAGAAGTCCGTTTCTTTTCGCGAATGTGCCTGCGCTGTTATCTTATCTTGATGAAGAACGCTGCTTTGTGCCTCTAATACTGAATATGGTTATATCCTGTTTCAAATAAAGCTCTCTATATCATAAAGTAAGCTTTTAGTTAAAATGTACTAATGAAAAAGTATACAATACTGTGGTTACTGATATAAGTAATGTCATATATCCTAATTTTTTTCCGATTACCTACAAAACAGTCAAAATATATATCTTAACTACACAAAATGCAATGTAAAAAAGCCATAAATAAACGCAAAATGCAATAAAATCTATGGTCGATAGGCTATCTCTAAATTTATATAAAACCATTCTTTGCCAAAATAGCATTAAAATATATATCCTAAATACCCTGCCCAGCAAATGCATGTATACCCTTGTTCCAATTCTTAAGCTAAAAGGATTGAGCCCCTCCTTGAACGCACAATGCATCATGAATAACATACCATAGCTCACTATCTCCCTATTATATAAAAGAAAGATATAAAAGAGGACGGTGTGTTGTTAGCTTAATAAAGCCAATAGAGACCACAGGTCCTTCTATTCAGCTTTATACATTTTTCATAAAGGTTTTTGTTTTTTACAAAGTAACCTTATTTTTTGAACCCTTCAAATCCATCCAAAATAAAGCTGTGTTTTCTACTGAATCCTCCGATCTCTTCTTTTCAATGCGCAAGCTTACTTAAAAATTCCTCAGAAAGGTCTTCCGTGTTTAAGGTGGTATTTATTCCCGGTTATTGTACTCCAAGGCCTGCAATCCCATTAAACATGCGAACAGCACTTTTGGACAATCCATCTAGATTTACGAAAATGGCGGAGTTTAAAAAAAATAAAGAATCTGTCCTTTTATAAGTCGAAGGCCAAACACCCTCTCTGGATTATAAATGCAGTTGGATTAGGGTAGATCTCGGGTAAGCCTAGATTGTACGACGTTTGTTTATTTGCTAGGATAGTCGATGACTGGAGAGGGGATTTTCAAAAAAAGATTCTCAAGAAATGACGCTGTTAACATTGGGTGCAGATCAGAAATCAAGGGATTTAGTAGAATTTGCATTTCGGAGGGTGATTTCTGTGGAACCAAGGAAGAACGCATTCGCGTTAAGTTTATTACCTCCGTTTTAAAGTTTATTTTTCTGTAGAGGACGTTTTCGAAGAAAATAAAGTTGACGCATTGCTATTTCTGTATACAGCTTCTTTGATTTATATTTTGTTGATGTTGACTTAATTTCAAAGTTGCTGTTGTCTTTGTTTCTAACATTCTGTTACTGTCGACTTTATTTCAAATATTTTGTTTCTGTTAACTCTACTTCAAATAAACTTTTACTATTGACATAATTTTAAATATCAAATATTGTTGGTCTTATTTCAAATATCCTGTTGCTGTTGACTTTTCCCCAAATTTACTGTTGCTATTGACATTATTCCAAGCATCCTGTTTCTGAAGACCTTATTTCAGATACCATGTTGCTGCTGACTTTATTTCAAATACCCTATCGCTGTTGACTTTATATTTCAAATATCTTGTTGCTGTTGATTTTATTTTAAATTATCAAGAAATAATCTAAAATAATATTATTTCCAAACGTATTAAATATTAGTAGAATTATACTTTCGCCTAGCTTTATGAATAACCATGTCATGTAGATGCTTTATCGAAAAATTATGAAGTATTTGTATTAAATATCGAACAATGGATCTTACAATATATATATATATATATATATGTGTGTGTGTGTGTGTGTGTGTGTGTGTGTGTGTGTTCTGTGGAGATTTTTCTATTTCTTATGCTTCATTCTGTTCTGAGGAATAATTGCTCTCAAATTTGACCGTTTCCAAATAGGAAAATCATTTTTATCATAAAATGTTTTGTATTCTTATAGTGTTTATCTGGCAACAAAAATTAGAACATGAATAGAATTAGGGTTTTATATTTTAATAATGATTTCAACATATTATCTGATTGCAAATCTATAATTTTTTTTTTTAAATAGTCCGCGGCGAGCATTTAGTTTGGAGAACTCTGATATAGAGCATCACAGAAAATTATATTCTGGTATTATTTAATTAATATGTGGTCTAAGTTCACATTTTTTTCATCCAATTCGTAAAGTTTCTAATGTACTTTATATTGAAAGAGAGTGATACACATTTTCTTTTCTTTAGATGAACTCTAATAGATACGGTTCAAGTGATCCAAATGGCTTTTATTAATCTGTTTCAATTGTTTCAATTCTCTAATATGACTCTCTATTTGTGATGATGCATATTCCATATAATACGAGCCAATTCCAGATGAACCCAAGAGTGAGAAACCTGATTTTAATTTTCAACACTAATGTCACATGAACACCTTTCCAGAAAAGAGTCACAGAATGTTCTATTTTAACTAAAACGTATAAAATATATTTAACTTTTATAATCCGATTGCTTTTCATCTGAATAAAATCAATGCCCCATATGCGACCACAGCAGTAAAATATATCCCACCTAGTATCCCATCACGTAGTCAGAAAAGAGAGTACGCCTTATCTTTGATTCATATGTACTGAGTCAATTTCTGCATCTACAATTCATCATCGATAACTCAACAAAATATCCTATCCCTCTATTGCATCCAAAAACAAGACATAAACAAGAAAGATCAATCATGCATAAGCATTGATTATGAAACACTTTCCAACTGAAATGTAATTTCATTTAAAAATTTCTAAAATGTGATTCATTCAGTGGTAATATCTTTTACATTATCACAGAACTACAGTAATTTATTATACTTAAATATTTAAAACTGTATCGAAATATAAATCATCTGATTCTTTATGCAAAATCAATGAATATTTCATTCATATAACTTGTATTCCAGACTCCAGAGCTAAATAATTTTGTGTGAAAAAAATTCAGCAATTCTTATGGAATTCATCTTACAATCGCTTGAGATATTTGCATTCTGCATATGTTAAAATTAGGCTTCCTTGAAGAAATAATAAAAGTTTAGGGATCATTTAAAATCACAACTATTGTAATTGCATAGGCACGGAATTTAGATACACATATAATACACAGATAATATATATGTGTATGTGTATGTACTCAAAGTATTGGAATCGTGCCGAGGATCGGAACTCGAATTTTCAAAGTATCTACACGTTTTGGGACTTCTAGAACACGAAAAAACTACTTTTAGGAAGACGTCTGTGTGTGTAAGGGTGTATCTGTGTATGTTTCTGTGTGTCTGTGTGGATATTACATCCACTCTAATTGAAAAACTAATGGACCGAATTTCATACAATTTGGTAGGTATGTTTTTTGTGGGAAATCCTGATGTTCATTAGATTATAGTACGATTCGTAATAAAAGAATCTGCCTTCTTTGCGAAATGGCCGCAGAAATTGCCTTTATCCACTCTAGCTAAAAACTAATGAACCAAATTTAACAAAATTTAGAGTATAATATTTCAATAACCTACAAGTGATTTATATACCAAATTCAACAAAATTTTGTATATAAATCATTTGTAGGTTATTCTACTACGATTCGGGAAAAAGGAACGGGCTATTTTTGCGAAATGGCCAGCAAAAATCGTTATATATAAAAATAAAAGACTACGTGTGCTCAATTATATCAATTAAATTCCTATTTTATATGTGATTTTTGACAACAAAAAGAATAAGACTAACCCCATTACTCTAGGACTAGCCGTTCTTGAGATATTCTAGTTTTTTCGCGTTTTCGCTACGCCACCTTTGACAATAAGTCCAGCTATCAAATGAGAACCAAATTTAAGTTTAACGTGTAAATTCAATGTCATTTAAAATACTTATGTTGTGCAGATAAACTCAAATTATCATTGAATAAATAAAGAGAACGAATATGAGTCTGCAGGGAAAGACATGTGCTGTCCACATCAGAATTTTTAACAATATTACACCAATGATTTATAGAAGTGAACGGGGATTATTTTCAGGCCATTTCGAAAAAAATGTATAATCTATATTTAAAGATCCATCAAATTTTTGTCGAATAAAATGTTCAACAAATTTAAGCTGTGTACCAAATTTGAACTCTCTAGGACGTAGGAAAGTGCATTTAAAATGCCATCAATTAAATTTATCATGAAGAGTTATATAAAATTTAAAAAAAATGAAAAATTGTTATCTACCAAATTTATCTTAAAATATGAAGCCACTCCCATATGCAAAACGTTTAAACAAATAGAGAGATATTTATTATATAATATCTCTCTCTTTTCTTTCTGGAAGATATCCCAAAGTCAGAATTTAATTGAATTTGTTTTTATCCCTATATTAAATAATTTTTTTAATTAAAAAACTACTTAACATATTTTACTGAATTTTTTTTTATATATTCTATGGGATAATGTGAATATTTCCTAAAAATTTCGAAGCAATTCGTGAATTTTAAATTTACTTAAAAAATGTTTGAAAAATTAGGTCCCATAGGGTTCAATGTATTTCATTTTTTCAACCGGGGTTCAATCCAAAACTAATTGGGTGATATTATTCATTTATATTCCCGTAGGTCCTACAGACCGTCTGAACAACATACTAAAATTTCATTTTGATAAACTCATTTTTACGGCAGTTATCGTGCTAACGGACAGACAGACAGACAGACAGACAGACAGACAGACAGACAGACAGAATGAACAAAGTCATAAACACTTTTCAACTTTGTTGTAAAGTGTTAAAAAGATGATTTGTGGTCTGTATTTTCTTAATAAAGCCAATAGGGGCCACAGGTCCTGATAAATTAACCCTCTTTACATTGTTTTTTAAAATAAAGTTTGTTATTTCATCAAATATTCAATTTCTGCATATATTGTTTTTTCAAAAAAAAAAAGAAAAAATTACTGAAACCTTTCTTTTCAATATGAATACTTTTGAGAAAAACTCCTCAAAATAGGTCTTATATCTTTAGATTGGTATTTATTTCTATTGTACTCTAGATTATGCCATCACATTTAACATGCGAACATCGCGGTTACACAATATATCTAGATTTACGAACATGGCGAAGTTTAGAAAAATAAAGGCTCAGGCCTTTTATATTTCTGAGGCCGCTATAGTAAGTACATATTTCACAAATTATCAATGCAGTAGGATTTGACTATATGCTGATTCCTTAAATGTGGGACATTTGTTTAGGACTTTCGATGACTGAAAGAGGATTTTCGAGGAATGGGTGCGAAAATCATTGGATGTAAATCAAACATCAAAGGATTTAACATATCTGCATTCAAGTTGAGGGTGTCTGTCTGTGGATTCAAAGATGGCAGTTTGCTATATTGATCGTCCTTGTAGTTAATTTTTTTCCGGAAGAGGGATTTCAGGTTTTGTACAAGTGGATGTATTAATGTTCTTGTATGCAGATTCAAGACGAGAAATATTTAATAAATGTCTGCCGACCCCCCTCCCCATTGGATCAAGCTCCTGTCACCAATGAGGGGGGGGGGGGTATCGGCAGGTGCGTCCCCATTTGTTCGGGTTAGAACTGAACTCGGGGCCAAGAACACTATAATTCCGTGCTATAACTATTAGACCAGAATATATCTTTTAGTCAAATCGTTATAGCACGGGATTACCATACTCTCGAGTTCGAACCGAATTCAAACCTCAACCAAGTTCCTTCCAGAAAAAGGAATCTGCGGGCTCTCACCATAAATAATGATTACACTGGCCAACGTACATTTCGGTGTCTTAAAATTAGACCTATTTTTGGATATATTTGAAGCACTGTCTCCAAAACTGACATGAGTTTTGTCTAATCAGCTATAGTTCTGTTGATATGACATACGTATTATACGCTGTTTCAACTGGTCGTCCGTCAAAATTCTGAATCTTTAATAACTTAAATTGCTATTTTTGATACTATTAAAACAACCACACTATTAAAACCGTACTGTTAAAATATTATTAACCATACTACTAAAGTAACCAAATATTACAATATCAGTTTATTTCAATCCAAGATAAAACAATAATCAGCCATTCAATATACATATAAGAAGCTTTCTTTATAGGTCTTTCCAGAGTGAGATCTTAACAGAACAATCCTGCTGAATGTTGCAGCAGTAATCTGCCATCATGGAGGTGTTCCACCTTCCCTAGTAATTCTATTCGATAGGTTTTATGTCCTAGTAAATATTTCTCCTTGAAAACGCAAAGAGAAATATTAGCATTATATGATCAAAATTGTTTCACAAAGATAAGATTTTTATGTAAAGCTGCCTAAATAGCTGTGTAGGAAATGGATTTTGATGTTCATAATACAGCCATATTCAATAAAATTGCAGTATATCTTCTACGAATTCAAAATAATTGTCTGCCTTATTTTCACAAAGTTTTTGATAAATGAAACAAACGAAGATCAGGCATAAGACTCAAACTATTGAATCCATGAAATGATAATTTTTTATAACCTGTCTTATCAGGGAACCGCCAAAACTCCCAAATTTTAGTTTTCCCATTCAGTCCAGGGAATTAACTTGATAAATAACCAAACTACTTCATCAGGCCTAGTTTCATATTTGCGAAGGTCACAGAATTATTTCGTATCAGTCAACCAAATGCATATTGGCTGCATTTTGTTCTGTAACTATTATATATGTCTTCAAAGGTCACTTTTCCTTCTACAGTGCTCATATTTACATCTGATTACATGCTTGGCTATGTCATATATCTGAAACTAGAGCCATATCTGAAACTGCCAAACTGATACCATTTTTGAAATGAGCAACCCAAATCCAGTTTCTGAAAGCTGTTATATAGAAGGATTAAAACCCCTCCAGTACCTACAATGCATTATGGATAACAAACCATAGCCATCTATCCCCCATTTACATTAAAAGTTCCAAGATATGAAAAACTGGATTTTTGTTACCTAATAAAGCCACAGATCCTCAATTTAACCATCTCGTTTTCAGAGATATTTTTAAATACCTCGTTTACTCATCCTTTGTAACTTTTTATGATTTAGCTGTGAGGTATTTTAAAAAACCCAAGACTTTGAAAAGGTCTTCCTTGAAAAGGTTTTCTATTTTTAAAATGATATTTATTCATGGCTATTATAGTATAGCTCTGCAGCTACATTAAACATGCAAGCGGCGTGTTAGACTATCCATCTAGATTTACGAAAATGGCCGCTTTAAAGAAATATAGTAGCTACAGTGCGTTAGAAATGGTTGGTAGTGCACCCATTACGAATAATTATAGTAGTATTAGGATATCTCTTTCGCAAGTCCACGATTGTGAAATATTTTTTTTCTATTTGTAAGGATATGACCAATTACAGAAAGATATATTTTTAGGATTTCCCAAATAATGGAGCGAAAACGTAGGTTGCTGATCAGAAATCTAGTAGAATTTACATTTGAGAGGGACTTTCAATGAAATCAAAGGGCTAAGTTGAATCGTTAAATTTGTTGCTCGTTGCCAATGTTGTTTGAAAGTAAATAAAATTGTCTTATTAAAGTTTTAGATTTCAGTAAGTTAATGTTGAGATTTTAATAACACTGGTGCTGTCATATAATTTCAAAGTTGAGCTCGGACAGAAAATAGCAATTGTAGTTATTTAATTATATAAATATCTGGAGATATTTCTCTGAACATTTAAATTTAAAATGTATATATACGTAGTATTTAAATTACATGAATTTAAATACTAATAGTATTTTGTCTTGATTTTATAATTATTGTTTGCAGACAAGGGCAATATAAATTTACCTGGGAACGTAGATACCGCTGATTGAAATTTGGAAAATCAATATTATATAATCGCATAATGGTTATATAATAATGATTTTCAAAATTAATAACAATCCACAGAAACAAATAATCCTGAAAATATTGTTTTAAATAAGACGTACATTTTAAAAAACAACATATTATATAATATTTAATAAGATACTTTTTACCTCTGTGAATTCTTTCATGATACGCCACCGATTCGTATTCATCAAATTGAAGAGTAAAAATAACACCTTTCAAAAAGTAAAAACAAACCTCCAAGGCGATAAAAAAAGGAAGAGAAACGCACAATTCACTTTTCTTCTGACTCTTCTGTCTCCTCGCTTTGTTTCTAGTCCATCAAGCAACACATTTCTTATCCTCCGAGAGAGAAAAAGAGAAACCATATATCGTGAAAGCTCCGAAACATTTATCTACTTAAATAACTTAATCCGGCGACCTACCGGAAAGTTGAAATTTATAACTGCGACTCTTATATTATCTCTTTGGATCAACGGAAAAAGCATATCTCTGCTCCACTTGATACAAAGGGAAATTCGCCACTGTAGTAGAAGCATTTATAAAATTGTTTGGAAAGTGACAATTGGGGAAACCTCTGCAAAAGTTTAACTTGGCAAATGTTCGAATTTTTGTGAAGGTATGATAGAAAAGGTGCTGATCTCCGATATGTCGACGATACAAATATTACGTAAATTTCAGTTACATGAAATAATTGAATGAAATTGATGTGAAAAATACCTATATATTAAAGCATAGATATGCAGTCACTTTTTGGATTTAAGCTAAACATTGAATTTAAGATCAACGAAAAAAGCATATCTCTGCTCCACTTGATACAAAGGGAAATTCGCCACCGTAGTAGAAGCATTTATAAAATTGTTTGGCAAATGTTCGAATTTTTGTGAAGGTATGATAGAAAAGGTGCTGATCTCCAATATGTCGACGATACAAATATTACGTAAATTTCAGTTACATGAAATAATTGAATAAAATTGATGTGAAAAATACCTATATATTAAAGCATAGACATGCAGTCACTTTTTGAATTTAAGCTAAACATAAAATAAAAAATTAAGTGAATCTGTAAATCTACCTTTTACAAAATAAAGAAAAAGTATTCACATTGTAAAACAGCATAAAACAAATATGTAAAGGTATGAACAGGTTTCGCAAGCAAAAACAATCAAATTTTTAAGATAAGGAAAAAGGCGAAGTCGCTCCAGTGACGCAACAAAATATCTTCCAACTTGTATTGCCAGATTAATGTCCATCAGATCCAGAGAAATTTTTCTCCAGAAAACAAAATTTCCCACAATTTCCGACAGGAAATCTTGGTAATAAGCATTATTAGCATAGGAAAAAGAGGAAAATGTGGAACTCAGGAATTCGCTTATAAGGTAAGTCGGAATGAGATGCCAGTAGGTCAACGAAGCCACTGAATTAATATTTCGTCCAAATAATGAATGCGGCGTACTAGCTTTTCTAATTTTATCGTCTTAAATCCACGAATCTAGGTAGATCTTTTCAAACCAAGTGAAAAGTACGTTTCTTATAACATTGTATTCCTGTTTGTTAAGAAATTTTATTTTTATTGAAAGTGGATTTATGTAACTTATTTTGAAACCAAGTAAAACGGCTGTTTTATAATCCAAATAGCCATTTCTTCCATGACGTTAGTGTGTGACGAATCAGAGTTGGCATCAGAGGAGAACCTCGTCATTGCTGTACGATACTATCTAAGATAAAATATCATTAGTGTTGCTCACCATAATATTTACACGAATAGTGGCATACATTTTTTATATTCTTATATTATGTTTTTTTATTATCGTAAATGCTGCAATATACCTTTAAATTTGTACATAAGATGGAAGTATTAATTTTTCTGACAGATTATGATTACTATGAAACTCCAAATCCTAAATGCAACTAGATATAATCTATTACTTACAAGAAATGTCGTCACGAAGATTGTAGAAATAGTAGTGATTACTGTAAAATGTGTAATGCATGAATAACAAACTTTAACACAGCCAGTTTTACAGGGTAAACATATAACTAAATTTTGAACATTTTACAATAATTTCAAAGAGTGTAAATTTAAGCACTGTTACGCAAAAGCTTAACTATCATTTTACAAAAATTCCAAAGCATTATAACTATTGCTTTTTTTGTAGTCTTATAATATTACATTAAAGTATTACATTAGCAAGTTACATTAGATCAATTTTTAAGACTGGCATTTGAATCAAATTTTTCCAAACAAATATTTATTTTAGGTTAGTTAGTTACTATGAACACCATAGGTCCAGTCTACAAGCAAAAACAGAGGATTAATATTGAAATTTTTTTAAGAAATTGAGTTATTACCAGGAACTACGTGCGAGATGTCCAGTACCCAAGTCCAGTACCACAGTGTAGATGAGATTGAATTACAGAGAGAGTTGAGCTATATCCAAAGGAAAGGGAGGGAAGTTACAGTGTGGACTATGGATACTAGAGAGAAGGCGAAGTGTTGAAAAGACTTCCAATTAAACTCAACCCAGGTAGTAAGTGATGGAGATAAGAAGCCGTAATTCAGTTCAAATAGAATGTTTGAATAGTAGTTTAAACATAATGAACAGGAATCAAAGACGAGATAAATTTTACAAAAATAATTTGGAGGCACAGAAGAATTGAATAAAAGTTATGTCCTGAACACAATTCGGGGCTGCCAGTTGTTGCTACAAACTGGCTAAAGTTACATGTTTTTAGAGAAAATAACATTTAAGATATTAAATATTTATGATCCGTATTTTATATTTTTTCATATAATTTCTTTCATCTTAGTTTTGTTTTTTTTCAATTAATTAATTCTTTAGTTCTGATGAGAGAGGTTTGTTTATAGTACTATTAATTGTATATTTTAATTGTATACTAATACTATAAGTTTTGAAATCAAAATAAGTTACAAAAAAAAAGTAAATGTTTAAGTGCATCATAGATATTTACTAAGGTAAAAAATTTATATCAATTAGGGAACAGATACCAAAGTATAAACATTAAATTTTTTGAAATTCAAAATAATTCTACAGCGATTTGTTTATCAAATCAGAATATGTCATTCTGTAGAACATTCATTGTTTAATTTAAAATACCACTTTTTCGATATTAGTGAATGTAATTATTTTCTTTCTTTTAAGACTTTAAAGAAAATAGTGACTAATGAAAATTAAGTGCAGTGTATTTCAACTCAACTTTCTAATAACAGAATACTTTATTAAGCAGCTTGTGATTTCTCTTTTTTTTCTTATAAATTTTACAAGAAACATTTTGAAAGTGTATTGTTATTCTGAATGACAACAATTATATCATGTTACCCTTCCTTTTAAAGGGCTTGAAAAATTCTTTCGATTGATGCAACGTTTGACAATCTACGCCCCGGGGGTGTACTTGCCACCCCCGAAGGGACTAATAACGTCACGTACACAAAAATTGTTTTGCAGCTAATTTTCACTACAACTAATAAAACTATTATGTTTTATGGTCATTAAGCCATAAATAGCCCCTTTTATGCGTGATTATTTCAAATTTCGTCGTATGCCACTATATTAAAATAATATAAAATTTCGAATAAAAAAGTTTTCGCTAGAACTATATAAAAATAAAATTTTATATAGTTCTAGAAATTGCGTGAACAAAGATGATTATAAAGTTTCGTTAAAATACATTAATATTTCTGACAGCTAGCTCGAGCACAAAAAAAATCAACCACAAACAGAGAGACGGACAGACGGACATCACTCTAAAAATAGGCAAAATATATTCAGGAGATCCTAAGACAAAATCTTCAAACAATTGGCATCAAAATCTCAAAATCGAAAATTTTCGTGAAAACAATATTTTCTCTGTACTATATTCTACAGAATGAATGAAGTAAAAAATACCTGACAAAAAGAAGGTAAAAACTAAACTGCAGTTAGCTACTGCCTGTGTTCATTTCAACATAACAGGCGGAACTGCTGCCAGTAAGTATCGCAGGAAGCTACGACGTCCAGTTGATTAGTGTCTATCAAATATGATGTAAGGTTGATGAGTTTTCTTGATTACTTCAGCGTAATCATAAAACTCATCCACTAGACACGATGTCCCGATTAAGTTACATGTGATGAAATTTTTGCTTCGGCAGCAGATTCCGTGATATGCTTGATTACTATTCACATTCGGGCATTTTTATTTCAGCTTTTCTTTACCTTCTGGGGAATATGTGGAATTATTTCGTAATTACAATACAGGGGAAAATATCTCGAATGTCATGAATACGTTAACAACCTTAAGATAGTACTGTGGTAAAATTAAATCTTTGTTTGAATTTCATAACCTGTTTCTGCTCAGCAGCAATACGAACCAAGCTTTTCTATAGCATGAATAATTCCAGTTGCCAAACATTTCCTATTAAATCAATAATTTATGATTTGCTTAACGACTTGAAGCTCTTCGATTAGATTAGATTCTATTTTGACTGGTGCTATACGGTTCCTTTTACGATAACTTTATTTTGACCGCGATTAACAGTTTACATGGTTTCGCAATTGTTTTGTATTTTGTAGCATGAGAATGTAAAGAAAAATATTTATGTTGCAAAAATATCCTGCAGAGATGTTTGTATATAATAAAAATCACGCCACTCGTATTTTTGTCATTGTAAACTTAAGATGTAATAATCACTCCATCAGCCCTGTTCATTTTTCCCATGTTAACCTATTGTAAATAGTCCCTAACCCATTAGGTCCTTTATACTTTTAAGGTTTTTTCTGTTTTTTGACAAGAATAGCAGGTTAGAAAAGAAAATGCTTATGCATTTTTAAAAAAGTGATAAAATATTTAGAAGTATTTTTATATTTACCGAAAAGTAAAAAAAAACGTGTTTATATTACAAAAATAACAAAAATGCCTCTAATTATTTTTATCAAATTTTTAAAACAAACTTAAACTGTCCCATTCTTAGTATCTATGCTCGGCCAAAAACAGCAGAAACAATTTCTAAAAATTAAACAAACTTGAGATTGGGGACTATTTTCCATAGGTTAACATAAGTAAAATGAAACAAGTGGTTGGAGGAAACTCTGTTCTTTGAATGTTTTTACGTACTTTCGCTTATCTCTTATACATAACGAATATTGTGGGTAGAAATAAAAAGAAATTAGAATAAAAAATAAATAAAAATTTTAAAAATCCTTCTTTTTATTCAGTTTTCAATATTCTGAAGCGATTTTTATTACGTTCATAAGAATACCATTTATAACTTTGGGGATCGATCTTACAATTAATAAATCTGTTTCGGAAAAAAAAAATTTAAAACGCCTCTATGAAGCTTATCTATGCAAAATCTCAGAATAAAACAGGATTTCTTTTGCATTTTCATTTATAATTTTTTTTCTTTCAATATAATGCAAAACCAATCCCTAATTCTACTAGGTAGTTACTAATAATGCATATACAAAAATAAATGATATTCAAGCGATTTGAAAAACGTTTGTTGAAGTTTTGGCGTTTTAAACATAGTGACTTACCGTAAAAAAACCCGAAAAAAATCATTTTACAGATTTTAAATAAAAGAAAGTTGTTAATAAAATGTCCATTCTTTAATACTAATTTTATTCATTCACTTAATATATACCTTCAAAATTGTAGCTATTACCATTGAAGTAATAAGCTGTAGTTAGTACCATACATAGGTCACAATAAATTTTCCAAAATTGGCATATCAAAATTGTAGTTATTACCATTCATGGAGCACAATATATTTCATTGACACTCGCTGATCTAAGGTCACTAAATTCCTTCAACTTTTTATTTCCCATTTTCCTAATTAATCTGTCAATCTAAAGGTTTATATAAACCATTCTCTAAATAGTTTTGATGCAATCGTATAAAGAAACTTACTTTCAATTTGTTGATATTCCCCAAAACAAGAGTTCGATCACTAAAAATAAATTTTTATTGTCTAGCCGAAAATCGGGGCTATCTCAGCTACTCAAACAAGAGATCACGTAAATTTCTCCCTTTTTCCCATACCCTGCTTATCCACAATGATGTAGAGGGCAGGGATTTTTGCATGCTAGAACAAACTACTTTTTAGCTTAAGTGACTTGACATCCCCTTTTAGCCAATCAAAAGATATAAAATAAAGGAACGGAGAATCCTGTTATAAATTTCAACTTTCCCGCCAATGGTCTTTGATTAAGTTATTTAGACAGATAAATGTCTGAATGTGCCTCAAGATTTTTTGCTTTTCCCTTTACGGGGAAAATAGTGGAAATGTCTGGTGGAATATCGAAAAAGAGCAATGACAATTGCATTTAAAAATATACGCTGGGTGTGTGATGTATATACAGAATACAAACAAAAGTTCGGAGTCAGCGTAATATATTTTTATCAAAGGTTGTTAGAGGTTCAAATGTCAGGTCTACTCATAAGAAAGTTGTTACATGCTCTGAGCCGGGATAGCCCGGTGGTTATGGCGAGTGGATCACACTCGGATTTGATCCTCGACTCCGTAGTCATTTTCTGTTTGACATAGTCTTGTGTTTATTTTAGGCGTTCTTGTCTTAGCTTATTGCACTGAAGCTGGAAAGACAATAATTTACGAAACTTATGCAAGCTTGATTTAAATAAATTAAAGACGAAATATTTAGATTTTAAAAGTTATTTAATAAACGTCCTATAGACGTACATATGGATTAAAACCAGGGCGCTTTCGAGCATTATTATACCCTTCCTCAGTGGCATTAAATGACTTTTAAAATCTAAAGATTTTGTCTTTAATTTATTTAAATCAATTTATTATTATGACGTGTTACCACTCTAAGTATTAATTACTCAAGCTTATTTTTCATTATCTGAACTGCATTTTAAATTGTGATCTAGTTCGTTGTTAAGTAAAAATAGGGCTTTAATTACATTTTTGCATTATTACTATATTATTTACTATAATGTTATTATCTAAAATATTAGATATTTTGAAGTATCATTTAAATGTAGTGGTGAGTCATACAAAACAGGGTGGCTAATGTTTGTGCACCTGTTGCTTCAAAATCAATAAGGGAAAAAAATCACTCGTCATAAATAATTTTTCTCGTCAGAAATTTAATCAATTTACAATTATTATATTATTTTACTTTCTCTATATTGGGAATGGCAATCCTGAATTCAAGTTTGATATTTCAAATATTCAGGCTATTATCTAATTTCGCATAAAAGTGTCTAATATTTTCAATTATAATTTTTTTCCTCCTTTGCGACAGAGGTAGTTGTAACCGCGTAATCAAAATATATATGAGTGAGTATCTGTTAAATGTTAGATTTAAAAGATTTAACAGATTTTTTGTTAAATGTTAAATTATAAATGTTCGATTGAGAAACCTAATTTTTAGAATTTTACATTGTGATGCGAATTTCACTTTTCATTCGCAATATGTGTGACTATATTGAAAAATGATCATATTTCTGATCTATACCGTGGTTAGGAGAAAAAGATACTTAGTTAATATAGTCAATGATATTTATCATTTTGTATTTTATATAATAATCTTACTTAAAAAAATATGTATGTCTGTGCATCTGTACATCTGTGTCATCTGTAATCTGTGGTATCAGACAGCGACAAAATGCGGTACAGAAGCACTTAATGTCCCCTAACGATATAGCTCGGCGATATTTTTTTTAACTCGAATTAATTTAAAAGTTATTGACATTTAAAGTCGAAAATACCTCGAATTTTCAGCTCGAAAATTGCATTTAGTGGAGCAAAATGTAAAAGGTACAAAGACAAATGTTTTGAGAAAATGTCTTACAATTTGTCGAGACTTAAAAACAGCTCTTTCAAAACGAAGTGAATTTAATTTAACGGTTTTACAACTTTGTGAATGTATAAGATTTCGTTCTGATTTGTTTAATTTTCCATTATATAATCATTATGAGTATAGTGCTAAAAATGGCAAAATTTATACGAAAACTCACTGAGATATAATTTAATTTCTTTAATTTTGATTCTCAATTACAGGAACGTTTTTTCTTTTTTTTTCTTTTGTTTTCTGAATTAATGACAGCACCGTTTTTTTTCTACCTGTGATATATTCTGTAAGCAACATAAAATAAGTTAGTTTGGTAATTTTAAGTCTTTGTTTTCTATTACTCTAGAACATAGCTTTGAAGACAATTCTTCATAGTTAATAAAGGCCGTGTACCCGAATTACATGTTTTACTCATGCTTATTTAAGGCTTATTACAACCGTGTAGAAAATAATTTGTTTTGTTCTCAGCGGGCGTATAGTAAAACCAGTCGTTGTTTGGCATTCTAGAATTTTCTATATTTCGTCCTAATTTTAAAGATTTGTATTTTAAATCCTGGGTAACACCGGATACACTTTGTCTTATATTCTGAAATTAATAATATTTATTTATTTTTTGTATTAACTCGCATTCTAAGAAAAAAAATTTGATGTTTGCAACACATGACTTTCCTTATATAATGCAATGAATTTACTACGTTTACAGTTTAAAAAAATGTTATTCTTATAGTAGATACTTATATTCTTTCCAAGATATTGAATTTTCTTCAACTAGTCTTCATTTTTATTGATTTAGCGTCATTTTTGTCAATTTGGCAACAATTAAAAATGTCGCAGAGTTGGCGACATTTCGCCAAATTAGTCGCCAAAAGCCCGCCAAGTGTTATGGACGGCAAAATAAGTTATTCTTACAGCAGATAAATGACTATTGGCGTTCAAATACAAAAGTATTACTCAAAGTATCTTTTTCATGAATGGAACGAGCCATATCCACGAGAATGATGTCACCCAATTTATCGCATGGTATTACATATGAAAGTGAACATGTTTCTCAATAGGAAATATTTTTTTTAATTTTATATAACATTTTGCTAATTTTTTTGAAAAATGTGCAATATCTCGAGAACGGTTCATGTTAGCGTTCTAAAATTCATGTCAATCGTTTTCTAATGAAAAATTATATAAGAAATGTCTATTTGCTAACTTTATTAGCGGTTTTGATTTTTTGAC
Organism: Amaurobius ferox; assembly: GCA_951213105.1. Lineage (NCBI taxonomy): Eukaryota > Metazoa > Arthropoda > Arachnida > Araneae > Amaurobiidae > Amaurobius > Amaurobius ferox. Next base: position 27,247,103 of record OX578137.1, read on the forward strand.
GATTTTTTCAAAATTTCACTCGAAAATTTAGCGGGGTTCTGAACATTCGATTGCGTATGAAAACAATAGGCTTCCAGTGTTTACGGATTGTGATTTTTGTGCCAAATTTCGTTCGAATCGGCCCATTCGTTCGTCAGTTATCGTCTCCACAGACTCACTGACACACACACACACACACACAGACATCACTTCAAAAATGTTTGATTCGTGATCAGAGATGCTTGAAACGTGATCAGAGATGCTTGCTCTCCCGTCGAAAACTCGAATTCGAATTTTCGACCCCGTCACAATACTTTCCTTATACATTATGTATATAAGGAAAGTAAAAATCAGTATATAAGCATGCTGCACCAAACATTTAATATCAAGCTCAATTGTCCTTGAACTTACAGGATATTGCATCAAACTTCCCCATTTTTCCATAAAAAGGGAAAACACAGAAAAAGTTGAGACGTGTCAGGATATTTATCTGCCTAAATAACTTAATCGGAGACCAGCGGCGGGAAAGTTGAAATTTATATCAGGCTTCTTCATCATTTTATTTTATCTCTTTCACTCGACTAAAAAGGAATATCGGACTACTTAAGTTAAATAGATTTTCCTTGCATACAAAATCCCTGCCCTGTCCGTATTTTCTTGGATAGGGAAACTAAAGGAAAATTTACGTGATCTCTTGTTTGAGTAGCCGAGCTAGCCTTGATTTTTGGCTAAACAATAAAAATTTATTTTTCATCATTGAACGTTTAGTTTAGGGACTGACAATAAATTAATTTTAGTCCAATTCAAACAAAACTAACTATAGAAAGAGTAATTAAGGTACATATTTAAATCGACAGTGGAATTAATGACATGGAGGGGAAGTTGGTGCGGTAAATTAAGAGCTGGTTAAGTAGAAACAGTGAAATCGTTAAAAAATAGCCTAGTTAACCGTTGAAATATTTGAAATTAAAGTCAGAATTGTTTTAATCGAATACGTGTGAATTGGAGTAATTTCTTTCCAATAGCATTTCATATAGAAATTCTATTCTCCAGTAATTCAAAATAGCAGGTTAAGCGACCATTTACAGATTATGGACTCGGGCAATCTAAAAACGTAGTAAAAATAAATATATTCTGTGGTTCGCAAATTGTTTAAAAATATTTCTAAATATTTAAATATTAAAATTTAAAAATTATACTAGCTGGTGATAGAACCAGTTGCTATTTTTCAGAAATTCGATAATTTCAATAAATATGTTTTAAAAAAATGTTCACCAATTGTCCGAATTTCGAAAATAAAGCACTTATGTACCGAATTATGTACCGATAATTATGATCCTCATTCGATTATCCTAAATACGCTCATTATACAAAGCTCAATTTGCTTAGACAAATTTCCAGTTAAGTATACACTGATGAACATTTAAACCGATTTACTAATTAACCATTTTCGATTAAAGCGTAACAGTTTCTCAAAAACCGGAGCAATTAAAATTAACATAACACCCCGGGAAGCCATTTTTCAAATTTTGTCGTTCACAGTTCTGTGTCGATCGGTAGATGGCGCTCCCATATCGGTAGATGGCGCTGCTATACACTAGGCTTGTTGATGTTTGCAACATGATTTGTCGCACCGCAATTGGTGCAAAAATATGATCAACAAAATTGGAATAGGGCCCCTACAGCAAGCGATCGTTAGCCCAGAGTCAGGGCAATGCCACTCCAAAAGCAAGAATATTGTTATGAAAACTCCGAAATTGTTTAAGACAGTAATTCATGTACTTTGTTAAGTTATGTTCCATTGCATTGTATTAATTTCTATAGCAAAAGTATCATATTGAATAAAATATTATTTGTTCACATTGTTCATTTTGAAAAAAAACAATTGCCAGTCCAGTTAAAATTAGAACTGAGGCAATAAAGAATATTTTTACGTATGCAAATTTATTTTACATTTCAATTTGTTTCTGTCTCTATATTTTGTAACCTCTTATACAACTAGTAAAAAAGACTTATTACGTTTGCTCATAAATTGGGAACTTTTTAAAATCAATCAAAAATACATATCCTAAACAATACGCTTTCCTTTTGCGTCAAATGAGAACAGATGAGATTTTACTAACACTAGCGACACTTAAATATAATTCTCGAAGCAGTATGATCATTTCAAGTTTTTCATACACAAGAGTCTTCTATCTTTATCTCTAACTCTATGATGACAACAATAATAAAATAAATAAATATATAATAAAATAAAAATAAAATAAATAAGTAAATACATACTTTAGAGAGAGAGAGAAAAGCGACCTTAGGATGAGGATGCATGTACATTGTTTGTAGGCCGTAAGAGAAGAATGATACAGAGAGAGAGAGAGAGAGGAGGGAGAGAGAGAAAGAGAGAGGAGGGAGAGAGAGAAAGAGAGAGGAGGGAGAGAGAGTACTAACACCAGCGACATCTAGATATAATTCTTGAATCATTATGATCTTTTCAAACTTTTCTTTCCTAGAATCTTTATTTTTATGATTGTAATAATAATAAAATAATTAAATAAATAAGTAAATACAGAAAGCAAAGCGACCTTAGGAATAAGATGCATGTACATAGTTTGCTGGCCGTAAGAGAAGAATGATGCAGACAGAGAGAGAGAAGAGAAAGATAGAAGAGAGACAGAAGAGAAAGATAGAGGCGAGAAGAGAAGAGAAAGAGAGACGAGAGAGACAAGAGGGAGAGAAGAGAGAAGATAGAGATAAAAGAGAGAGAAGAGAAAAAGAGAGAGAAAAAAGAGAGAGAAGAGAGATGGATAGATAGATTGATAGATAGAGGGAGGGGGAGAGAGAGAGAGGGATTAATAGATAACTGGGGAGAAAGGAGAGAGATAGAGAGAACGAGAGTTGCTTTGAAATTTCTAGACAATCTATAAACTTTTCAAGATCGTTTATATGCATTCGGTTTCAACTTAATACAAACACAGTATTCTTGTGGCACACATTCGTATAAGAAAAATCGGACATAGATAGATGCATATTATATATACGCTCACATATTTTAATAGTAATAGATATTTATAAAGTATCTATATAAATAAAAATGAAAATCTGTCTGTCTGTCTGTCTGTTTGTCACACCATCACGGGAGAACGGCTGAACTGAATTTGATGAAATTTTGTGGGTAGCCCAGAAATAGCCCCACTTAAAATTATATCCGTGTTTTGAGTTTCTACGACCAGTGGTTCTCGAGATATTAGTAAAAAACGAAATTTTCGTTTGTCTCATCATCACGGAAAAACGGCTGAACCGAATTTAATGAAATTTGGTGAATAACCTTGAAATATTCCCCCATAAATTTTGTCCAAGTTTCGAGTTTCTAAGACCTGGGGTTGTCGAGATATTAATGAAAAACGGAACTTTTTCCTAGGAGTTCTACTCCCTAACTCCGTGGTTTATCCAAACGAAAAGCTTGAAAATCGTTTGAAAGTGAATTAAAATTTAATCTCTGAGTTTGATGGGAGATTGTTTGCGTTAATTAGTCACTTTCTGAAAAAATGAATTGTTTGAAACATGATTTAAAGGGGAAATCTATCTCCATGGTTCATGGTTTATTTAAAACAAGTTTTTACGGAACAATGAGAAGTATAGAGAAATCAAAATCGTTATTTAATTTCGCAGTTTATGTTATAAGACATGACATATTTAACATGTTATAAGATTCTATCTTATATCATGTTGCTCAGAAACGCAATTAAATTAAATCTGTCTGTTAATTTTAATAATTATTTTTTCGATTTGAATAATAAATAAATGGATATAAAAATATATTTTAGAAAAGAACGATTTGATTTTTCTTATAGCATTTTTGACTGGATAATATCAATTACGGTCTTCAGGTTTAAAAATTATTATTATTTATATTTTCGGGGATTATTGATTCAAGGATTATTGATATTTTCAAGTTATTATGCAATTATTTTATTATGACAAAAATTGTTTAAACTCATATATTGTATGTTGTACGAATCTTCTACAAATACACGTGTATATCTTTTAATCTACGAGAATATAAGTAGTACAGGTATATTGACATATGTTTTGATATATATTGGCATATATTGGAATCAATTACGACCTTCTGGTATAAAGAGTACGGATATTATTGATGTTTTCAATTTATTACGTCATCTCTTTTATTTTGGCAAATATTTTTGAGACGCATATTGCAATACGGGTAATCTTCTACTAACACATTGGCATATTTTCTGATCTGCGACAATATAATTAGTACGGGGTTGCATATATTCATTCAATTCCTATTTTTTCTTCTGTAAATTTGCTTACAAAAGGGGGCAGGATGTTTTATTCTTCAGATCTGATCGTGAAGATAATTTTGCATAGTGAGAACATATATTCTTAAACTTCTCTTTAGAAGCAATAAATTTAATATTTTAACAGAATTTGCACATGATTGCGAACTATAAGTTTCTTTAAATTATACACTCCGTACGAATAACGGGTGTGCTGTTAGTGGTTAATAAATTTTAACATTTTAGGAGGATATATCATGTTGCTCGGCATCGCAATTAAATTAAATGTGTTTGTTAATGTTTTTATTATTTTTTTTCGATTTAAATAATAAATAAATGGATAAATGGATATAAAAGTAAATCTTATGAATGGACGGTTTGATTTTTCTTTTAATTATATTAATTGCCGACTGCGTACATCAATTTCATTTATTTTGGCAAAGAGTTTTCAAGCTTATATCGCATTTAGCTACTAAACTCATATATTGTGTTTAGCCAATAAATTCATATAGCCGATTGTTGAAACAGAAAAAGAGTAGAGCGGGTATATCTTCTAATACAATTGTAGTGTTTTCATTTAGTATATTGAAACGGGATAAGAATGTTTCATTCAGATCTGCAAATTCAAAGCTACGAATTTGGAGGGATATCGCTAATTTGACAACTTTTCTTAAACTTTGCCAAATTGACGGAAATGTCGCCAAATTGATATAAACGACACACAAACAGCTGCCATAAACCTTCGGGTTGGTCGTGTGGCTTGGGTCTTCAACATATCAATGAATTTTTTTTTTTTTTTTTTGTTAGAAGAGAGTACTGAAATGATGTTTGGTTAGCATTTATCTGTCAGACCAACCATCCTACTTAGTAATACATTTAGCGAATTTTTAAAATGTCACCAAATTGATAAAAATGTTTTCAAATCTATAAAAATATCTTGAAATTGATAAAATGGCGCTACATAAATGATATGAATTGTTTTTTGTTAGGGGATAGTATTGTGATGATATTTCGTCAATTTGTCGCAAAGTGGAACTGTCAGTTCTACAGTCCCACTTGGCGATAAATTTGGCGATTTTTTAAAATGTCGCTAATTTGACGAAACTGTTGCCAAATGTTCCATAGAAATATAACTATTTAGACGATATTTTTTCTACCAATTTATTTGAAGCAAATGATATCATGTCGCTTAGCAACGGATTTAAATCCAATGTGTTTATGCGGCAGACGATTTTTATTAAATCCTTTCCGATTTGAATAATGAAGATATGTATATAAAATAAATTTCATTGCCATTTCATTTTGGACTGGATAATATCAATTATACTCTTCAGGTTTAAACATTATTATTATTGATATTTTCCGAAATTATTGATTCAGGGATTATTGATATTTTTAAGTTATTACGCCATTGTTTTATTGCGGCAAAAATTGCTGACACACGCATATTGTACGTTGTACGAGTAATCTTCTAGGAATGCACGGGTATATCTTCTAACCTACGAGAATATAAGTAGTACAGGTATATTGGCATATATTTTGACATATATTGGCATATATATTGGAATCAAGTACAGTCTTCTGGTATGAAGATTACGGGGATTAATTATATATTCAATTTATTACGTCGTCTGTTGTATTTTACCAAAAAACATTTGTGACTCATATTGCAAAACGGGTAATCTTCTACTAATAATCGGACATTATAAGTAGTACGTGTATATCTTCCCATATAATTTTAGCACTTTAATTTTGACATATATTGGAATAAATGACTGTCTTCAGATTTAAAGATTACGGGTTTATTGGTATTTTCAATTTATACATGTAATCTACTAATACAGGTTATATTTTCTAATATTCGCGTATATAATTAGTACGGGTCCCATACAATTTCAACGCTTTTATTTTGCATATATTGATTCAATTCCATATTTTTTTTTATATTTGCTTACATAAGGGGTCCAAGATGTTTCATTCTTCAGATATGTCCATGAAGATAATTTTATATAGCGAGAACAGAGATTCTTAAACTTCTTTTTAGGAGCATTATATTAAATATTTTAACAGAATATTTTGATTAAACATGTCATTTAGTATACTATAAGAATTTGGGCATGATTATGAATTTCAAGTTTCTTTATATTATATACTCCGTACGAAGAACGGGTATGCTGCTAGTTCTTAATAAAATAAATTGTGTTAAATATTTTTTTAAATATACTTTTAAGAGAGTATTTATATAATAAAACTGTATGAACCGAAATTTTTTTAGATATCTATATAAAAACTGAATGACTTTATATTAACAAACTTGTTTAATATTATGTAATATTAAAAACTTGCATTTCCTAAAGAATAAAAGTTCAAGTATAAACGTGAAATAGCGAAAGAAAACTATAACTTCCCCGTTCCGGACATCCGTCTCTATTCTATATTTTTAGTCTATCAAACATCTTATCCGTTTTTCCCTTCAACAAATCTTAAACGGAGAAAACATCAAGGGAAACGTCGAGAAATTTATCTAACAATAAGTCCGATAGCTCGGTGAAGAAATTTATACGAGGTTAACTCAGTCGTATGTGTTTTCCGTTCCAGGTCACCAAAGAGTATTTTAAGAGTTACTTATAATAAAAAGAAGTTCATCACGACTTTCATGATCCCGTTTGAGTGCATATTTCGGAATATAAGAAAATGTTGACAGAAGAAATTTTCTTTATTTACTATTTCATGAGATGAGATACACTTTCGTGCATTCTCAGACTGTAAACTTCAGATTTTTCGAGAACTCGAGTGGAGGAGCAGCGCACTAGAATAGGGTCGGACTCTGTCCTGTCTTTTCTCAATTCATGTTTTTCCTTATTTTATATTGTAGCGCAATTGTGAGCTATTTTTACAAAATTCGGTTCCTAGTGATAGAAAATAGTATCGCCTAGTTTCCAGCTTGACATCATCGGAATGACTGAAGAAAAAGATGATACGCGAAGAAAAAGGTGATACGCGATCTCCGAGCACGGCATCGCAAATTTTAACAGTTACCTTGTTTAAAAAATATATAAATAATGAAAAGACGAGTTCTTGAAATTAATTTTTATTTTGAAGCACTCTGTGATATTATAAGGAGCTGCTGTTAAATTATAAACGTCGAGCTGCGAGTCAATTTTTTATTTCACAATATAAAAATCGGGAGGTTTAAAACATATGAAACGTATATATATATATATAACTTTTCGATCTTATCGATGGTGTCCAGGTGGTATCACTTTGATAATATTTTCGGCCGCTAAGGACCCGATTTGTGTCAATATCGCCCACAATCATTGTAAATCGGGCTAAAACATAGAATAATTAAAAAACTAATTAAACATTAAAAATGAAATAACACACAGAATGGCACCTTTCCGGATCTTGAAGTAAGTGTATACCAAATTTCATGGCCGTACGACGCTTTGATTTTTCACTACAGACCGCGCACGCGCGCACACACACACACACACACACACACACACACATATTTTTCTTTATTGGGTAAGATTTAAGAAGCCCAGATACGTAAATCTGGTGAGACATAAACCATTCCATATTGGTATGGAAAGGATGCAAATAGATAGAGAATCGCTACAGGCGTCAAGACTAACTGTCTGTATCTCGTCTGGAATATGTGTTTTCAATACTTTACAACATAGAATGAACAAAGTCATAAACACTTTTCAACTGTCTAGCTATCTGTCCGTTCGCAAGATAACTGCCGCAAAAATGACTTTATCAAAATGAAATTTTAGTATGTTGTTAAGCCGGTCTGTGGGACATACGGAAATATAAATGAATAATATCACCCATTTAGTTTTAGATTGAAGCCGTGTTGAAAAAATGGAATACATTGAACCCTGTGGGACTAATACTTCAAACATTTTTTAAGCAAATTTAAAATTCACGAAATACTTCGAAAGTTTTAGCAAATATTCAAATTATCCCATAAAATATATCAAAAAAATTTCAGCAAAATATGTTCGCTAGTTTTTTAAATAAAAATTAAAATAATAATTACACCCATATCATATGAAGAGATCACGTGGCCCACTTCAAAATAAAATATGGCATCCATCTTTTTTCCAAGTGTCAAAATCGTGATTTTTAAAGTTCTTTTTAATTCATATTTATTGTTACATCCGTCCGAAAACCGCTTTATTTTTGCGTAATTTCTGTGCATTTTTATACTGTGCCAACGCAATTATAATATTTTTTAGTTTAAATGATCATCAAACTTTGATTATTTCTACATAGAAGTCTAATTTTAACGTATGCAGAATATAAACACATCAAGCTGTAAGATGAATAAGAATTGCTGAATTTTTTTAAACCAAAATTATTTATCTCTGGAGCCTGGAATATAGCTGATACGAATGAAACATTCATTGATTTTACATAGAGAAGCAAACGATTTTATAGTATTGCCTTTTCGGTGAAGTTTTAAGCATGGAGTTAGAAATTATTTTTACCTCCATTGTCTTACGTTTTCAAGTAAAATAAATTATTGTAGTATTGTGATAATTTTAAAAATATCACCGCTGAGGGAAAAGAATGGAATACAAGTTTATGAAGGTTTTCATTGACTTTTAGCTTATTCACTGCTTTTATACAGAGATCCAAACGAGTTATATTTCGATAACGTCATTTGAATAAAGTTCATTTTTTTCGATGAAATTTTAAGTTTTCAAATATAATAAATTATTTTAGTATTGTGATAATTTTTAAAATATCACCGCTGAATGTATCGCATTTTAGAGATGTTTAAATAAAATTGCATTGCAGTTGGAAAGTGTTTCATAATCAATTATTTATGCATGATTGATCTTTCTTGTTCAGTGTTCATTTACATTTTTGTATCTACAGTGAAATAATCTATTCTGTTTATTGTTCGTTAAGTGCATTAATTCACTTATTGTACTGAAAGTATTAAGTTAAATTCATTCAACTTATTTACAGAACCATTACAAGAAATAAAAACTGCACATATATATGTGAATCACTTGCAAAATTTTCATATAATGACTCTTTATTGTATAATTAATAATTCTGTATAATTATAAGTGCTTAAGGAAATATTGCAGTCAATTAAAACGCTCAGAACTATAAAAATGCGAGTTGAAATTGCGGTCATTTGTATTGAAAATCTATTATCATCCCGCTATTAGTTTTTAATTTACCCAAAACTGCATAATTAAATAATAAAATACACACTGTTCATTCCTAGCTTTGAAAGCCATTACAGGCAATAATTAATAAAATATTCTATTGAACAATAACGCTGTTATATTAACAACCACAAATTAAAAATAAATTCACAACTTAATATATTTTATCACAGGAAAACACATTACGCACGGTTCTAATGTATGCTTGATATTAATTATGAGTCCATTTGGAATTCAAAACATGTTTTTCATTTTCAATTAAAACTAATTCGTTATACGGACTCGGTTCGTGGGAGAACCAGACACGTAAATCTGTTGAGACATAAACCACTCTACATTTGTATGGGAAGGATGCAAATAAAACCAATCCAAAAATCTCAGGGGACAGAAAGCAATTAGACCCTATTGAAAGAGCATGTACGGGGAAATTTTATGCACGCTAAGCCCAAAGCAGACTTCAAAATAAACTATCTAGAATATGAAATACTCAATTTTAGACTGGTGTCATTGAAATTCATGTTAATTGTTTCTGTATGAACTAAAATGCAATTGTTAATCTGATAAGGGTTTATATTTCCATTTTACGTTTGTTCTAGATAAAAATCTATATTTCAATCGTGTGTTTTATGTTCTTTAGTATATGTAACAAAATTATTTTTGTAATTACGTGATTATAATATATTGATCTAAAAAACTGCACGGAGAGGAATTTTTTTGCTGAAATCACTATTTTCAAATGTGATATATGTTTTCATAACAGTTAAATTAGGATTCAAAATTTTTATCAACTAGTTGTGGGATATGAATAACGGCCAAGGGGTTTTGCAGACTAATGGCAACTAACTTCTGTATCTCAAAGTAGATGGCGTTAGTTTATCGAAGCAAATATGTGCGCTAATCCTTTAAATGAGTACATCAGGCCGTAATCACAAACGTTACCACGCTGCTTGAGTTGAAACAACAAAATTAAAATATGTGGTAAGTCATAATTTTTGTTGAAGTTTTTATTTTTGTATAGACGATTGTATATATTTTATATACTACATCTGTATGTGTTTTGTTAATGTGTGTCTCATTATCTATATTACATCTCTACATTTCTAAAGTGTTTCACGACATAAGATACGCTTAGAGTTTCAAAACGGCGACCAGGGCTTGTTGAGAGGTATAAGGTGTTAGTTGACTATAAGACAATGCACAAATTTGAAGGTGCGCCAGAGAAGTTGATTAAGGCTGTCTTCTAATGTTATATTCTAATATGGCATCTAAGGCTGTTTCATAAAGCAAAACTGATAAAATTAAATTAAAATAACAGAAGAAAGAGATCCACTGTTATTTATACTAATTCACTAGTAAAACAAACACAACAAGAAGAAAAAGTTAATACTAACACAAGAAAAAAGGCATAGAAGAGAAAGGCGGGTGGTATAAAGACGAATACAGCAACAAAAGAAACAAAGATGGTTGAAGACACCTTTTCCAAAAAAATCAATTAGCCCAGCGTCTCAATTTCATACAAAATATTCCATCAATCGAATCGGATGCTGAAGAAGAGATACATAGCTTGATGTACGATGAGCCTTATAGTTTTAACTCTTGACTGGCTGCAATGCATAAGGTGTACCAGTTGGGTTCAGGAAAACTGTACCATCGGAACTTACCAGCGGTTCTACTTTAATTATGGATAGAATCCCGGGAGCGGCTTCATCAGTTTAATGGAGCAAAACTCTACAAGAATGATATTTATATTTTTTTTAAAAATGGCTAACATGATATAGTATATAATTGAAATTAGTTTTAATTCTAATGATTTTTTCTTTCATGCTAATGTAATTATAAAATATATTTTAAAATCATGTATTTTTTTAACCGTATTGTCTCTCCTATTGAAAGAATTGAAAATTGATGAAAAAACACAACAATATAGTAGAAACATTTTTTTTTTATCGAAACTATTAACTTGTATCGTTTCTGACAAACAAAAAACAATGTTTTGTATCGTTAAAAAATTTCTATAAGAGTGATAGTAGGTGAAATATATTTATTAATTTGTAATGATTTTAAATATATACATTTTATATGCAATTTGCCTTATATATCACTTACATATTCAAGTATATCTGTCAAAGTGCACCTACGCATTTATTGTAACATAACTTGATATTCCTTTATATTTTATTGCGAATTTATATAATATTAATTTAGACGGTTAACTATTGCTTAACGGTTTTTTATGAACTTAGTCATTCTTCATTATAAACGATAATAAACCTGTTGTGGGCACATGATTTTCTCTACAGACTGGCATTTATTTTCTCTTTCTTTCCTTCATAATTCATTAAATCGATTTTAATTGCACAAAAACTTGGGTAATTATTTGAAATAGCACTGAATTTGCAGTTTTAATTCAATTTTCACTTTTATTTGGCAACTATAGACGTAATTTGAAAGGCGGCGTTGTAAAAATACAAAATAAATAAATAAAATATTTCAAGAACGGTTAGTCCTAGAGTAATGTGGTTGATCTGACACTTTTAGTCGTCAAAAATTGCATATAAAAGAAGCATTTAATTGATACATTTAAGCATATGTAGTCTTTTAGTTTAGATTTTGACGATTTTTGAGAGCCATTTTGCAAAAAATTACAGCGTGCTTTTCTTTCGAATAGCACCAAAATCTAATCAGCGCCATGGTAACCCACATGTGACTTCCCTACCACATTTTATGAAATTTTGTCTAATAGATTTTGAGCTAGATTGATTGCATTAACTGCACACATACAAACATACGTACACACACAGAAAAACATACAGTCGTCACGCTAAAAATAGTTTTTTCGTGTTCTACGGTGCTCTAAACGTGTAGATCCGTCGAAAACTAGAATTGCGATTTTCGACACGATTTCTATACTTTCCCAGTACATTGCCATGTATTGTAACTTAAGCAAAATGTAAAAATTACCACAAAAAATTACTGTTTTTTATTTAAAAAGTATCGCCGGTTATTCTATATACAGAAAGTTTTTTTTTAAACGGGATAGGTCTCGATGTGATATTGTCGTTAATGTAATATTTATGGACAAATGTATCCAAACTCAAGAGTATAAAATACGGCTTCCTCTAATTGAATTAAAATTAAATTCCCAATCTCCCGGGATCCATGGATTCAAAAATTCCTAATCCCCAAATCTCGGGATTGCGAATAACATACGAGATTGCATTCCCTAAAACTAACGTATTATATGTAACTTGTATGATTATTTTGAATAGTAATTTAACCATTTTATCTAATGTTAAATCGTTTTCATTACACATAAAGAAATATTAAGTGTTTTTGTTGTGGACGTATTTTCCTTTGATTATATAACTAAATTAAATTGTTATTCAAAATACCCTTAACCAGGGGGTTAGTTGACTTTTTCGCATTGCAAGTATAGTTTTGGTATTTACTTCTGAGCTAAATTTATATGCGTGACTAAATTAAAGGTTTTAGTATAATTTAATAGTAAAATTATATTATAATAGAGTTTCGTGGACACATTCTACACCAGTCCACATACATCTGCCTTTCATAGACATAATCTCAAATACATAATTTTATTATGTGTCAATGTATATTAGATAAATGTAATAAATGTTTGTTTCATATGCAGTTTTTTTTTCGTAAAACTATTTATACTAAGTCAATTACGTTAGGGCAAGTCAAATGAAAAAGAAAATGTCCAAAGCTGCAAATATGGATATAATTTTAAATGTATATCATTCGTGTGCCTTTCCGTTTGGTAAAACAAATTAATGCATGGATAGGAGTTTAGGTACATATTCATGACTATGTAGACTCATCATATTCATCATATCCATGACGTGATATTCTGTATATGATGGCTAAAGAATAGGGAAACGAACGAGTCTGACTAACGAGTCTGTAGAGAAAGTCATCTGTTGCTCAAATCATGTTGTTCACTTGGTGCATAGAATAAACTTCGCAAGTCGACATTCTGGTGGCAAAACGGCACAAAGTAGGCCGATGCTATGGAAATATTTTCATTCGCATTCTCATATCTGCTTTATTAATTTAGATACGTTTGTAACAATAATATTATATCATTAACCCATTAAAAGAAAGCTATCCAACCTTGTAAAAACAAAATGACGTATCTTGAGATACGGCCTTCTACCATCACAAGGCGGAAGTTCTTAAGAGATGTAAAAGAACGTCACTACTAAAGAGTAAGAACACAAACATATTTTAATTCCAAATTATAATAAACTTTTTATTCTTCCAAAGTTGCCCATTAATGATGCTAGGGATTTATTTGCGTTTTGTAACCTGAGCACATCTGAATTATTTAACATCACATACCTCCCCCCTGACCAAGCCAAACCTATGTCATAACACCTGAAGTGATGAAGAGTAGGGGGATAATCTTCGCAAACATTTCACCATGCACCATGGGGCCCACTTCGTTGTTTAAACCCAACATTAGACTGTGTAAAAGATGAGGGGGTTGATTTATCGCATTTTCTAGAAAGCGAGGAGCATCGCCGGGCTTTAGGCTAGGCCATAAACTTCCGTCCGGTAATGTCCGGTAAGTGGAAAGTGTGATGAAGAGGCGGCATTCCGGTGTTAAACAATAGCCTCAAACTCAGACGGGGTAGGAGGGATTTGGTAGAAAGTGATATTTTAAATTTCAGGTGCGGTTTCAGATAGTTGATCTCTTGTGAACATTTTCGAAATGATTCTACAAAAAGGTTTTTCGTAATACTAGTATCAGGACACGCATATTTCTCTAAATCTCAGCAAATAAGTTAGAATTTAAATTGAAGCTACTGTGGTAAAAAACATTTACCTTCCCATTAAAAGCGGGATTTTAAACTAACTACTTCTTGTTGAAATATTTAGCTTAAAAGTAATATTTTATGTGTGTTCGTATAGTATAGCATACTTCGTACATTGCTTGTGCTTTCTAAAACCCACCTGTTGTGTGAAGCCCGGCTTCAACCTGTAAATGACATACTTCATGAAAGACGAACAGTAATGTGCAGCCTTTAAAATGACGAGACAGTTATTTTCAATTTTAATTATTTATTAAAATTACTATTTAAAATCATTAAAATAACTGCTTAAACATTCATTAACAATTTATAATTCGTCTTTAGCAACTCTTACGTTGTTCAATACAAGGTTTTAATGTTGGAGTTACTGGTATGATAACATGAGAAAATTTAGATTGGTTTTAGAATCAAATTGATAATTAAAACAAATGTCCTTATGAATGCTAAAAATGGGTACCTTTAGTTCAATGGTCACAGTCATCTGCGGATATTGTTGAACACAGCAGCTTTCGTCATGTTTTGTGTAATTATTCTGGACTTTTAAAGTCTTCTGGATTCATACGGATTGTCACAGTGGGCAAACCGTCACTCTGTTATGTCTCTGACTCGTGTCAAACTGTGATCTTCCTGCATTCTCTGAATTCTCACTGAACTCGATTCGTCTGTTATTGCTCCGTTTTCATCTGCTCATTAGCTGATGAGCTTGTGTATGTAGCTTTCTCATTGGCCATATTGCTTAACAGCCCGTAGTCTAGGAAACTATTTATTGGCTGCTTTATGTCACAGCTCGTGATCTAAAATACCACGTGACCCCGCTGTGAGTGGGGCTTTCAAGTTGCATCAGCATAGTAATTTTAATAAAAAATTTAAATTGAAAATAACTGTTTCGTCATTTCAAAAGCTGCACTTTACTGTTTATATTTTATGAAATATGTTATTTACAGGTTGAACACGGATTACACACAACACAACAGGTGGGTTTTTGCGAGCACAAGCAATATACGAAGTATACTATGCTATATGAACGCATATAAAACATATATTTAATCTGAACATTTAAATAAGAAGTAGTTAATTTCAAATCCCCCTTTTAATCGGAAGGCAAATAATTTTCACTACACCTACCACAAATCAATTGTAAATATATTAAAATTTTTGCATACGCTGATGACATCAATATTATAAGCCAGAGTTATTGCCTTGAAAATTGCTGCTGATAAAAGGTATCTGAAAATTAACCAAAACGAAACTCATGAATTTTACCAGAAGTGGGTCTTTCCCCTCGTATATGAGGATGCTTTGCACAAATTTGAATGTATCGAGCATTTTACCTACCTGGGATTTCAAATAAACTGTACAAATAATATTGGTTTAGAAATCCAAAACCGAATTATAGCTGCAAAACGCTGTTTTCACGAATTAAGAATTTTTCTTCAGATCACACCTGATTGCGGGAGGAAAACAAGATTGCAGCTTTATAAAGTTGCTTTTAAAACCTATCTTAATTAATGCTTCAGAAACATGGACTCTCACAGGATATGATAAAAAAGCTCTTTGTATCTTGGAGCGAAAAAAATTTACACATTATTTTTGGTACTTCTCGGCCGTCCAAATAGTTACCTTACACCTTTCTGGTAGGTCGGACAGTCTGGGTCGCAACAACAACAACATTATTTTTGGTGTAATTCAGGAAAATGATATATGGTGAAGATAAAATTTTGAACTATACAGATTAGATTATGCAAAGATTAGATTACATAATTATTAGACTATACAAATATTCTGGCATAATTATACATTAAAATTAACGGAATGCAATGGACAGAGCATTTGCTAAGGATGAATAACAGTAGAATCACAAATAAAAATTTTATATCCACGCGGATCGGGTAAAGAGTTAGAGGACGACAGAATTTGAAATAGATCGAATGTGTAGACAAGGATTTTGGTGTGTAAAATATTAAAAATCGGAGAAGCATTGCTCCAAGGTGGACAACTTGGAAGAATTATCTGTGGAAGTTCAAGGTCCATAGTGGGCTGTCGAACCATTGATTATTATTATTATGATGATGATGGTGATGATTCAAGTCAACACATTATTTTTACAGTGAAGAGGGCGGTAATTAATTAAAATAAAAATAATAATATCCTTTAATTATCTAGCATTTTTATGTATTTCCAGACTTCCCCCAAGTTCTCGGTGATTTAGAAGATAGAATCTTGCACACTTACAACATCGACTATAGGACAAAACCTAACGGAATTAAATTTTCGATTCCTTTACGGTAACTGAAAAAATAAGTGGAAGGGTATAATTGAGAAGTCCTTCTTGATCCTCCAAAAGCCATTTGTGATATAGAAGGCCGACTCTTTACACACATATAGTATTGTGTGTAAAGAGGCAGCCTTCTATATCACAAATGGCTTTTGGAGGATCAAGAAGGACTTCTCAATTATACCCTTCCACTTATTTTTGATAATATATTATTCGCGCTGGAGTTGCACTCGGTAGGCCCGGGTTCGATTCCAGCCACTGCCAAAACTGCCGCCGTGTTCACGCGGAGTACGATCACGTTAAACATGTGGGTCTGTAAGTCCTTCCGAGAGGTTGGTGGTAGGGGAAGGAGGGTACGGTCCCTGTGGATGCCTCCCCCACTGGGTTCCGGTCTCAATTGGGTGGCACTTCCCGACCGTCCAAACAGTTACCTTACACCTTTCTGGTAGGTCAGATGGTCTGGGTTTCAACAACAACAACACATATAGTATTGCCCACGAGATAGAACCTAACGAAGTCAGATGTTCGATCGAGGACTCTCCGTTGGAGAGGTCCGACAGGTTTTGTGCGCAAAATGTACCTTAGTGGCTTTTGTGATGTTAGTTGTGTCATGAGAACAGGAGAAGTAACCAAGAACGAAATAAATAAATAAATAAATAAAAAAAAAAAAATAAAATAAAAGGCAGAGAATCTGAACTGAAACAAACAAAACATTAAACATGGTCATGCAATACCTCGGAGAAATATGGAGACATTGACAAACTATTGGCTAGATTACTGGAGGCTTTATCAATATGAAATATTCAAAGAAATACAAATCGAGAACTGAAGATCCCTTTTGAAAAATGAATGTATTAACATTGTTTGGTATTTGACATTGATGAGCATTTGGCATTGAACCAAGCTACTATATTGCAATGCCGTTTAGTCATTCCGACATTTGACATTGTTTAGCAATGATTTGATTTGGTGCAAACATTTTTCAATAATACTGTTTTTATGATAAAATGTTCTTTGAAACATCTGCATTTCTCAGGATTTGCTATAGATAGAGCTCAGAAGACGACTGATTGGGATTAGAGATTCTCTAAGGAATTTGCTGTTCAAAAATTTTCATTTTACTTAAAACACCTATAAGACTAGCTATAGAACGAGCTTAAATGATAGCTAATATGGATTGACCATCAAATTCTGGAGGACATGAATGGTTCACTAAGAATTATATATCTGACTTCTTTTTCATTTCCTGATCAAATATTTTCCTTAAAATATTTATTTCTCACGATCGGATATAGGCAATGACTGATAGGGATTAAGCATCAATTTCGTAGAAGGTGAAGTGACAGAATAAGGATTTTCACCTCCAGGTCTAGAAACATCATTTCAAATTCAAAATTGTACATTTTTCTTGAAACCACTGTTTCTCAAAATCGACTATAGATGTAACTTAGATAAGAATTGATATGGATTCGGCATCAAATCCCGGAAGATAAAAGATATTCACTAACGATTTCGTTCTATTTTCTTTCACCTCATTCTGTTCATATAATTTTATTGAAACTTCTATTTCTCAAGATGGACTATACATATAACTTAGATGATGACTGATATATATATATATATTCAGAATCGAATTGCAGATGTGATATGGGGTTCACTAAATATTTTCACTTTCGGTTCTAAAACGCCATTTTCTATTTTTCCGAAAACGTGCATTGTACTAAATAAATATGCAAAATAGAATAAAAATGCTCAATAGTTCGTTAAAAATGAAGTGTACATACTGTTTGCCACCATATGAAGCCTCCTTCACGAATTTATTGTATATATATATATATATTATTTTGCAATCTGAGAGAACTGATTTATATGACAGAATATTCTTAGAATCTATGAATAAAATCAAGAAATATCGCGCAAGCCCTTATGTTATTCCTTCAGTTAACTTCAGACATTTACAAAGTTAAAACTTTTGCAATCGTTTCCCCAATTGTCACTTACCGAACACTTTTATAAAGTTTTCTGCCGCTAGGGCGAATTTCTATTTATATTAAGTGGCGCAGAGATATGTGTTTTTCCTTGATCTAAGGAGATAATATAAAAGAACGGCGGTCGCAGTTATAAATTTCAACTTTCGGGCAGGTCGCCGGATTAAGTTATTTAAGTAGATAAATGTTTTGGAGCTTCCGCTATATATGGTTTCTCTTTTTCTCTCTCAGAGGATAAGAAATGCGTTGCTTGATGGACTAGAAACAAAGCGAAGAGACAGATGAGTCCGAATAAGAGTGAATAGAGAGGTTCTTCTTTCTTTGCTTTTTAATTTTCTGCACTTACTTAAAAACTCTTCTCTGATTTATTTATTTCGTTTCTGTGCTAAATATAGAACTGCAAATTATTTTCCCGCTTCGAAATTGTTAAAGAATATAAATCTAAACTACCATTAATGGAAATAGTAAGCTTTTTTGATATCTCATGTTATATCTGTATTTTAATCTGAATCATAATGGTTTTTAGAAGTTGAGAACTCTCGGAATAATCTTATAATAAACTACTTTTGGAATTTTTTTTAATAACATGCCAACGAATTTTGACCAGAAGTCACAACGCACTTAAGCTGAAAGATAAAACTTCGTTGAATGCAGTAATTAATTGATGAAAAATATGAGCCGACTTTTAAGGCAAAAGTAGACTTCTTCTCCAAAAAATAATATTTTAATTAAAAAAATATTTTAAAATTAAAGATTTAAAATTTGTGTGATTTAAATTTTGATATATCTATGTTTACTTTTAATTATCTGAATTTTCAAATTTGTGTGCTTTTCATTATTATGATTTTGAAATATTTTATTTACTTATGTTACCACTTCAACTCCGTTGGACATACTGCAATCGCTCCTAAAAACATTTAAAGCGTTAAAGTGGCTGTAAATTTGTTTGTCTAGGAAATACTCTTATATTAATCACATGTATCGTTAAAAATTGTCTGTTTACATTTTGAGTTGAATTTTAAAATATTTATGTTTAATTTGAAGTATTTCCATTTTGGAAATTTGATCCTTGATTTGAAGAAGGATTAGGATTCATCAACAGGCTATTTCAGACCTGAAAGTACAGTTTCAGTCCTGAGGGAACTTGGCACAAACTAGTTAGAGGTATTATAGCATTTTTGGAAAGATGATTTTCTTTGGCGGGGAAGTTTTTTATCATGAATGTCAGATATAGTACAAACTACGCTATGAATGCTAAATATTTTAAATGAGTATGCATTTACTCAAAACAGCTAAATTCATCCAGTTAGTAAGCAGTACAGACATTTTCCAACTTGTTAAAAGGATAATGCTATGAATTTGTATAGAATACTTAAAAAAAAATCTGATGTGGGCAACACATGACTTTCCTTATATAATATAATGAATTTACTACTTTTACAGTAAAAAAATAGGTTTTTCTTATAGTAGATACTAATATTCTTTCCAAGATATTGAATTTTCTACAATTAGTCGTCATTTTCATTGATTTAGCATCATTTTTATCCATTTGACGAGATTTTCATTAATTTGGCAACATTTCAAAAAAGTCGCCAAGTTGGCGACATTCCGCCAAATTCGTCGCCAAAATCTCGCCAAGCGTTATGCACTAAGAAAAAAGTTATTCTTACAGCAGATAAATGACTATTGGCGTTCAAATACATAAGTATTATTCAAAGAATATTTTTTCATGAATGGAACGAGCTAGATCCACGAGAATGATGTCATTCAATTTATCGCATAGTATTACATATGAAAAGTGAACATGTTTCTCAATAGGAATATTTTTTTTTATGTGACTTTTTCATATTTTTTTGAAAAATGTGCAATATCTCGAGAACGGTAAATGTTAGCGTTCTAAAATTTATGCCAATCGTTTCCTAATGAAAAATTACATAAGAAATGTCTATTTGCGTAACTTTATTAGCGGATTTGATTTTTTGACGATTTTTTCAAAATTTCATTCGAAAATTTAGGGGGGTTCTGAACATTCGATTCCATATAAAAACAATAGGCTTCCAGTGTTTACGGATTGTGATTTTTGTACCAAATTTGGTTTAAATCGGCCCATTCGTTCGTCAGTTATCGTCTCCACAGACTCACAGACACACACACATACTTTCACACACACACACACACACACACACACACACACACATACACACACACAGACATCACTTCAAAAATGTTTGATTCGTGATCAGGGATGCTTGAAACGTGCTCTCCCGTCGAAAACTCGAATTCGAATTTTCGACCCCGTCACAATACTTTCCTTATACATTATGTATATAAGGAAAGTAAAAATAAAGAGCTTATGAAGAAAAGATAAATTTTGTTTTGCATTTTCACCCCGATTAGGATAAAACAACCTAAAAAATGGATGTGAAAGTCAAATGAAGCCACGCACTCCATATATTTCCATTAAAGTGTGTTTGCAAAAAGTACATTTTTACAAAGAACCCACAAAAATTAAAATTACATTCATCAGTGATAATTGCACAAGTTAAGTACTCACCAGTCTTAAGCTGGACACATGAGGCCCACACTGCGTTGGTATCAGCTTTGAAAATATACTCTTTCACAACTTCAACAAAAATGACAGTCTAAAATAAAATAAAAATAGAAAATTAGTACCAGCGAGTAAAGGATGGTAATATAAAATACATACATTTTCTGCTTTATTACTTTCTTTATATACATAATGTATAAGAAAAGTATTGTGACGGGGTCGAAAATTCGAATTCGAGTTTTCGACGGGAGAGCACGTTTCAAGCATCCCTGATCACGAATCAAACATTTTTGAAGTGATGTCTGTGTATGTGTGTGTGTGTGTGTGTCAGTGGGTCTGTGGAGACAATAACTGACGAACGAATGGACCGATTTGAACCAAATTTGGTACAAAAATCACAATCCGTTAACACTGGAAGCCTATTGTTTTTATACGCAATCGAATGTTTAGAACCCTCCTAAATTTTCGAATGAAATTTTGAAAAAATCGTCAAAAAATCAAAACCACTAATAAAGTTACGCAAATAGATATTTCTTATGTAATTTTTCATTAGAAAACAATTGACATAAATTTTAGAACGCTAACACGAGCCTTTTTTGAGATATTGTACATTTTTCAAAAAAAATATCAGAAAGTCATATAAAATAAAAATAAAAATTCCTATTGATAAACATGTTCACTTTTCATATGTAATACCATGCGATAAATTGGGTGACATCATTCTCGTGGATCTAGCTCGTTCCATTCACGAAAAAAGATACTCTGAGTAACACTTTTGTATTTGGACGCCAAAAGTCATTTATCGGCTGTAAAAATAACTTATTTCTTAGTGCATAACGCTTGGCGAGATTTTGGCGACGAATTTGGCGGAATTTCGCCAACTTGGCGACTTTTTGAAATGTTGCCAAATTAACGAAAATCTCGCCAAATGGATAAAAATGACGCTAAATCAATGAAAATGACGACTAATTATCGAAAATTCAATGTCTTGGAAAGAATATTCGTATCTACTATAAGAAAAACTTATTTTTTTACTGTAAAAGTAGTAAATTCATTACATTATATAAGGAAAGTCATGTGTTGCCCACATCAGATTTGTTTTGGTTGGGGATATATAGGGTTCATATATAATTGTTCATTTAATTTTGCAGAACTCACAAATAAAATACAAGACATCGTCTTCTGCATTACACGAATCAGAATTAACTGTTTCCTCAAAGTAATCTAAACGTATACGTGGTCCTCCATATTGAAATTCGAAGATTATCCTCACTAAGGCGGTAATGGAATCCATTCCTTAAGACGGTTCAATGCAATTTCAAGGTCATTCATGGCTCTTGGACACAATTCCACGCCAAACGTAGTCATTGTAAGGTAGATCATGGTAGACGTCTTAAAATGGGACTACAATACTGTCCTGCATGGACCAGACGTCTTGCAATGGTGCATGATGATACAAATGCTACACGACGCAGCATCTCGCTGGATGATAAACAGCGAAACTGTGAAAACAATTCACTATTAACCAATCCTCTCTACCAGTTGTCTTTTTGTGTTGATCAGAGCACGTATGAAGTCTATCAGTGTATGTATTGTGTATCGCTACGCGACCACTGTTGTCAACAGCGTGCACCGGTACGTGAGTGATTTATCTGCAAAACCATCCCCAAAGCGGCTACTCTCAAAATTGCGTTATTGAGCGTGTCTTTACTGTATTTGTATAGGTATTGTTGGCGGTAAACGACAAATAAAGTTGATGCAATGGTCACAGCAGAATGACAAGCATCTGACAGCTCTTCCGTCGGCTGCCGTAGTGCACACGTCAATTGCGCTCTGGGAGTGACCTAGACTTATTGTAATGGCCAAACTTCGGCCATTTTATTGCCTGGCTGAGAGGAATTTACATTCCAATTTTCTTGGTATGTGCAGTTTTCTCAAGATAAAAATATTTCCCAGTAAATTTTCGTTACCTGTAATTTATATTCGCTTGAAATTCATCACATTATAATGAAAGATTTTTCGGTTGATAATGAAATTTTGATTACTCTCCCTCTTATTTTTATTGGCATCTTATTAATCTTTTGTAGTGCATCTATAATTTTGGCGAAACCTCGTCTATGCTTACTACGTCATGTTCAATTATAAATATGGAAATATAATTGCCCAATCATCTATTTATTCAGTCAAATGGGTCGCGGCGAAACAAGTCATCGGTGAAATGAATTCTCAGAATGCTTGTGAACGTGCAAGGCGCAAATCGATGCTATTAATAAATAATGTCAGACAATTTCAAAATCTCGCTGCGAAAATAATATGTGTAATCTTCTCATTAACGTCGAAGCTTTAATCAGTACTGACAAAGCTGCGTTTAATGAATTTCGTGTTGCAACGTTAAGTTGTATGACACACACACACACACACACACACACATATATATACGCTCATGTCCAAAAGTTAAGCATAATTCGTAAAATGCGAAAATTTCGGAGTTAATATAGATACAATGGTTCACAATTAATTGTGAAGAATCGAGGGATGAAGGTAAATCATTGTGCATATGCAAAAACGTTCAGTCGACGTCGACATGCGCAAAGAACCGGCGCACGTCGTAACGAGTATAAAATAGCCTCGAGTGGCATGGCCAGTTGAGGCAGAATTTTGCAATTGCTGTGGTACGGAGAATTGTTAACAATCAAAAAGGACGACAGATGTCACAAAGATGCCAACTGGACATATTTTAGAAGGAACGAATTATTGGAATGCTGAAATCCGGTCGATCCTAAACTGAAGCGTCTCGAATTCTGAATGTGACTCAGTGTGTGATATCCAGATTGTGGCAGAGGTTCTAAACCACTGGAGTTGTTACCCTACGACCAGTGCTACGTCGGCCAAAGGTAACAACAGCTCGGGAAGACCGTTATTTGGTGATAACTGCAGGACGTCAGAGGAACCGTTCTGCCAGACAACTGGGTTCGGCTCTGACAGCTGCCACAGGACTCACTGTTTCGAGGCAAACTGTTTACA
This sequence comes from Amaurobius ferox, assembly GCA_951213105.1. Classification (NCBI taxonomy): domain Eukaryota; kingdom Metazoa; phylum Arthropoda; class Arachnida; order Araneae; family Amaurobiidae; genus Amaurobius; species Amaurobius ferox. The sequence continues at coordinate 27,271,245 of OX578137.1, forward strand.
GGAGACTCCGACACATTGAACTCTATGCCAGACGACCAGCAGTTTGCGTCCTCCTGACGTGTGTACAGAAACACGTTTTTACTCGGTAAAAATTACTGAAATATATCGTTTTCCATTTGGGGGAGTCATGGTATAGGCAGGCATCATGATGGGCGGTCACACAGACCTCCACATCTTTGACAAGGGGTCGGTTACCGGTCAAAGATACAGAGACGCAGTCCTTGAGCCTTCCGCTCTATTGTTTCGACGTGTTGTTGGTCCTGATTTCATATTCATGGATTATAACACGCCTCCTCACCGTGCGCCTTAGTAGACGACTTCTTTCAAACTAAAGATATCCAACACATACAGTGGTCTGCTAACTCTCTTGATCTGAATCCAATAGAGCATGTGTGAGATATGTTCGGAAGACATTTTACAGCCCTCTGCTACCCACCAAGCTCCGTTCCGGGATTGAAAATTGCTCTCCGTGAAGCTTGAAACTCTTTGATCACACAAATCATCCAAACCCTCATCGAAAGTATGGGGAATCGTTGTGCAGCATGTGTGACTACCCGAGGTTCCCACACAGCGTATTAAACTGCAGCATCACATTGTTTTAATCATTCTGTTTCACTGAGATTGACACTCGTATTGTGACCCTTTTACTTTCAACTCGTTTCTTTGGATAATAAAAGTCGTTATATTATCCTTGTTTTGCATTGTTTTCTTCTTCTATAACCCTATTTCACCGGCGTACCGCGTTTCCATTCCTCCCGATGTAGATTTCCTGAAATTTTCACATATACAGTAACTTTGCTTCACTTTTGGACATAAGTTTATATATACAGGCTGTGACGTAAAGTCATTATAGGACTAGAAACTCTGTAATGGTTGATTATAGACACATATTTCCAATTAGAGAAAATGTGCATATGATGTTCAGATGTTCGATATGTCTTGGATTCGACAAAGGGCCGTATAATTATGAAAATACGACATCGCAATTTTTATACGGTCCCCGAGTCCTACCATTGATATTTACAAAATTGAAGTCGTGATTGGAAAACGTGATCGTGAGGTTAATACGACGTGCATTTTTAATGTTAAATAAAAATATCCTAAATATCCACTTTTACAATATTTCACATTGCTTTTATTTTTTGTTCTAACATTCCGTATTGGTAAAACGTTTTGCAAAACGCGTGCCCTTAACTCAGATGAAGTTCGTTCCTCTACTGCCCTGATCGAATGTCATTGTAAAAGTAAGAGACCTTGGTTGCACAACTCTGAGATATTCTAAAATTAAATTAGGAGTAAGTTGATGGCTATATTTTTTTCATATTAGGTAGTAGGATAAAACGTGATAGTGGAGTTAATACGACGTGCATTTTTAATGTTAAATAAAAATATCCTAAATATCCACTTTTACAATATTTCACATTGCTTTTATTTTTTGTTCTAACACTCTATTGGTAAAACGTTTTGCAAAACGCGTGCCCTTAACTCAGATGAAGTTCGTTCCTCTACTGCCCTGATCGAATGTCATTGTAAAAGTAAGAGACCTTGGTTGCACAACTCTTAGATATTCTATCTAAAGTGACTTAACTCCAAACATTGCAGTAAATGATACAAAAGGGCCTTACATCCACGGGCAATAACACACGGATGCAGGAAGTTAGCTTAACACATCTATTGTGCACTCAAAAATTATACAGCAGCTGGCTGTGTAAATAAATATAGACAGGTACTAAAACAACCAGTATAGCACATTCCCGTCATTGAATGAACATAGACCAATAGTGAACTTTTACCGGGCCTGGCGTTAGGGTAAGAGGTCTGGGTTGAAGAAGAAGATTACCGGGCCTGGTGATATAACTATTTTTATGTAATCAGTGGAATAAAATAAATCGTCGATGTTTACCCAACTTTTTAGGACATCTAAATATTGTCCTGGATAACTAATGATGCTAGATCCTCACAATTATAGTTGTATCAATACCAGCGACTTGCTTCACGGATGTCTAATTTCCTTAACTAGCACTCAGACAGCGACTCAAATACCAGCTTCCAACTCAACTGACAACCAACTCGACTTAGACTCCACTTCTGCCAGGACTTCAGCAGAGCTATCAACCAGACTAAATCTCTCACCCACGATATAAAACTTATCCTGTCGCTGCGCAAGACTGCAGAGTAATATTTGACTCGTTGATTGATCTACATTACTGAACCATTCAGAAGTTGTTAATATAACGTCAAGTATAAATTATAACGTAACTGAGGGAAATAATAACCAAAGGTTATATAGACCTCACACGTTGTTTGGCTTTCGGGAATTCATTGTACGTTTCGACGCAATTTTATTCAGAGTTTTGTATATTAAATCAAAGTCAACATCGAGAATCCCTTGATAGTTATTATATAGTACAGAAGCACCTCACACTGCGCAAAAATCCCTAAACTATTAATCTTTCTCATTCTACATACAATAGTTCAACATTGCAAACAATCTCATTCTGAATCAAAACGAATTTTTCTACTTGCATTCATATATTCGTAAAAATCATTCTAAAGCCAAATCGAGTTTATTTGTCGCATATCTACAAAACAATTTGCATATGCATTCACGTAATAAAATGTTTCATTTAATCAGTAGTAACAGTAGTCCGATTTCTAACTTATTTGGAATGAGAGCGCTTGTGTGGAAGCAATATAAAACCAATTACAAGTGATTTAATAATGCAGCAGTATTTTAATACGATGTAGTTTGTGCTCTATGTTGTAGTAATTTATATGCAAATTCATTTTTAATTCATAGAAAATTGCTTCGCTTCGTGCACCAAGAAATAGCAAATTAATTTGTTGATGAACACAACATTATAACATCGTTCTAGTATTGAATTGCGTATTGTCATAATTTGATTATTTTAAGAAATGCTGCATCTTATTTATGTTGCATAAGTTTCGTTTTAATAATGAAGTTCCTGCAACTGCTTTCATGACATATTTAAATAGTTTTAATATAAATTGCTATATGCGTCTGGTAAGTTACGTGAAATGTGATTTTAGTACTCAGTAGATATATTAGTGGACATAAAATGTAGTAAGCAGAAGAGTAGTAGATGTAGAATGCATGTACACAGCGTATTCTACAGATTGGCTGAAATCAGAGAAAAATGTAATTATATAAAGCAATAAATAACTGATGTAGAAGTAAATATGCAGCATTATTAACAGGTTAATTTGAAACTATATATATTGTAGGAGGAACCCACAAATAATCATAGAAAATGTTTACCTAATGTGTCCTAAGGAGTTTAAATATTCTAAAAATCTAAAATCACACTTCAGAAAACATTTAGGAGGGATTAGGGTATTATAGTACCTGATTTCTAATCCCTCAATGATTACTCCCTCAGTGAGAAAGGGCGAAACCATTCGTGAGGAATTAAACACCTAAAGTGAGGAGTTTCTTTGTTAGTCCCCACCTGAGGGAGACTAACCCCACTGGTCTCTGGAGTTATTTTGTTACTCACACTGGAAATTATATTATTTAACATATATATATACATATATACAATATGAAAATACCGTGAAATACTATATTAAAAATAATCAGAAATCACACTCAAAAGGCGCAAAGCTGCACTGAAAGAGGATTAAATATATTTCCAAAAAGATAAAGAGGGATGGATGGATGCATTGTACCATAAAATTGCCGGGGGGTTGTGACCCCCTCACCCCGGTTAAAGCAAGCTTTATTTCGTGACAACCGGCTCTCCGGGAGAGTTGTCACGACATAAAGCTTGCTTTAACCGGGGTGAGGGGGTCACAATCCCTCCCGGCCATTTTTTGGTACAATGCATCCATCCATCTTTATCCTTTTGGAAATACATATATATATATATATACACAGTGGAGCACCATTTATACGTTTCACATTTATACGTCGTTTCAGCACAATCCCGATTTATTCCTAACCATGTAATGATAAAATATTTCATTTATACTACGCAAAACTTCGGTTATACGTCGTTTCCCCAGTTTTTCCGCTGATAAATCTTTCTAAAATTCGAAAATTTTCATTCGGGTAGAACATTTGGGTATTGCCACCACAAGGGTAGTGGTACTCTGACCACTGTTACACAGGTGGCACTGTTATAAATTTAGCTCGCATTTTGATTCCCAAAGAATTCTCTCTTAAACTATCCAATTTACATGGTGATCCTAAACTGCACCTGTTGCGGGAAGAACGAACAATGAGAAGGCCTATTCACCAGATTATTTTGTTTGATAAGCAATTCATTCTCGAATCGAATTCCCATGCTTTTGAGAGCTCACGTTTCAGTATTGCTGTTCAGTCTGTTAGTTACTATCGATCTGTTGGTTTCTTAAAAATTTAACGTTCTTCAAAAAATGTCCCGAAAGCTTAAAACACTTTCATTAAAAGATAAAATTGAAATTTTAAAAGATATTGACAAAAGTACAGAATTAACAAAAGTACATTTGGCTAAAAACTGGATATCCCTGTTTCTACTCTGAAAACATTGTCTATGAATGAAAAAAAAATCGAGGACAGAGCAGCAGCTTGCAGAAACTCTGCTTCGAAAAAACTGCGTGTGCAAAAAGGCAAATTTCCTGAAGTAGAGGACATTTTGCTTCAGTTTTTAACACAATGTCGTGCATCAAATATTCCCGTGAGTAGACCCATGCTTATCGAAAAAGCAAAGGAAATTGCATTGAAATTGGATGTAAAAGATGTATGTTTTCCAACTGGATGGCTTTACAATTTCAAAATGCGACATGGAATTTCATGTCAAGTGGCAAGCGGGGAATCTAAAGATGTTCCAACTGAAATTGTTAACGAATGAGTAAAACATTTGCCGAACAAAATTGATGGATACCAGCTGAAGGGCATTTACAATATTGATGAAACAGGCCTCTTTTATCGTTCCATGCCTGCAAGAACTCTTGCATTTTAAGATGACAATTGCAATAGTGGAAAAAATCTAAAGATCGTCTCACTGTTTTACTTTGTACCAACATTGATGGAAGTGGTAAGACGTCTCCTCTAGTCATAGCGAAGTCACGGAAGCCAAGGTGTTTTGCAAAAGTTTAAAAATTGTCAGTAGGTTATGAAGCAAATACAAAGGCATGGATGACGGTTAAAATTACTGCTCACCCCAATGTACTGCTCACCCCCAATGTACTGCTCACCTTCAATGTACTACTCACCCCCAATATACTACTCACCCCCAAGAGACCGACTTTATGAAAAATGTGAAAGCAGTTTTCTTTCCACCAAATTGCACGAGCAAACTACAATCCCTAGATCTGGGAATAATAACAAACTGAAAAATGAACTACAGAAAGCGTGTAATTCAACATACCCTTCAAAGCATCGCTGCAGGAAATATCCAAGGAAAGATAAACGTACTTCAGGTGATAATATGATCTCCCTAGCATGGACTCAAGTCAAGTCTGAAACAATAAAAAATTGTTTCATTAAAGGAGGGTTTCCAGATCCCAAATTAGATGAATGTGATGGCAACGACGACAGTGATGTCAACGGGGCGCGGTAGCCCAGTGGTTAGCGCGCGGGAATTGCCCTCGGTGGGTCCGGATTCGATCCCCCTCACTGTCAAAACTGCCGTCGTGTTCACGCGGAGTACGATCACGTTAAACATGTGGGTCCGTAAGTTCTTCCGAGAGGTTGGTGGTAGGGGAAGGAGGGTACGGTCCCTGTGGATGCCTCCCCCACTGGGTTCCGGTCTAAATTGGGTGGCACTTCCTTCAAACAGTTACCTTACACCTTTCTGGTAGGTCGGACGGTCTGGGTCTCAACAGTGATGTCAACGCTGGAGATGATGAAACTGTGATCATGGATGAAGAAGACTGGAATCTCCTGAAATCAGCAGCTACTTTTGAGGAGCATGTGAATTGTTATACCGACGTAATGACTTCGAAATTAATCACAATTGATGAATTAATAGAAGACAAATTGTTTAGTGCTAATTTAAGTAGTGATGATGATGAAGAAGATTGTGAAGAAGTTATTCCGCCTTCCTTTAAAGACGTCATGGACTCCATTGATAGATTTAGAACTTATTTTGTTTGTCAAAACACCAGTGAAAAAATATTCAAAGACCCTTAATTCGATTCATAATGCTATACTCATTATTCATATTCAATCCGCACGTCAGACAACGATTAAAGATTTTTTTAATTAACATCGCATGCACATAACTTTAACCTGCATGCACATAAATCGTATAAAACAAGATGTGTATTTACTTAAAATATGTATGTATGAAATTAAAATAAATGTATGATTATTTTCATTATGATTGTAAATGTTTAAATATAAAAATTTAATAAATATTATTTTCAATATATATAATATCTTAAAAAAATAAAAATATTACTTTTAAATAAATTAAGATGATTTGTATCATTAAATTCATAATAATCAAAGTTGTTTCATAAAATTCCGATTATACGTCTTTCCATTTATACGTATTTTTCGAATTTCTCTTGAGAAACGTACAAACGTATGAACGTATATATATCACAGCGAAATAATTATGAGCAAGATGTACAGCACAACGCTTTTCACATTGAGTTGGACATTAATATTTGACTCGTTTCGTAATGACAAGTAAGTCTATTTCGAAGTACCCAGTTAACTTATACTTCTCACAAATGTAACTCAATAATTAGAAATATTTTTAACTTCCACTTATTAGAATTAGATATGGTTATCTATTTTGCTAAGTAAAGTTGTCAAATGTGAGAATATTTCAATAAATCCTTACATAATGATTATGAGATGGATCAAATACACTTTAATTTGGCACTTTTGACTGCTTTATTGGCGACAACAGAATTTTTAATTCATATTCGCGTGCAAAATATTCTTTATAATGCTATTGATATTTCATTAAGATTCTATGACGTTCGACTGCCGAGTTGTGGGTTCGAGTCCCACGTAAGGCATGGATGTTGTGTTGTTGGGCGCAGTGTGTTCCGCCCCCTCTGGTTGCGCCTGTGGCAACGTCCTACGACGGCCAAATGGTTCACGTTCTGGCGAATGATGAAAGTCAAGTGCCTGGCCATTCGATAAAAAAAAAAAATCTATGAAAATAATAACTACTGGCGAATTATTTAGTGTCAAAACACAAAATTGTTATAAACAGCATGGAACAAATTAGATCCACGAGAATGGTGTTAACGTATGTATCGCATAATGCTGCTTATTGGAAGTTGAACATGTTTGAGACAATACTTAATACTTTATCATTTCATATAATTTTTGATAAATTTATCTTAAAAACGTACAATATGCATCCTGAGTTTTTATGGGTTGTTTCAAAAATGTATTCGAAAATTCGGATGGTCTTCCGAACATTCAATCACGATTAAAATCAACAAATTTCACAATTCACTGATTGTGATTGTTTTTCAAAACTCCACATTTGTTAGTGAGATGTCGCCTCCACAGACTCACTCGAACACATATACATACTAACATGCATACACACAAACATACTAACATGCATACACACAAACATACTAACATGCATACATAAATACACACAGACATTACCTCAGAATCGTCCGATTTGAATCCAGGGATATGCATACAACGTGCTCTTCTGTCAAACTCGAATTCGAATTTTCGACAATATTTAAAACCCTATGCATAAAATTAAAATTAAAATAGCATTATTAAAAGCAGCATACAATATTGCAATACAAAATTAACAACATCAACCGGTTTCGAAAGAAACATTATGTCTTCGCTAGGATACTTAAGAAGCGCGATCTTCACTCGTCAGAGAAAGATCAATTACTGATGCAAGAACTGCAAACGTCACATAAGCAGGAAAAGAGTGTTATAAATGACGAAAGAATAAAAAAGGGGGTAAAAACCCAGAAAGCAGGAACAAGAGGTGGAATATGAACGGTAAATTACCAATGAGGAAAGTGAACGCCCAACTAAGAATTCAAATCACTTGTTCAATTGTTCATTCAGTCCCAATAAAATTAAAAACCAGAAAAAGATTAAAAGTATAGATATAAGAAGGAAGTAAACGAAATAAAAAAAAATTAAACCATGTATTTACAAGCAGGAGAGAAGAAATGATAATCATCATTAATACGGGATTTTGAATGAGAAACAATCGAGAAAGTGCAATTAAAAAATATAATTAGTAGTGAAAATGTTCTTAGCTTCCGAAAAATTAAATTAAAAACATGATTAGAGTCCCGAGAATGTTCAGCAGTTGCAATGTTTAAAAAGGCTCTTGAAATTGAAACGGAAAAGAATATTGCCGACCTTATAGCTAACAGATGACTGTAAAGGTAGATAGAAAAATAAACAGATGAATAAACAATAAAATCAGATAAAACTAATAAAAACTGATGACTAAAAGTTAATATATAATTACGTGGGCAAACTTCTTGAGAAACTAAATTTGATTTGTTGAATTCATGTAATGTCATGTCAATAATAGAGGGATTATAGCTTCCAGAAAGCGTATACAATTTACCATGAATACAGGGAAATAATATTGCGGCACATCCTCACATATTTTTCTATTTTTATAAAGCTCTCGCATTTTTGCGTATTTTCGAAACTCAAATAATCAACCGATTATCTACAGACTTAACTACATATATACCCTCTATCTTTACAGATCTTACTTTTAAACTTCGGTCCTTAAGATTAGTTTACATTTCTCACAAAACAATAGCGCTCTGAATAATTTGGGTCTATCTCTTGTGTTCTGAGACCCTCAGCTGGCTCTCTAGGTTTCATGGGATCTCATTTAACGTCGATAAATGAGGACTTTCATCGTGAGCAATGAGCAAAAGAGAATAAGTTCCCGGATGAAATATCCCTAATCTCGATTCATTATACATATTTCCCCTTTACTCTCATTACAGATTCTCTGCTGAATGCGAAGATTACCTACGTTATTTAAACATGGACTTTTCGCGATTCCCCAGCACTCGGGTAAAGAGCATGAATGCTTTAAAGCCTTATTTGTAATACATTAATTGATGGCAATATTTGTGAGTAGGACCAAAAGGAAAGGGGGTGTAAAATAACGGAAATCATGAAGTAAATAAATCGAAATTTTCCAATGTAAATATCAAATTATTAAGTAGTTACATTTTAACCTCTTGAGATTATTTCTAAGGGATTTGATCCTGAGTTTATCACTGACTAGAAAATGACGTTAACAAAGGTTTAAAGTACAACATTTTGCTTACAATCGCATCGGAACTCACAGTGATTTCCAGGAAACAAAATTATACTTTAACAATTTTTGCGGACCATTTCGCAAAAAAGGCGGGTTCTTGTATTCCGAATCATAACAGAAACTAATCAGCACCAGCATCACACACAAGTGACTTATCTACTGAATTTTATGAAATTTGGTCCATTAGTTTTTGAGTTAGAGTGGATACATACATTGCACAGACAGATACACACACGCGCACAAACACACATCAGTCAGGCTAAAAATAGTTCTTTCGTGTTCTAGAGGTCTCAAAGCGTGTAGATCCGTCGAAAATTCGAGTTGTGATTTTTGGCATGATTCCAATGGTTCCAGTATACATTACGATGCATTGCAGGGAAAGTAAAAACAGTAAAACCAGATAAAACATATTAAATGCGATGAATTAACAGGTGCTATATAATTATGTGGGCAAACTTCTTGACATTGAAGATTAAAAACCAAATTTGGTTTGTTGAATTTATGTAATGCCATGTCAATAATAACGGAATTATAGCTTCCAGAAAGCGTTGTTGTTGTTGTTGTTGATACCAAGATCGTCCGACCTACCAGAAAGATATAAGGTAACTGTTTGGACGGTCGGGAAGTGCCCCCTAATTTAGACCGGAACCCAGTGGGGGAGGCATCCACAGGGACCGTACCCTCCTTCCCCTACCACCAACCTCTCGGAAGGACTTACGGACCCACATGTTTAACGTGATCGTACTCTGCATGAACACGGCGGCAGTTTATGGCAGCGTGCAAATCCAGCGCGCAAACCACAGGGCAGCCACGCCCTGTGCCAACAGCACGCGGTGTTCCCAGGTGGTCACCCACCCAAGTACTAACCGCGCCCGATGCTGCTTGACTTCGGTGATCTAACGAGAACCGGTGTTTTCAGCACGGTACGGCCGTTGGCCAGCTTCCAGAAAGCGTATAAATTTACTATGTATACAGGGAAAGTAACGATATTTCGGGACATCATCACATATTTTTCTATTTTTACAAAGCTCTTGCATTTTCGTATATTTTAGAAACTCAAATAATCAACCGATTATCTACAGACTTAACTACATATATGCTCTATCTTTACCGATCTTACTTTTAAACTTCGACTCTTAAGATTAGCTTACATTTCTCACAAAACAGCAGCGCTCTGAATAATTTGGATCTGTCTGTTGTGTTCTGAGACCCTCACCAGCGGATAACTCTGGCTCACTAGGTTCCATGGGATCTCATTTAACGTCGATAAATAAGGATTTTCATTGTGAGCAATGAGCAAAAGAGACCAGTTCCCGGATACGATATCCCTAATCTCGATTCATTATACATATTTCCCCTTTACTCTCATTACAGAATCTCTGCTGAATGCAAAGATTACCTGAGTTATTTAAACATGAACTTTTCGGGATTCCCCGGAACTCGGGTAAAGAGCATGGATGCTTTGAAGCCTTATTTGTAATATATTAATTGATAGTAATGTTTGTAAGTAGAACCTTAACTAAAGGGAATGTAAAATAACGGAAAACACGAAGTAAATAAATCGAAATATTCTAATGTAAATATTAAATGATGAAGTAGTTGGATTTTAACCTCTTGAGACTGTTCCTAAGATATCTTCTGATCCTGAGTTTATCACTGAATAGAAAGTGGCGTTAACAAAGATTTAAAATGCAAAACTTTGCTTACAATCACATCGTAACTCACAGTGAATTCTAGGAAGCAAAATAATACTTTAACAATACCCCCCCCCCCTTTTAAATAAAACACAAAATTAAAAAAAAAACCTGCGCTGATGGATTATCGTAGACTTTCCGTCCTGACACCTTCAAAAATTATTTTTCAAACAAACTTTAAACGTACGTAATTCATACAACTAATAGACGCATTTCATTGAATTTTTAATAATATATATATATATATATATATATATATATATATATTTTTTTTTTAATAATATATATATATATATATATATATATATATATTATTAAAAATTCAATGAAATGCGTCTATTAGTTGTATGAATTACGTACGTTTAAAGTTTGTTTGAAAAATAATTTTTGAAGGTGTCAGGACGGAAAGTCTACGATAATATTTTCGGTTGCTAAAGAACTGATTTGCGTAAATACCGTTCAAAATCGTGCTAAAACATAAAATTACTAAAAAACTATTTCGAATTTTAAAGCATACTGCTAACACCGAGGTGCGCCTTCCAGGGTTTTGAAGTACCAGTGTACAAAATTTCATGGCCGTACTCTTAGATTTCCCGCTACAGGCGACTTAGTCGAACAAACAGACATACATATTATTTTATTAGTATAAATTGGAAAAGGTACAGTCAATATGCTTCGCAAATAGATATTGCTTATTAATAAAAAGAAAAAATCAGTAGTACCACAAAGCATCGTCATATGACCACAGAGGTTCGAAAAATTCCCATAAATGTTCTCAAAAAGCGGCACATATGCACGTATTCTTGCTTCGGTTCGGCTAGGACTAACATACACAAAACTCATCCACATTTGTGGGGTGCTGTAAAAGTAATGCAATTCCAAATTCATATTGCTGTTGTTAGCCGAAACATGGTATTACAAAGCAGAAATTTTTAGCCTTTTTCCGTAAGGGGAATCGGGCCTTTTCGATCAGTCTCCACATTTTGATGGAAACTTTGGGAATCTTTACATGCTTGCAAACCTGTTTTTAACGCTTTCCAACATAGTTGAAAAGTGTTTATGACTTTGTTTATTATGTCTGTCTGTCTGTCTGTCCGTTCGCACGATAACTGCCGCAAAAAAGACTTTGACAAAATGAAAATTTAGTATGTCGGTGAAATCGTCTGTGGGACATATGGGAATGTAAATGATTAATATCCCCCAATTAGTTTTGAATTGAACCCGGGTTGAAAAAGTGAAATACATTGAAAGCTATGGGACCTAATTTTTCAAACAGTCATTAGGCAAAGTTCACAAATTACTTAGAAAATTTTAGAAAATGTTCAAATTATCCCATAAAATATAGAAAATAATTTCAGCAAAATATGTTCGGTAGTTTTTCAAATAAAAATTAAAATAATAATTACACCCATATTATACAAAGAGATCACGTGACCTACTTTAAAATAAAATATGCATCCATCTTTTTTCCTAGTGTAAAAATCGTGATTTTTAAAGTTCTTTTAAATTATATTTAGTGTTGCATCCGTCCTAAAACAGCTTTACTTTTGAGTATTTTCTGTGCATCTATATTCTGTACAAACACAATTACAATATTTTTTAGTTTAAATGATCATCGAACTTTGATTATTTATACAAGGAACCCTAATTTTAATAGATGCAGAATGTAAGCAATGATTGTAAGATGAGTTGAATAAGAATTGCTGAACGCACGTGTTGAAAATCAACTGGATTTCCTTCAGTGTAACCAGTCTGGACCTAAATACCCAAATAAGCGCAAGGCAATCTCGGCCAATTATCTGACTCTTATAGATCTCTTGCATATATCTTATGTTCACATTTCTTTGCTTCAGAAATTTTTATTGCTTTACTCCACTTTCGTGCCCCTAAGTGGCGCTACCATATCATAATATAGTTTAACCATTTCAGTTTGGCCGACATTGCCTTCGATTATTTGAGCGTATAGGTCCAGACTTTCTGCACAGATGAAAGAAATCCAATTGATTTCCCAAACTTACGTATGCTTATTTATCTTGATTTACGCTATATTTTACTTTGAAAGCCAGTTTATTAATAAAATGTGTTATAATCAAATGGAATATTAATACTGTTTTCATAAATAAATTAATGTATTTACAATATTTTCAAGCAGGACTCAAAGCAATTTCCGATAAAATAAGAATCGATTTGCATGAAATTTACCTCAACGCAATGTATGAATTACATAGATACGAAATATACTACTGCTTTATTGAATTTCTTCAATATCTTTCATATTGTTTCAGCGCAAATCTAATTTTGAATGAGTTGGAAATTAATAATAATTAAATGGAACGGTTTATTACGGTTAATATATATTCAAATCATTCTGCAAACGAATGTTTTATAGAAAGACATTGGCTACAGAATGACAATAAAGAACAAGATAACATTGATGGAAAAATATATGTTTATTTGGAAGGAAATTGCTTGCAAAAATACAAAACAATTGGATCAAAAAGTATGTATAAGCACAATTGAATAAGATAATTAATTATTTTGTATCTAGCTCGTGTTTTTTATTAAAAAAAAGACGGAACGCAATATCTTTTGGTATAGTATCTCATAACACCTTATATAACATATGTAATTAATTAATCTACCATTGACGTTAATTAATTAAATACATTCTATTCAAATAGTCTGCGAAGGTTTTAGTGCAAGAATGCAAACAATATATTTACACCGTTTAGAGGGAAAAAGAAACACTAGATATTAAAAATAGTATTTATTTTTTCTTATCATAAAAATATTTCACTCGATTCAATTTTAAATAATTAGAATAATTGCTTAATAATGAAACACGATGTGATCACATTTTATTTAAAAAAATAAAGATTTCTGAATTTTATTGAAAAAACTCTCAGATCTGTAGTTTTGATTAAAAAAGCATGAACTAACAATATAAGACAATCCTTACACATTATATATATATATATATATATATATATATATATATATATATATATATATACCTACTAATGGCGGATTGATGTGATGTTCTAGTATTTATAATATAAACACCTTGATTTATCTGTCAGTTTATCTACCTTTGTGTAATGCTTGGCGAAATTGGCAGAATACCGCCAACGTAGCGAGATTTTTTTATTGTTGCCAAATTGATAAAAATGTCACCAAATTGATAAAAATAATGCTAAATGGGAAGCAATGCTTTGCAATTTTTTAACTCAGCCGTATGGCGGGTATACCTATATACCTACCGGATCCTCTATAATATGCAGATATGCATCTTCCATACAACGCAACCACCTGTACGAAGAGATACGTGACATTCGCTGAACACTTCACAATTCCAGGTGGACACGGTTCAGGATTCTCACTCACAATACAACTGATGTATTGCGTGGTCAATGGTAGACGTCTTAATAAGGGCCGAGTCCATTTTTGTCAGTTATCGCCGAATAGTATGCCTCAATACTACATCTATAAGTAAAATACACTTTGAGCGAAAGGAAAGGACAACTTCAGCAACGCAAAGAAGGATGGAGAATTTCGTCATCGTGACCGCTCTCGTGAACGCACGATTCCCCCAAACACTTGTTTCCCTGTGTCGTGCAAATTATTCGTGGTGATTATGTCTGCCTTCCTGAAATCAATGTTGCCAATATTGTCTTACTGAGGCTTCGCTTCTATCAAGATGGCAGATGACACATCTGCAGGATCACTCAGCTTTTTAAAGCCTATGGTACGACTTCTCTCAACTCTCAGTTGCTGGTCCAGACGATGAGTACACCGTACAGGATATTTTCTCGGAATACATAACGTAATAAGCAAGGAATACATGTCTCCGCCAATGCGAATGGTGCTCCTTATATACATTTTTTCTACACACACACACACACACACACACACACACACACACACATATATATATATATATTATATGTACCTGTATAACATATGTGATTTATAACACAAATAAAATTTTAATCTAAGGGTGTACTTAAGGGATTATATTAACCAATCTTTACCATATGTCATTCTTTTTCAAATCCTTAACTTACTTATATATAGAACAGGGAAAATGGGGGTATTTTATACCAATTTAGTACCTGTTTTATTTATAATGTTTTCTTTATCATCTTCACAAGCTTGTCATATAATCGCTATTGATATCAAATAATCACTTCAGACCATTTATTTTCATTTTTATTAACACTTTACAACAAAGTTGAAAAGTGTTTATGACTTAGTTCATTCTGTCTGTCTGTCTGTCCCTTAGCACGATAACTGCCGTAAAAATGACTTTATCAAAATGAATTTTAGTATGTTGTTCAGACGGTCTGTAGGACCTATGGGAATATAAATAAATAATATCACCCAATTAGTTTTTTATTGAACCCGGGATGAAAAAATGAAATACATTGAACCCTGTGGGACCTAATTTTTCAAATATTTTTTAAGTAAATTTAAAATTCACGAATTGCTTCGAAATTTTTAGGGAATATTCACATTATCCCATAGCATACATAAAAAAATTCAATAAAATAAGTTAAGTAGTTTTTTAATTAAAAATTATTTAATATAGGGTAAAAGAACAAATTCAATTAAATTCTGACTTTGGGATATCTTCCAGAAAGAAAAGAGAGATATATTATATAATAAATATCTTTCCATTTCTTTAAACGTTTTGCATATGGGAGAAACTTCACTTTTTAAAATAAATTTGGTAGATAACAATTTTTCATTTTTTTTTAATTTTATATAACTCTTCATGATATACTTATTTGATGGCATTTTTAATGCACTTTCCTACGTCCTAGTGAGTTAAAATTTGGTATACAGCTTAAATTTGTTGAACATTTTATTCGACAAAAATTTGATGGATCTTTAAATATAGATCATACATTTTTTTCGAAATGGCCTGAAAATAATCCCCGTTCACTTCTATAAATCATTGTTGTAATATTGTTAAAAATTCTGATGTGGACAGCACATGTCTTTCTCTGCAGACTCATATTCGTTCTCTTTATTTATTCAATAATAATTTGAGTTTATCTGCACAAAATAACAACCATAAGTAATTTAAATGACATTGAATTTACACGTTCAACGTAAATTTGGTTTTCATTTGATAGTTGGACTTATTGTCAAAGGTGGCGTAGCGAAAACGCGAAAAAACTAGAATATCTCAAGAACGGCTAGTCCTAGAGTAATGGGGTTAGTCTTATTCTTTTTGTTGTCAAAAATCACGTATAAAATAGGAATTTAATTGATATAATTGAGCACACGTAGTCTTTTATTTTTATATATAGCGATTTTTGCGGGCCATTTCGCAAAAATAGCCCGTTCCTTTTTCCCGAATCGTACTAGAATACTCTACAAATGATTTATATACCAAATTTTGTTAAATTTGGTATATAAATCACTTGTAGGTTATTGAAATATTATACACCAAATTTTGTTAAATTTGTTCCATTAGTTTTTAGCTAGAGTGGATAAAGGTAATTTCTGCGGCCATTTCGCAAAGAAGGCAGATTCTTTTATTACGAATCGTACTATAATCTAATGAACATCAGGATTTCCCACAAAAAACATACCTACCAAATTGTATGAAATTCGGTCCATTAGTTTTTCAATTAGAGTGGATGTAATATCCACACAGAAACATATACAGATACACCCTTACACACACAGGCGTCTTCCTAAAAATAGTTTTTTCGTGTTCTAGAAGTACCAAAACGTGTAGATCCTTTGAAAATTCGAGTTCCGATCTTCGGCACGATTCCAATACTTTGAGTATATACACATACACACATATATTATCTGTGTATTATATGTGTATCTAAATTCCGTGCCTATGCAATTACAATAGTTGTGATTTTAAGTGATCCCTAAACTTTTATTATTTCTTCAACGAGGCCTAATTTGAACTTATGCAGAATGCAAATATCTCAAGCGATTGTAAGATGAATTACATGAATTGCTGAATTTTTTTCACACAAAATTATTTAGCTCTGGAGTCTGGAATATAAGTTATATGAATGAAATATTCATTGATTTTGCATAAAGAATCAGATGATTTATATTTCGATACAGTTTTAAATACTTAAGTATAATAAATTACTGTAGTACTGTGATAATGTAAAAGATATCACCACTGAATGCATCACATTTTAGAAATTTTTAAATGAAGTTACATTTCAGTTGGAAAGTGTTTCATAATCAATGCTTATGCATGATTGATCTTTCTTGTTATCTTGTGATATCTTCAATGTTCAGTCAAACTTATACTATATCATTCACATAAGTGTATTTTCTGCATTTTTCGAAAACCATTATTCCTAACAATTTTCTACAGGTAAAATAGAATACTAAATTAATAAAATATCATGGTTGTAAAATTTATGAAACACAAAACATGAAACAGAATATCATTCTGTACTAACATCAAACATTACTCCTGTGTGTTTATAAATAAAGCAATTTTATTACTTTATTTTCATGCAGGAATCAAAACAATTTCCTTTGAACTGAAAATGCTTTAGAATATGAATCCCTGCAATGCAGAACACGAATTAAACTGCATGGAAATACCACTTTATTATTAAATCTCTTGTAATGCATTCTATGTTCTCAAAACGTATCCAATTACAAATCAATACGAAGACAAAGCCACGATTGATTACATAAAATGTTTGACTTCATTTATGACTATGCAAATTAATCTGTAAATATTCAGTTTGTAAAATGGCTTCAGATTCAAAATGAATATGACGAATATTCTAGAGAGGATGAAAAAATTGGATTCAGCTTGGATTTGAGAATGTCTGCAGAGATGTTGGAATAGTGTGTTAAAAAGTATCTACCGTTTAATCTCGATAACAGCATACACTAAAATCTCGATAACATGCCGATAATCCAAACATAATAATCTCAATAATCTCGATAATATATATACATATATATTATCGAGATTATTGTTTATCTCGATACATTGGTTATCTCGATATTATGTATCTCGATAATATATATATATATTATCGAGATTATTTTATGAAATAAAATAATCTCGATAATATATATATATATATATATATATATATATATATATATATATATATATATATATATATATATATATATATATATATATATAATTATCTCGATAATCCATATATCTATCTATAATAATTTCGATAACAACCTACACTTACCCTCTGCTTCTAATATAATTAAACGATTTTTCGTATCTCATGAAATTTCCATTTTTAATTATCCCGCATACTATTTTTATATATTTTAATTTATATATTTATTTGTTTGTTTATTATTAAAATTATTTATTTATTTATAATTTCTTATTTATTTTTTATTTTGTCAATTATATCAAGGAACTTCTTCGAATTCTTCCACCGATTTCTTTATTTATTTTTTTACTTTAATTATATACATTAATGTATAAGGAAAGTATTTTGACGGGGTCGAAAATTCGAATTCGAGTTTTCGACGGGAGAGCACGTTTCAAGCATCCCTGATCACGAATCAAACATTTTTGAAGTGATGTCTGTGTGTGTGTGTGTGTGTGGAGACGATAACTGACGAACGAATGGAACGATTCGAACGAAATTTGGTACAAAAATCGCAATCTAAACACTGGAAGCCTATTGTTTATATACGCAATCGAATGTTCAGAACCCCTCTAAATTTTCGAGTGAAATTTTGAAAAAATCGTCATAAAATCAAAACCGCTAATAACGTTACGGAAATAGACATTTCTTATGTAATATTTCATTAGAAAATGATTGACATAAATTTTGGAACGCTAACATGAACCGTTCTCAAAATATTGCACATTTTTAAAAAAAATTATCAAAAAGTCATATAAAATAAAAAAAAATTTCCTCTTGAGAAACATGTTCACTTTTCATATGCAATACCATGCGATAAATTGGGTGACATCATTCTCGTGGAACTAGCTCGTTCCATTCATGAAAAAATATACTTTGGGTAATACTTTTGTATTTGAACGCCAATAGTCATTTATCTGCTGTAAGAATAACTTATTTCTCCGTCCATAACGCTTGGCGATATTTTGGCGACGAATTTGACGGAATGTCGCCAACTTGGCGACATTTTAAATTGTTGCCAAATTAACAAAAATCTCGTCAAATTGATAAAAACAATGCTAAATCAATGAAAATGACGACTAATTGTCGAAAATTCAATATCTTGGAAAGAATATAAGTATCTACTATAAGAGTAACATTTTGTTAACTGTAAAAGTAGTAAACTAATTGCATTATATAAGGAAAGTCATGTGTTACCCACATCAGATTTTTTATTTTATTTTTTATTTTCTTGGTGATTAAACTGTAGCTCGCCACTTTTAAATTGTAGACTTCTTAATTCCTAAAGCACCACACAATTTAGAAAACAATTTCTAATTACTTAATACCATCTTCCCCATTTTGTAATTAATGATCGCATCAGTGCAATTTAAGTTAATTTTTTTAGATGATTCTTATTTTTAAATCAGTCTTCTATTCAACTAAATATCTGGTATCCCCCCACCACACCAAATTACGTTCTAAAATCTTATTGCAAACCTCTCAAAATTTCATTTGTTTCCTTATGTCAAAAAGAAGAAATCGGTATATCTCTATTTTCCCGATTTTAATTCGTAAGAAGGAGGGGTTATTATTAGAATGATACTGTATTTATATAACTTCATTGAGAGCAATGATAAACGTCGAATTAATTCACAATAGAGTTGATCTATAATAAGATAACATCTCATAGCACAAAAATATCATGTTATAATTCAGGGCCTAAATTATTATTCTATAGAAAGTTTCGTTGAAAACAGCATAAATCAAATTGTGAGATTCTATTTTCTCGAATCATACTAAAATCTAATCAGCAGCAGGATAACACATAAATGACTAACCTATACAATTTTATGAAATTTGGTCGACTAGTTTTCGAGTTAGCGAATACATACATTGCACAGTCGTTGCGCTAAAAATCGTTTCTTCGTATTCTAGATGTCACGAAACGTGTTGATCCGTCAAAATCTGGAGTGGCGATTTTCGACACGATATCAATACGTGCTATACATTAACATGTATTGTAGGGAAAGTAATAAAATTCCTTGTTAAATCATTAACAAAGTAAACCCCAGAATATGTATACAGAGATGCAAACATAGATACACCGGCAAATTTTAAGTGTTGGTTTTCCTGGAATAGCAACTAATTCGTATGCACAATAGAGCATCAAAGCAGCATACATCAAAGCAACTTCAACGCAACGTACCAACCGTGCATAATAATTTGCTTTAAAATAAAATAAAACGAATACTTAATGACGGTGTGGGAACAAGATACGTGGTTACACAATTTATGGCGAATTTATTTTAAATATTCCGATATGAGACTGATCATGCTACATAAAATATAAATAAATCGACAATGTTGTGTTCATGAATAAATAAATTTATTTAACTACTTTAGTATGCAATCCAAAATTATTTCCGATTATATAAAAGCAATTTGCTTATACATTACCAGAACAGAACGCATGAGTTACAGTATCTTAAAATTCTACTGCAATATTAAATCTGTTGTAATTGCTTTTATATTTATTCCCATGCAAATGATTTTCATTTCGAATAAGTTGGAAGTCGCATTGGAATTGCTATTGATTGTACGAAATGTTTTATTACAGATATTTGCATGTAAAGTATTCTGTAAATATGCATTCTATAAAATAACTTTGGTATCAGAATGATTATGACATATATTTTATGAAAAAATAATTTTGATAGCAAATGGGTCTCTTCATAGAAGTTCTCAACAAGTGTATATATATATATAATTTCATAAGTTAAAAGTATATACAGGAAAAGTTATTGGATGTATTTCTAATACACTTGGCAATAGTTACGAAAAATACAAACACTTTGGGGACGTTTTTATCTCCGAAGATAATAAATAAAAATGAAAATATTTTTACTTGTCTGGCCGACAATAGAGTACTGGTTATGAATATAAAAAATAATTTCAATATGCTAATTAATATTTGAACTTCTTTTTTGAAAAAGATAAAAATATATTTGTTCGAGTGAGTTTTTATTTCGTATTTCTTACTGTCACTCGAAATATCTTTGAAACTATAAAATATAGATATAAATAGTAAGCGACAAAAATATGTATTAGGAAATCAAATTTCTAGGTCAATATATATATATATATATATATATATATATATATATATATATATATATATATATATATTAATAACTCTTATAGTTTTCGAGTAATCGTCTTCTTATGTTGAAGATTGAACATTTTCTGTTTCCCAAGTTTGTAATTTTTATAGTGCTGGTTATGCTCAATAAGCAAATATGAATTTATAGCTCTTTGAAAGCCCTATAAGTGTATAAGTGTATATAATTAGATTTTGAATCTACCTCTTAGTTTTCAAATTATAGTGATTATATTCGATATTTTAGTATTTAAAACAGGTTTTTCAATGGGTTAGAAAGCTGTACTATTTAAAATGCCACAAGCTTTGCAACTCTGTTTACTTTCTCTTTGGTAAAATATTTGTGCATGAGCACGAGATATTTTGTTTTCTCTCTATTAAAAAAGTATCTGCCACCACCGCCACTGTTTTACAAATTTATAACTATTGCAAAAACTAGTGCATATAAATATATGAAATTTGGTAAACTTATAGGAAATACGCTGAAATAAATCGTTTTTTGATATATATTGCCAATAATAGTTAATATCAAACCAAAGACAAAATATTTACACACTAACAATAGCAAAACCAAGAATTCTTGCAGGCAGGTACCTATATAGTTGCATTTTTGCAAGACAGAACCCCTTTTTTATAATTTCGATATAGTTTCTGAGATATTTTACTTTTTATGCACTTCTGAAGTGAACTTTTTTTTTTCGTATCGGCACATCTAGCGATTTCCCTGTCTCGTGCCTTAAAAACTATAACATATAAAAATATGAAATTTGGCACATTTATAGAGAAATAATAGGATCACACTATGAAATAAACAGTTTATAGATTTATACTTTAGTTTAGCATGAAATAGCTCACGAAGCAAAAAAGGATATTTTTGAAAGTAGAATTTTTAGGAAAGGTAGATATAAAACAAGCTCTTCGAGCACAGCAAGTAGGAGGCGAAACCTCCCTAAGGTGGTTGCACGAAGGGGACGAACAGGGGGCAGAACCCCCTAGTGTTTAAGATAAATAATAAGTTAAATGAACGTGGTGATTTTTAAGATGTTTAATGATTGAAGATGTTTGAATATAGTTGATGGAAACATATGTTTTCAAGTACTTATATGTCTGCCGCCAAACAAGTTTATTGATCAACTTGAATCTATCAAAATCACGTCAGATATACTAAATATATATACCACCAAGCACGTAAACCATTTTGATATTTTGTGTGATTGAAAGTTCTAGTTTAAACCGCTAGCAAGTAATTTGCTGCAATTTGAAAGTCTGTAAACTAAACAAATGAGTTGAAAAATCTAATAATGGAACTAAAATGGAGTTTTATTTTACAAAATGTTATTCACGTAAAACCATTTCGGAACCGCCGAATTTTCTTTCTTTAGCGCACTTGGAGCAGTCAGGATCGAGATATGAAAATGTCGAATAACAACTGATTATTGTTAGCTTATGTTTTGCAGAACTGTGCTTGCCAATGAGCCAAATTGCAACAGCATATTAAATTTCAACTGTCTAACTCAAACACATTTCCTCTGCAATTCTGATGAATAGTGACATATTTTGAGAAAATGTAAATTTTGGCCAGTCTTTAGTGTGTCCGGTCTCAGACCAGTCTTCGGTTTGAGAAGTTCAAATTTTGAATTTTTACTTTGAATTTTTTGTAGAATATTGATTATGAGTAACCCTTTTTATGAGAAAGACTAATAAATGCAACATCTGCAAATTCTTGACTAATCATCAAGGTTGCTTAATTTGAAAATTTTAAATTTTATTATTTTTCACTTATAGATTGTTACAGGATACTCAGCATACCAAATTTAAACTGTATATCTGTGTAACAGAAAATAGATAGATTGTTCGATGTCTACTTCTTCTTTGGTATTTTACCGTTCATTCGTTATATACGACCCCTTGTTTCTTCCTCTTGGGTTTCTTTTACCCCCCCCCCCTCTTTTCTTCTCTCGCCGTTGGCAATATCCTTTACCTGCTTTGCTGCATTTGCTTTTCTTGCATCGGTCACCGATTTTTCGATGAAGAGTGAATGTTGTGCTTCTTGAAAATAAAGTGGTGTTTGCTAGTGGTGTTGGTTAAAGTGGTGTTTACTTTCGAAACCGGTCGATACGTTTAATTTTATTGTACATGCTGCTTTTAAGTTGTAAGGATTAACAATTTCTATTCTCGACTTCTTATTTTTTAAACAGTGCCTTCCCCGGGGAAAGAAGAGTCTACATTTAATTAGAAGATGCGCAGATTACGGACTGTAGGTGGAGCTGGCAACTAGGTTATAAAATGCGAAATGCAAAGCACGAGAACTAGAGGAGATGGTGGGAGATGGTACGAGTTGGTACGTGTAGAGTGGAGCGCGTGTATGGATGCCGACGATGGTAAAAAAGGTGGACCATGTACATACTGATTTATTATGCGTAAATTACATTAATGGATTTATTTTTTGATTTCGAAACTTTAAGATTAAACTTGTTCATAAGAAGAAGATGCCTGCGTGTTCATTCCGACACCTTCACAAAGTAAGATATTTTAATTATGTTCTTTAGCACCAAATTAAGCTGTACGTTCTGTTGATTGGTTTAAATAACTAGCATGAAGCGACCCACACATTCAAATTATAAAAATGATTTTCTTTTACGTATTTACAACAACATAATTTCATTTTCATTTCATACTTCTGTTTTAGACGTGGCACATTTTTCTCTCTAGATTTACTGTACCTCGCACCCTATGATGTTTCACATCAAAAAGTTTATTGGCCATGAAATATCGATGGGCAAACATCGAAAACGTCAATTGATGGGCATAGCAAACATGGGGTTGAAGTCTGCTAGTCAAGGAAAAGGTACAAATAAAACCAATAAATCAGCCTTATATTTACTGTACCATTTTGTATGTTTCAAAAGTCCATAAATTGCTCCAGATAACAATGCAGACAAAAACGGAAAGTTATGTATTCTATAGCAATATTGGACATTGTTGTTTATAATTATGTCGTTTCTGAGATGTGTATATAATGATTTCTCACACGCAAAATACGAACTGTTGTTGATTAGTTGAAATAACAAGTTTAATGTTACTTAATATTCGTGTCTTTTTAATGGCGATTTTTTTACTATCAGTGCCAATGAGAAAATGTGGTACTCAGTAACCTTACACAGGGTGTCCCAAAAACATTGGCCTCGGCTTTTATTCCTTAAATATTGATCGTAGACATATATAATAAATTACAGAGTTGAGTAAAAAAAGGTACAGAATTTTATGAAATCGATTAAAATTTTCAAGGGAATTAAATTTTAAATACAAAATTTAAATTTTCATACGGCCCCCGTATAAAAACATTTCCAATGAGTAAAATGTGCCCCATACACTAATAAGGTGATGTACAAAACTTCAGCATTTTATCATAAAATGTCCCAGAGATATGGAAAGACAAAAATGCTGACTTAAACCACTTTTCGATGCATCGACTTGAGTTCTCAGAGGGGAAAAATCATGTCGGCAGATCTCGTTTCAGGGGTCATACACAAATTACGAATGAAAACAATGATTACATAAATAAATAATAATTTTGCTGTTTATTGATACAAAAGTATCTACACTGTGTAGAAATAATGACTTTACACAAAGATTACAAAGCTTGTTCAAAATGTTTTCCATCCATGCCAAAGTTCCATTAAAGATAATGTTCCATTAAAGAAATGCATCATAGGCAAATATTATTTGCCTATGATGTATTTCTGCGTTGCATCATTTGCACTCTTGCTGTAAACATTCACATTTTAATTTGTGATTAATCTCTCACCAACTTTCTTTAAACATATATCTGAGACTTTTATGATAAAATGCTGAAATTTTGTACATCACCTTATTAGTGTATGGGGCATATTTTACTCATTGGAAATGTTTTTGTACGGAGGCCGTATAAAAATTTAAATTTTGTATTTCTTAAAATTCAATCCCCTGATAATTTTTATCGATTTCATAAAAATCTGCACATTTTTTACGCAACTTTGTAATTTATTATATATGTCTAAGATCAATATTTAAAGAATAAAAGTCGAGGTCAATGTTTTTGGGACACCCTGTATAATTGACTTCAAACATGCATGTTACAAATGGATGAAAATTTTCTGAATCTGTCTTTGTCAGCTCTAATTTTTAATTTAGCAGGTCCACTTAGCTGTTCATGACGTGAAAGTTTAATAAGTGTATGAGAGTGATTATTTTCATTTAACCAAATTCATTATATTCCAAATACTAATTTTTAATTAACTAGATATTAACTTTCAGATTATATAACTACATACTAACTTCTAGTTTATATAACTAGATACTAACTTCCAGATACTAACCCATTAATATTTTATAAATGTTTAGGGCTCCTGGGGTAGTTCTTCAGTACCCCTATAACGTTGAAAGGGCAGGGCCGTGAGTGTTATGGCGGGCGTAACTCGAATTTTTAAAGGCCTTGGCACATTTTTTGCAATGCTAATTTGTTCTGCAAAAAATGTGTTCTATCAATTTGTCCTATTTTTGAAACTATACTACAATCCATGCCCAACATTCGTGACAGCTCTTTTACTGAGCCGCTAGTATCCCAATTGATAAAGCAAATTCCCTAAGTCACGCTGATATGTTAGATATCACCTATGCAATTCATACATTTTTCAAAGAAGACAACACTGAGTCAAACATTTAACTTTTATATTGTAAGCGTGTTAACTCAATACGCTTACAATATACAAAACTTAACACGCTTACAATATATAAAAACTTTACACGCTTACAATATACAAAAACTTAACACGCTTACAATTATACAAAACTTAACAGCAAAAGAAGGTAATCCTCTGGTTAAACATAATAAATTCATAACACACAAGCTTGGCGTAATATTCAACCACCTAGTTACGTGTGTGGCATCAAATAGAAAGAACTACGGGGCAAAAGCCCGTAGTTAAATACTCTTCATATGTATGATGTCACCAGGCAAGTAATTTTCATAATGGCGAACGGCACGACTTAAAACATATGCAAATTCTGACAGAAAAAATATGAGGCATACGGTTCAAATATTACAGCATATATTATTTCAACATGTATGTCAACATGCAGGAAGGCATACATAATTTCAAAAATAAAATTCAAAAAGTCCATTTTGAATCATTTGAGTCGCCACAATATACACGTTAGGTCTTAATGTGACCTCGCCCGATCAAATAAAAGTAATTGAACCACCTTTAGAGGATAATTTAACCTTTTGCTTACGGATGGGACAGCTTCAATCCCAAACGAAGAACCTCTCGAAAAGATAGTTATTTGACATACCCTATCCCAAACAGTTCGATCCCCATTAGCAGACCTTGACGTCCATCCGTCAGTAACAATGCACATATATGAATTAAAGAAAAAATATTACAGAGAGATTTGACAAGCATTGCAGTTGTCACCGTGTTAACGACACTCGTACTATCACATTTTAATAAGCATTGCAGTTGTTACCGTGTTAACGACCCTGATGCTACAACATTTTGACAAGCATTGCAGTTTTCACCGTATAAACGACCCTGGTGCTACAACATTTTGAAAAGCATTGCAGTTGTCACCGTGTTAACGACCCTGGTGCTACAACATTTTGAAAAGCATTGCAGTTGTCACCGTGTTAACGACCCTGATGCTACAACATTTTGACAAGCATTGCAATTGTCACCGTGTTAACGACCTTAATGCTACATTTTGACAAGTATTTATTGTTTTCTGGATACGCATTTTGTTTGTTCGTAGTGACGAGTCCTACTAATAATACAATGCGCTACAACTTTGTAATTGTCTTTTTTTATATATATCTCTTTGATTCCTACTTTATAAAATTGTAAATCCAATTTTTAGCCAATATTGGAAGACAACATATCCCAATATTGGCGGTTAAGATATTTCCAATGTAATGCCAATATTGGCGCAATATTGTGACTCCGTTATTCAGCCAAAATTGGCGGCCAATGCACCCCCAAAATTAAACGAATATTGGCATTGCAGTGGGAATATTACCAAAAAAAGCCAAAATGTGCATTATTAACTCGATATTGCATGCTACTAGGGACATTATCTATCTATAACAGGTAAATATGAAATATAAACAAAACCCATAAACCCTCTCGTTTTCTTTTGAAACACACTGCATATGTAGAGAACGTTCCAATAAGTGTTTCTTATAGTATTTGCTTTACCAACATGTACTTTGCCGAAGTTCACAAATCGTTCAGTCAACGAAATACACAAAATCAAAAGTCCTATATTTCTAAATCAATAATGGACATTTCAAGAGAAAATAATTTCGTTTTTAAAACATTTATATTTATGCTTTGTAACAAGAAAAATACGAAATAATGGTTGCTTTAAATAGAGAGTAAGAAGTTTTATTTAACATTCGTGTTCTTTTAGTGACTACATTTAAACTATTATTACCAATAATAACATATGGTACACTGTAATCTTATATTATTGACTTCAAGCATGTATGTTAGAAATTGGTGAAAATTTCTCTAAATACGCCTTTGTTATGTCAACCCTAATTTACACTTTAGCACTCCCACTTATGGCTTGTTTAGCTTGACATCTGCACGCGAAAGTACGATAAAAGTATGAGGGTTATTATTTTCTTTTAACAGAATTTATTATATTTCAGCTACTGTATTGATTGTTCCTTTCCCTACCGTACATGATGATGCATAGGGAAAGTATTGGAATCGTATCCCAAACTGCAACTCGGGTTTTCGACATATCTACACGTTTCAAGCACTGTAGAACATAAAAAAAAACTATATTTGCCTTGACGTATGTTTGTCTGAGTATCTAGCTGTGCGTCTGTGTACCTGTTTATGTGTGTGTCATCTATGGATGTGTCCGACTGTGCAATGTATATAACCGATGTAATAGAAAACTAATTGACCCAATTCCCTAAAATATGGTACATAAGTGATTTTGAGTGACCCTAGTGTTGATTATATTTTGGTATATTTAGGAAAACAAAAGTGTCTACCTTCTTTTGCGAATGACCCGAAAAAAGCGTTAAAATCTCAAATAAAAGACTACATGTTCTAAAATATATCAATTAAATGCTTGTTTTATACGTCATTTATGAGACGAATTGAATAAGACCAACCGTATAACTCTAGGATTAACTGCTCTCGAGATATCTTAGTTTTCAGCATTTTTGCCACGTGGCCTTTGGCAACAAATCGAGTTGCCAAATAAAAACAAAAATGGAATTAAAACTGTAAATTCACTATAATTTCAAATTCTTATCCCCGTAAATGTGTGTAAATAAACTCAATTTAATAAATTAAGAAAGAAAAAGAAGATTAATTTAATGGTAGAATTGCGTTTACACTAGTTGCAACTTTAATCCGTATTTCATTTTTTACTTACATATATATATACATACATTTGTTTCATTGACTTTCATGTGTTATATATTGGAGCAATATATAATATAAATCTCAATGTATAAATAGTTATTGCTATGTTTGAACGGAGATAAGAAAAAAAATCTTTTGAACTCTTAAACTTCAAATTTTGGACCAATATAAACATGTTAATACTTTAGATCCTAGCAAATTTTGAGATCAAGATATGACTTATTGGATTTTTTATAACATTTTTTCAAATATTTATATTTTTTCCTCAAAATTTGACCTTAAATATAGAATGAAGTCAGCAAGTTACCAGTACTTTTCTGCACGGATGTTCGACAACACCTTCTGTAGTCGAATGGTGCTGGATTCACGGATAGTAAGC
Organism: Amaurobius ferox; assembly: GCA_951213105.1. Lineage (NCBI taxonomy): Eukaryota > Metazoa > Arthropoda > Arachnida > Araneae > Amaurobiidae > Amaurobius > Amaurobius ferox. The sequence goes on from OX578137.1 coordinate 27,300,262, forward strand.
TTGTTTCCATTGTGTCCCACAGGTGCTTCAGCGGGTTCATACCGGCGGACGATTCCCGGACAAAACCGCGCCGGCGTAAACCGCGATGGAAAAAATCGCGACCGACAAAATAGCGAACGGACAAAACAGCGAACGGACAAAACCGCGAAAAGAAAAAATGGAGAACGTTGAACGTTGATACTAGAAATTTAAGAAAAAACGATACTTAGAAGAAATTTGATAAAAACGAAACTTAGAAGAAATTTATAAAAATTAAAAAGAAATTTTGGAACTTTTCAGCCAGTCGTTCGTTCTCTGTCGAAGATCGCTATGTGAAAGCAACCGTTTGTGCAACAGCTGATCCGTAGTAATTCGAACTTGGTTCTACGCCCACTTACTTCGCTTGCTAAGAAAGCATCACAGAATCCGGCCCCGCTGGCTGTCGGAGGTCGCGCGTAGCAACAGATGTTCCGTGGCTCATAGAGTGATATAACAATTCGAACATGGATCTACGTCCGCTAAAAAAACATCACAGAATCCGGCCCCGATGGCTGTCGGAAGTCGCACGTAGCAACAGATGTTCCGTGGCTCATAGAGTGATATAACAATTCGAACATGGATCTACGCCCGCTAAAAAAACATCACAGAATCCGGCCCCGATGACTGTCGGAAGTCGCACGTAGCAACAGATTTTCCGTAACTCATAGAGTGATGTAGCAATTCTAACATGGATCTATTATCGGAAAATGAAGTTGTTATCAATTTTTTATATATTATCGAAAAATATTTATTTATTATATTTTTTTTATATATTATCGAAAAATGAAGTTGTTATCAATTTTTTTTTGCACTCGCATTTTCGTCCGTTCGCTGTTTTGTCCGTTCGCGGTTTTGTCCGTTCGCTGTTTTGTCCGTTCGCGGTTTTGACCGTTCGCTGTTTTATCCGCGCGGTTTCGTCCTCGCGGTTTTGTCACTTCGCGATTTTGACTGGACACGCCGGCGGACCATGAGAAGCCAAATCATGGCGGTAAAATTGGTAGAGTAGTATACCTCGAGCCAGATTGTAGAAACCAAAGACTGGTAACGCTTTGCATTATCTTGTTGGAATATCCCTTAAACATCAGGTTGCTCGAGGTTCATAAAAGGGATGCAGATGATCTGCGATAGAGTCTGCATATCTCATACCTGCCAGTAAATGCTCCAAATGGATGAGAGGGCCCAATGCAGACAATGTGAATACACCCATATTATGGAATTTTCATAACACTAGATTCCCATGACATTTGCCCTCTCAGTGTAGAGCAAATAGAAGAATTGATAGTTTGAAATTCGTTATACACGTAAAAGGGTTTTTAATTAAATATATTAAGAAAGATCATCTTGCTAAAATGCTGCCAATTTACACACCAAAATGAGTGGGGCGCGGTAGCCCATTGGTTAGCGCGCTGGTGTTACACTCGGTAGGCCCGGGTTCGATTCCAGCCGCTGCCAAAACTGCCGCCGTGTTCATGCGGAGTACGATCACGTTAAACATGTGGGTCCGAAAGTCCTTCCGAGAGGTTGGTGGTAGGGGAAGGAGGGTACGGTCCCTGTGGATGCCTCCCCCACTGGGTTCCGGTCTAAATTGGGTGGCACTTCCCGACCGTCCAAACAGTTACCTTACACCTTTCTGGTAGGTCGGACGGTCTGGGTTTCAACAACAACAACACCAAAATGAGTAAGAGAATATTTAAAACAACTTGCAAAATAATGTTCATATTCAGGTAAATTTTTTTAACTTGGATACTGATTGTTGTTATACACATGTAAGTACGAAATATGAAATATAGATGCATGAGCGCAGAGAATCACACTCCAAATATTCTCATATTTTATTTTCATTACACTTCTTATCTTAAACATTCTCACAATTTCACACTCTCGCCTAATCATGTAAAGGAAT